>VXBU01018235.1:0-81642 GCA_013400315.1 Bombycilla garrulus | reverse complement strand
AAACTTTACATGATGCCCAAAAATTGCTCGGGAGGATAAGCTGGACCCCGTCCCTTGCTCGGCATTTCAAATGCAATTTAGAGCCATTGTTTGCCCTGTTGTGGGGAGAGCCTGACCTGTTATCACCCAGACATTGAAACACAGAAGCACAAGCGGCGCTTCAAAAGGCAGCTGATGCTGTCTCTCACAGGCAATCAAATTGCTGGGCTCCCAAGTTACCACTTTGGCTAATCATTCTAAACCCTGACCGGCAGCCTCATGCCTTGATTTTTCAGTGGGACTCAGAAAAACCAGACCCTCTGCTAATTATCGAATGGGTCTTTTTGCCTAATAATATGCCCAAGACTATTTCCATGCAAAATGAACATATGGCCATGTTAATTGTCAAAGCTCGTCAAAGACTGACCTCCTCAACTGGAAAAGATTTTGACCATATCTATTTGCCTCTTACAATGTTCTATTTTAATTGGTTGCTACAGAACAAATAATGTGTAAGGCCATTGAATTCTTAATTGTAGTAGCCCATGAACAAAAGGATAGCCCTCACCTCCCCATTCCCCGTAGGGAAGTTTTGAGGAAATCTGAAAATAGCCATACTTGCAAAGTAGAGTGCAGACAAATCAACTAGGTGCCCTATGCTTGGCCAGTCCCTGAACAAGCTTGGAAATTAAAATCCAAAAAGGGGTTTTTGGCCCAACATAGTCATACAAAACCACCATGGAGTTAAGTCGGATGCTGCGGTTACTTTTACTAGCACAGCCTGGCCTGTTGACCAACCCAAAACAAATGTTTGGATAACTCTGGCTATAGTAACTAAACTAGATACCCTATGCTTAGCTACTGCATCCCTAGAAAATCCATTTTCACCCTGTCTAGTTGGCTTACCATTAGATAGCTAGCCAATACCACGAAATACCAAAAGCATTATGCAGAGCTCAAATCCTGTTAAAACATGGGATCAGTGGACTCCTTACCTTCCTATAACGCCCTTGGAGCTGCAAGAATTAGAACTCCTGGGGTCTGTGAAAATGGATTTTTGTGTTAATTTTAAATACATGGGAAAAAAATCAGTTTAAATAGTGGGATGTTTCTCCCTTTCACCCCGTGTACAAGAATCAAACCTTTTAGTGCAATTGCACTTCTAGAAGCCTTTGTAGATCCAGTAACGCCCCCTGTGCCACTGCCATTGGGAATGTTTTTGGTTTGTGGAGATCAGGCCTGGGCTGCTATTCCTTCACATATAAAGGGAGGTCCCTGTAGTAGTTTTGGACAGTTGACTGTGCTACCACTGAAAGCATCCATGATTTTACAGCACAAATATCCCCACAGAATAAGGCACAATTTACATGCATTTGATAAATACTGAAATGATGCATTGTCTTTGTGGTCTGAGACTCAGATGAATTTTGCCTCTTTGCTTTGGCCAGGACTGGCTGCAAAACTGGCTTTAAGTCAATTAAATAAGTTAGCTTGCTGGTTGGCAAAACAGACAAATGACACCAGCTCTGCTTTATCAATTCTATTAACAGATGTTGACAGTGTGAGGCACGCTACTTTGCAAAATAGGGCTGAGATAGATTTTTTTGCTTTTAGCACAAGGTTATGGATGTGAAGATTTTGATGGAATGTGTTGCATGAACCTTTCTGATCACTCAGAATCTATCCATAAGAGCATACAGCAGCTAAAGGATAGTGTACTTAAAGGATGAATCTGGATCTTGGCTAGATAATCTATTTAGTGGCTGGGGTTTAACACCTTGGCTGAAAGATTTTCTTAGAATAGGTATGCATGTGATGATTTTTATAATAACTTTGTTAATTATGATACCTTGCTTGCTTTAATATATGCAGAGATTAATTAATAAGGCCATTAAAGGAGTGCTCTTGATTGATATAGGAGGGGGAGATGTTGGGGTACACAGGACAGAAAGCACTACAGATTTAATTAGTATCTCCAGTTTAACAACCAAGATTCCTTGGCAAAAGCAAACAGAGTTTTGAAGATTACAAGTTGAGTCGATCAAGGCTGGCATCAGGAAAAGAAGATTGAATCAAACCTCTGCAAGCAAGAGATGTTTGTAAAATGCATGAGTTTGTCTGTGTGATGTTTAACCTAAGGATTGTAGTAAAGATTACTAGCCCTAGAATAGTATATGAGCATTTGGAAACCTCAGTAAAGATGAATTCTGATCACTGAATCAGTCTTCCCATCTCTCTAAATCGCCAATAGTGAGACACTAGCTGGGGCCAGAAGAACTTGTGATGCAACACCTTCATCTTCACAAGATTTGCAGTCAGTAGGGAACAGGCAGCTCCTCAAGAATCCTTGCTCCAGTGGTTACAGGCTGTTTTCTTGTTGTCTTCCTATCGAGTCCATTCCAGCCGAATTTCTAGGGTTATTCAGCAAGGATGCTCTGGACAACTTTAGACCAACATTTCTAAGGCTATGCTGCAGCTGTTTTACACATGAAGAGAAACACCAGATCCATAACAATCCTGGAAAGGTCTACCCAGATTTCAAATCCCCAGTCTAAAAGAAGTATAGCCAACTATATAGCCAAACTTAAATTTTCAGAAAATATGAGTCAGGTCTCCAAAATCAAAGGATTGTATTGGTTCTGGTGAAATTTAAGGACCATAGTGCTCTGGCTTGGCTGGACCGAGAACATATTCATTAACTTTGCTTGCGCAGACACAAGCAAATAAATATAGAAGGACTGCTCTCCCCTCCTACCCTGGTGACACTTGCACTGTACTTCTGCAGGCCCATGTCCACTTGTCCGACCACCCAGCTAGGAACAGTGTAGTCAACACAATTCCCATTCCTCTATTGACTCTGCAAGCTGCACAATAATGAATTAAACAAAAAATATTCTTTTTTTCCCCTTGCCTCCCACATTTGGCTTTTTGGTAGTTTGGTTTTGGTGGGGTTTTTTTGTTTGTTTTTTTGTTTGGTTGTTTGGTTTTGTTGTTGCTGCTTTGGGTTTTGTTTGTTTGTTTTAATTTGGAGTGGATTTTTAAATTTGTTTTTCAAATAGTTTCTCCTGCTCCACAGCTTTCTCTATGCCTTTTGCACCTCCTGTGAAATATGCAGGGCTGCAGTGGAGCACAGATGTCGGCAGCAGTAACATAACTGAACTGAAAGAAATAGAATTTAACACGAAAATTACATTTAAACCAAAGGTTTCAGAAACAAAGTTAATGGGCTATTTTATATGCTAAGTCTTGCTGAAAGAATCAAGGCATATCCCTACTTACATAGGTTAAAAGAAAAGGTTATCACAATATCAGTAACCCTTCAATGCTTTTTTGTTTCTCTTAACAGAAATTTTTCACAGAAGCTCATGATTTGCCCTGTCAGGGAGTGCAGCTCACCACGGGTGGGACAGCATACCAAGGACTCACCACATCCTCTCTCTGTCATCATAGGACGCCTTGACAGTATCCAAATCTCCAGCTTGTGTGGAAAACAAAAATTTGGGGTGCAGCTGCTCGAGCCGGTTCTTCCAGAGCACCGGTACTTAAGCCACCAGCACGCCATCCAACAGGGTTTCGCGGCCCTCCAGTCCACCTTTGCACGCCAGTGCCAGCGCAGATCGAGTTAAGGCACCTCGCGTTTTCCTGGAAAGCGGCGAGTCCCGGGGAGTCGGTCGGGAGGCGGCGGGAGCACGGTGACACCTCGCGGCCCAAAGCCCTCATTGCCTCGGCCGGACGGGCCCCGTGGCGCTGCCGAGCACCATCGCGGTGGGGTCACGGTGATGCTTTCCCGGCACGTCCGGGGAAACGGGGGCTCCGTCCCGGCAGGAACAGCTCCCTAAGGCCACGCACAGCAAAGGGAACGCTCCGGGGTGACCTGACCACAGAATTCCAGTACCGGAGAGCCGACAAGAGAGCGGGAGAGTGGCTTATTACAAGGGAATGTAGTGACAGGACAAGGGGGAATGCATTCAGACTGGAAGACGGTAAATTTAGATTAGGTATTAGGAAGACATTGCTTGCTGGGAGGGTGGTGAGGCACCGTAGCAGGTTGCCCAGAGAGGCAGTGAATTCCCCACCCTGAAAGTTTCGAGGTCGGGCTGTATGGGGCTCTGAGCACCCTGGGAGGTGTCGCTACCCACGGATGATCCTTAAGGAGCCTCCCGGCCCGCGCCATCCCGTGATCCGTAGCCGCGGGCCCGCGCATGCGCCGCGCGTTGCCCAGGAGACGGACGCCGTTACCGCTGCCTGAGGCGCGCCCGCCCTGCCCGGAGCCGGAGCCACTGCCGAGCGCCCACCATGGTGCCCGTCCGAGCGCCCGAGCTCACCGTGCCCGCCGACCTGCCCTACAGCTACTGCAGCCAGCCCCGCTCCTTGCTCCCCCGCCCCAAGTACCGAGAGCAGTCCAATGCCGCCGAGACGTGAGTGCCGGTGTCCGGCGAGCCGAGCCGCCCGCCCCGGGCCGCTGCCCCGCTGCCCTCCGCGCCTTTCCCCTCGGCTCAGCTCCCTTCCCGAGGAGCGCGGCTCCCGCTGCCCTGCCTTTCTCCCGCCGGCCGGGGGAAAGCCGCAACCGGCTCTGTGTGTGCTGTGTCGCAGGGAGAAGGGCCCGGTGCACTACTGCAACATCATGATCGACCCGAGAGTGGTGCGCGGAAAGGTTCTGTCCGTCCGGCCCCCGCCACCGCCGCCGCAGGTATGCGGGGTTCTTTAAAGTGCATCATGCTACAGTTTCGTTGGAAAGTCATAGGTAGGGCAGCAAAGCTGTTCCTCATCTATAATTTTAACTACCGAAGCTGTAATTTTACTTTCAGTGTTCAGTCACAGGCTCTCCAGTTAAACCAGCCTGTGTCTGTGTCCAGCTTTTCTTTAAAGCACTTAGTTTCATATGAATTTCTGCAGCTCTGATTTTTTCCCCCTGTTATTACTTGGTGTCTTTATTTTCCTTCTCCATTTTCTTTAGTGTAATGGTTCTGAGCACAAGTCATTACTTGATAATCTGTTATTGTATGCAAGGTGTCATCAGGAAGAATTGCAGCTCTTGGGAAATTGAGTTGTGGGATAGACTTTGGTTTATCCTACCACGGAAGCAGAGCTAAATGGTCCAGCTGTATGCAAAAGCTGCTTGTGAGGATGCCAAAGTATTGTATTAGTGCTGTATCCTGATATGGTAGTAAATCATAGAATCTTAGAATGGCTTGGGTTGAAAGGGACCCTAAATATCATCTAGTTCCAACCCCCTGCCATGGGCAAGGGCATCTTCCCCTGATCCAGGTTGCTTGGAGCCCCACCTAAATGTGATACTTTGTTTTCAGAGACTATTTCTACATAGAAAATTCTATGATATATGAATTTAAAACAGTCTTTATTTTCAGTTCAGTACAAAGCTGATGTTTATCTCAATCCGTAAGTAGAATACTGAATTTAAATGTTATGAGTTTCTTTTGTTTCATCATCAATAATTGGTCCTATAATTTTTATCTAGCAAACAATTCTGTTCATAATATGGTAACTGGACTTAAGTCCATTTGACCTCTCGAAATTTGGAAACATACCATTTTAATATACTTTATCTAACAAGGTTCTGTATACAATAATTACTTTCAAATAAGAAAATAATTAATCATTACTCTTAGTATGAGATGCCATTATTATGTGCCTGTATGCAGCCAGCATAACTTATTAATTTCATGCCATATAGTCTTGAAGTCAACAGAAAATTTAGGGCCAGGACCCAGGAAAGTAAATCCAAAATACTAGATAGCTAGCATTAAAATCAAACAGCAGCCTTCATTTTTCTGAAGAGGCAATTGAGTATAATTTTCAAGTACAAAGTGTATTCTGTTTTCTGGGTTTTTTTTCTTCTTCACCCCTGCTCAGAGTACCGAGCCCAGTACCCTTCAGGTTAAAAGGAAGAGGAGAGCACAGAAACAAGCACAGGCCAGAAAGTTTACGCAAGAGCAAATTCGATCAGGAACACCAGAGCCTGTGGAGGGCAGACAACATGTTTATGTGCAGACAGGTAAAAGGCTGCATTTTTTTTATATCTGTTTGAAAACAAAAGCTTGCTTGTCTATATTCACTTGTTAAATTGGTGATCAAGTTGGTACAATCACAGTTTAAAATCATGGAATGCTGGAATCAGAAGTTCTAAACTTGTGTAACTAGTGACATTTTCCCAGAAGGTCTATTTTTCAGTGTACATTCTTGAACACTAATCAAGACTGCTTCATTTATTCTTTCCATTTTCAGTATAATCAGAGAAATTTTGTATATGCTTAAAATTGAAGGTTTTAAAACTTTTGCTCAAAGTGAACTACCATTTTGGGAATTGCTTCCATGAAGTGCACCTGACATTACAGAGAACACAGCATCAGATGGCCTTTGCAGCAAACTGACCTGTGTATTGAGAGGCCTTTTTTCTACTTTATAGAAAACATTTTATTGCACTCTTTAGATGCAATTCAGAATGGAGAGTCATCAAAAGCAATTGAAAACTAAAATAAAAGGAATCCCACTTTGAGTATTCATTGTGTTTTTGTTTCTAGAACTGTATTTGGAAGAGATTAGTGATTGGGTAATAGAGGTTGATGAAGAGTGTCAAACAGATGAATTTTTGGACAGACCACCCACTCCACTCTTCATACCAGCCAAAACAGGAAAAGACGTGGCCACACAAATAGAAGAAGGAGAGGTATGAATTCAGATCCACAAGTGCTGTCAAAATATGTCTCCCGTACAAACCACATTTCTGATGCAAAATTGAAGTAGAAACAGAAAACAGAGCTAATCCTCACAGAACATGCAAAAAAAAAACCCCAAACCCAACTCACCAATGTCTGCTTTGAGGTTAAGTGCAAAATTAAGGAAAATATGTCTCCATATGCATTGGTTCTGCTGCTTTCAGCTGAGCGATACAGTGTTGAGAAATACTCTCTTCTGTAAAACATGTCCAGCCCAAGAAGGGACTGGGAACACAGAAATAGGGTCCAGGTAAGTGCTCAGCTTCTCCCTGGCAATCCCCCAGGGGCAGTGGGAGGCTTGTGGTGTCTCAGTCCAGCCCACTCACCACTTAGCCCCTGGCAGCACTCATGATTCTCTCTGCCTTAGCTGACACTGGTCCCCCACCTGCACTTCTCCAGCCTGACTTCAGTACAAGGCTTTGTTCATCCTCCTTTTCTCCCTGCCAATACTTGTTGAGAGTAATTGTGATCAAGGGACATTTATCGCTGTTTCTCTGACTCCCATCCTCAGTTGTTTGACTTTGACATTGAAGTTAAGCCGATCCTGGAAGTGTTGGTTGGGAAAACAGTTGAGCAGGCTTTGCTGGAAGTCATGGAGGAAGAAGAGCTGGCCCAGCTGTGGTCACATCAGCATGCCTTCGCAGAGCTGCGTAACGCAGAGTTTGCTGAATTGCAGCGCTTGGAAGAGCAGGACAGGCGAATCAGGGAAGAGAAGGTAGGACTTCCTAAGGGCAAAGCCTGTCTGAATGCTGTCAGAAGGGAGAAAAGCATTTCCAGTACTGAACGACAGGCTGTGATGTAAGCTGGGTATGCCCAAAAGCATGCTGTCAGCTTTGATATATCTTGAAGCATTTTGATGACATACAGCTGCACTCTGCCACTTGCTCTCATAGAACAGCACCACACTATTGTGTTTATTTGGAGAAGTCATGCTTGAGTAACTTGGTGTAGTTGGACACCTGGTCAAAAGGCCAAAACCAACAGCATTTCTTTCTGTACCTGGTGCAGTTGTTTCTTAAGCCTTTTCGCTATAATAAGTGCTGAACAAATAAAGTGCTTGGAAGTAAGAGAGACACCTCCTGGTCTTCCACACACAGTGCATGCCCTACTCTGTGTGCACGTGCACATCTCCAGATTGCAAAGTATTATGCTATACTAGTAATATTTAGTAAATAGCAATAAACAAAAAAGCAAGTCTTACTTACTATTCAACAGCCTTGTATAATTGTGTTTTCTAATGTTTTCCTGAACCACTTTGAGTTTTTAATCTTTTTGTATATGCAATAGGATATAATATTGAAAGATAAAAAAGTTTGGGAAATACTTACCCAAATCCATCACATTCCAAGGCAAATAACCAGCTTGATCTGAAATAGTAAAGCAAGAAGTCAAGAGATTAATGTATACTAAGGCATCAGAGAAGGGTTTTCTTTGGCCAGCTGTGATGCCCTTATTTTACAGACTTGCTAAAATCAGAAAAGGAATACTACAGAAATGTGATTCCCTGTAATTTGGGGTATTTTAATGCTCCATAGATTAAGTACAAATTTGCTTTCAAGCACTCTTTCATGTGAGGAATTTCAGTGGAAGTTAGAGGCTGCAAATATCAGGTAGAGATCATAATTATCTGTACTTTTTACTGTCTTTGTTATTTATGGGACACACACTGTGATAATTCTTTAAAGCCTAGATCAAAGGAATCATGTCTAAAGGTGTCTAAAATTTTACATTCTTAATCGTCTTGACAGGAACGTCGCAGACTGGAGCACCTGGAAAAGCTGCGGAAACAGAAAGAGACCGCAGAGAAAATTGCAGCTCGGGCATTTGCTCAGCGTTACCTGGCTGATCTCATTCCCTCAGTCTTCAGCAATCTTCATGACAGTGGATTTTTTTATGACCCTGTAGAAAGAGGTTTGTTTTATTTTTTCTTTTTAAATATGTGAGCAAAGTAGTATAAAGCTCAAAACAACCATGAAACATAGCATATTATCCTGTTATTTAGAATAATGTCATAAGACTTTATTCATTTACTTTTGTGGCCAAACACAAAAAATATTATTGTTCATCTGTACAAATAGTGAAGAATAAGCAAGAGCTGTCAGTGTGACAATGAGAAGAGCAACTTCGGAACTTGAGAGAAATAAATGGGTGGTTAGCATTGGGAGAGAGAGAGATCCAAACTGAAGAACATGTTTTTTTATAGAACAGACAAAAAAAAAAGCAGTATGTCATTCTGAATATTTTTTAATTATTATAAGAGCAAGAGACAAATTAGTCAATTAGAATTAGGCACTGAAAATAATTTTGGAATTGCATGTCAGTGACTTCCAAGCCCTGAGAATCACCAGCATTTCTTATGAGCTACCTTGGTGCACCCCACTTCACCAGTCTCCACAACGGCACAGACCACAGCTTGGGAATGGTTACACTCTCTCCAGGATGAATCATGGGGTCAATGCAGAAACTGAGTGTGTTTTGCAGCCAGAGCAGGCTTTGGGATCACATTGTTCCAAAAGTATCATTTGAGAAATACATAGGTAAGCAAGAGCTCCTTAGACAGAACAAATGCCTTCAGCAGACCAGAAGCCAAATGTCTTTGGAAAGCAAGGCAGGAAATGTTATTCTTCTGACTTGTTCAGGAAGTTATTTGGATCTCGCTAGAACATGACTGTGTATCTCATCTGTGCTAAGCCCTTCAAGGGTGCCAAACCTCTTTGAAAATAACTGCAGTTGAGATGATGCTGCTCTGAATCTATAATGATCATGAACCTCTCTTACTGAGGTTGGGAGTAAGAAACCAAACAACATCTGAGAGATTTAATCTGACTCTTACAGGGCAAGTGCCTTTTGGCAAGGGGGGTTCATCCCTTAATTGTTGTAGCAAATAAAAACAGCCACCAAAGCCTGTTGGTCATCCTTTATAAAGTGACATTTTTCCTTTCTTTCTTCCTGCTAAATTGTTACAGATATTGAGACAGAATTCCTTCCATGGCTGATGTCAGAAGTGGAAGAAACACTACAGAAGAAGGTTCTGGGAAGGACGATGCTTGACTGTAAGTTACCAGATCCTGGAATGTAATCTGGGCTGTGTGATGTTCTTGATTGTTTTTTCGCTGGTCAGAGCAAATGTCACAGTTATACGGTCACTGTGGGTTACGGTAGGAAGTGTTATTTTAGGAAAAACTCCAAGTACTGATGTTTTTTTTGTTGGGGTTTTTGTTTGTTGGTTTGGTTTGCTGTTTTTTTTTTTTTTTTTACAATATTGACATGGTTTGCTGTTGGAAAACTACTACTACATACAGCTAGGTAACTGATTTTCAGCTGAAACAATGGAAGTGTCAGTGATGCTGCACTATCCACTCTTTTCTGACTTTATGTTGTTTGAGGTTTGTTAATGCTGGGAGATACAAGACATATAACAGGAATACAATGGTTAAAGAACACAATTCTTTTTTTCTGCTATAAAGCTTCTACTTTCTGTGTTACACAGCCACCACTGCTGTAGTGTTCTCTGTAGCGCACCTGATTTTGCCAGTGAGAACAAAAAAGCCCATCTTGTGTACTGCCACATGTATACCATGACAGTGTCTTAATTTGCTTGTGTAAGCTCCCAGAGCTATGGATTATTCTTCTATACAAAAGGAGGATGATGGCAGGCCATGGTTGATTGAGAAGTGAGGTGACAAATATTTTTCATCAAAACAAGGGCTTACCTCCTTATCAGTCAATAATTATGTCTTTGCTTTTGAAATAGATTGAAATATCAGTCTTCTTTGAGCTAGTTCAAGCTAAATATTTGGGCTCTTTTATTAGTTCAGAGCGTGTAGTTGAAATGCCTGAAAAACCTGGATTCTGTCTTGTGTAGAAACACAAAAGTATGGTGTATGTGTGCCCAGCAATGTGCTCCTAGATCAAACCACTTTTTACACTTGCATTACATCTTCATTTATATAGTTTTCCTCTTTCTGGGATTTTGGGTTTGTATTACAATTGTGTTTCCTTCCTTTGGTTTCTTTTAAGTTTAATCAGGACTCTGAGTTTTATTTATTAAGGTATAATATGATTTGGACAATTACAGCTGGTGTGTTAGGTATTTTATTTATGCTGATACATGTGCCAGTATGTACACTCAAGGATCACTTCTTCATGTAGCTCTTCAGAAGGAAAGGAAATTTCTCTTCTTTTAAGAAAAAAATATTTTATGTGACTACTGAATAAACATCCAAAGGAGAATGGTGCTGCAGGATACAATATTGATGGAAATATCTATCATATCCTTGTTAAATCTGTTTAAGTTTTTAATCAGGTACCATTGTCTTGCTCCAACCTTTAGGTATTTCTTACTTTTTAGAGTTATTTCAGGGTTCTTTCCCTATTTAAGGATTTATAAACCAATAATATATACCAAAAACTCCTCAAATTTTAGGGTTTTTCCTTTGTGGTCGTAAATGGTGGCTATCTCTGTTTCAGCCTTGATTCGTATGGTGGTTGAAAAACGCCTAGATGAATTCAGCCATCCACCTCCACCTGATCAGACAGAGGCACCAGAGCCCAGCGCTGAAGAGCCCAGGGCAACAGATGCAGCTCCCCAGGCATCTGATGAGGCAGATGCTGCTGACCAAGCAGTTGAAGAGGAAGAAGAGACTGACCAACTTGTTGCTGAGGAATAACCTTCAGGTTCCACCTCTTCTCAGTTAGAAGAATAAGGTCGAGAAGGAACACCAGATTTGGAAACTGAGTAACAAACAGGCAAGTCATCAAGTAAATGGAGACCAGCGGCTTAGAAATAAGGAATTAATTCCTGTCTATTTACAGGTATTGTGCCCTAGCCATGCTGAACGATGAACCAAAGCAACAGTAGAGCATTAAAACATGTTTTCTGTGTGCTAGAATTGCTGATTTCAGGCTGCTAGAATCAAGAGAGAAGTTACTAGTGCAATAAATGGCACAAATTCTGTCCCTTTTTACACAATCCAATCCATCAAAACCTGGGAGGTTTACAGTTGAAAAGTTATGCTGTCCTACACCCTGTGCTAGAAGGTCATGATAAAGATGTTGAGAGCATCATAATAACTTTTGCAAGTGCTTTGATAATGTTCTTGGAACAGTATTTCCTTACTTTCCTTATTTTGAAAGGTAGTTACTACAGCAATTAAATAAATTGCTTTTGACTCGTTAGTCTTTCCTTTCGTCACAAACTTGAATGGACATCTCTGCAGGTACTAGAGCCAAAGCTGCGGTTCCTCAGGCTTGTCAGGTTCGAAGAGTTACTTGCCCCTGGGAATTTCTGCCTATGCAAAATCCTCCTCAGCATTCTCTCTTGGAGCCCCTCCTGGAGGTGAGGGGCTGGAGCTACACGCTAAGTCCAGTCTCGGTTTTCTTTGTAGTCGTCCCTTCCTGCCGGTTCACTGGAAACAGTGCCAGACATGATTGTCAAAATGCGCCTTCACTGACATGCGCGGTTAGCTGTCCGTTCACAGGCCAGTTCCTCAGGTGGGGCAGTCCCTCTCACAGAAGTACATATGTGCTACATTGCAGCAACGCCGTGTCATTGCTGGGTCAGCGTTCCCAGCAGCAGCTGTCCCCGGCAGGCAGGTGGGGCCGCAGGGTGGACAGCTCTGCACCCACGAGGCACGGGGTGTGCACTGGGGTCTGCAGCTCTTGGGTGTGTGCGTGCAGGGGGGAGCGGAGAGAGGCCGGAGGGAGCGGGCGCTGCAGGCACTAGAGGGCAGGACAGCCCACTGCAATCCGGCTGGAGAAACGCGGGGAAGGACACTGCTGATGTCACCTGTTGCACACCCTGCACTAGTGAGTCCCGTCTGAACTTCCCTCCTCTGCTGAACCCCAGTGATGTCTAACTTTTGCAAAAATTTACTCATTCATAGCATGAGGAGCTAACACTTGAATCATCCAGTGCATCCACCCTGGCTCACAGAATGACAGAGTAGTTTGAGTTGGTACGGGCTTTATAGACCATCAAGTCCAATTCCATGCCTGCCATGAGCAGAGACATCTTTCACTAGGTCAGGCTGCTCAAAATCCCATCCAGCTTGGTGGTAACGGAGAAGGTGGAATCATCTCCTCGGGCCTGACCCGTGACAGTACAAAAAACAGCCACTGGTCGCTTTAGGGGATGTGCACACAATGCATTCTCCTTTGGCCTGCTGGGTGCGAGTCTGCAACTGAACCCCAAGAAACGGATGTAAAGCCGGGACGTGTGTGCTGGACGCTCTAAATGCTGTGCGGTGCCTTCCTGGGAAGTTGTCAACCACCAGCAGCGCAGGTGAGGACGTTCTGTGGATCCTCACAATCACGGACAACTCCACAACCATGGCAGAAGCAGTATCGGCGGCCGGACAGCCGCGGCACCCGCACTGCCCCGTGAACAAGCTTCCCGGTACCGCCGTAGCAGAGCGGGCACCAGCGGCGGCGGAGCTGCACGGCCGAGCACTCCCTGCGCTCCGCTCGGGGCTCACCCCCCGCCCCGCGCTGCCCCGGCGCTCCGCAGGGGCGGAGAGGGGAGGGGACGCGGCGCGGNTGAGGTGAGCGGGGCCGGGCCGGGGGCACTCCGCCTTTCCAGCAGCTGTGCCGGGGCGCTCGGGGGAGCGGGGGGCCCGCTCCGGGCGGGGCGCTGTGGCGCGGGCGCCGAGCACCGAGGCTGTCGGACCGGGCCCTCCGCCGCAGGAAAACTGTGCCACCATGTGGCCGCTTTCAGCAGGAGAGGTTTGTNACTTATTTTCCGCTTCTCCCCCTCGACTTTCGCCGCGCTCCGGCCGCCGTGCAGGCTCTCCCGCTTGTCCCGCGCAGCGCCGCGCACCGGAGCCCTGGGATGGGCGCCCGCCCCGGCCTCTCCTGCCTCTGGGCACAGAAAGGCCGCAGGACCGCGAATTTTGGGGAGAAGGGGGCATCTCCTCAGTCTCCAGCCCCATGGCCCTCACGGGGCTTTCAGGGCAGAGCGTGGGGCAGCGGGCGGTGCAGTAGCCCGCGTCCGGCAGTGGCACCCCCGTGACGAGAGACACGGGTCGTGGTCCGGGAGGTTTGTTCCCGGGTGGAAAAACTTCTGCGGCTCCAAAGGTGCGCCCGCCGCTCGCCCACGGGTCTCGGTGCCTGCATCAAAACCCCTGCCGACAGAAACCGCCGCAGCACGGTTGACAGTTTTCCATCTCTCTTCAGGAGGATGACAGTTTGCCGAGGTCAAGCCTTGAGCTGTCATTCTGTCATTGACTCCTACGGGACACACGACTTTTTTTTTTTTTTTTTTTTTTTTTTTTTTTTCTGTGGGGAAGAGGGATTTACTACACTATAGGATTTGGTTATTTTCTTAAAGTACTTAATTTGGTTAAAATTTAACTTTCTGTTGTTTTTTGTTTCTCTGTTAGAAGTTTCTGTCCCTTAGTCAAATGACAGGTCATTTTTAAAAAGGTGAATATTGGACAACCAAACTTTTCTCTGAAGGCTGTTGCTTCCCCTGTCTGACTTTAACACCAGCATATTCCACCTTGAAATGCATGGCCAGTAAGGCAAACTGCTTTTGTAGAAGATATTGAAAGTAGTTGATGAAGAGCAAAAGTACTAGCTGACTTTAAAATGTAAGTTTAAACACAGTCTTCTTAGCTGATATTTTTAGTTTATAAAGGACTATATAGGACGGAATCCAAGCCATATTTTTGGGTACATGCGTGTTTATCTGTGGCCACTTTGTCTAACGTGATGAGTATCTTCATGAATAAATAAATACAAATGACACATACGTTCTCTCTCCAGGAATCAGTAGGAGAGGATGTGCCTGGCACATTTCTCCTGGCATTATTACCAGGAGATTAGCAAATCCAGTTCTGACAGGATGGGGAAGAGATTCCCAATCTGAACACTCAGACTGGATTGCATTGCAATTGTAAAATTAACATCAGCAGGTAGGTTGTCCCAAAGCTTAGCAGAAAATGTGGCTGTTTAAGTCTGGGAACCTAAGTACATGCAGCAGCACAAGATGTCAAGCAGTCCTTTCCCTTCTTGGCACCTTGCAAGACTGTCCCTTTTTTGTGTGAGGTCTTCAATATGCCAGTGACCCTGCAACATCTCTGCTGTGCTCTGACCCTTCATCGGGGAGAAATAAAGATGCTGTAATTGGGAATTTCCCTTCACTGGTCCTTCCTGTCCCTGTTGTTGGTTTAGAGAAGCAGCGCAAGGATCACTGCTTTGCCTCTGTGCATGGGGAGTGGTCATACTGCACATCACAAAATGGGGCTGTGAGGGGCAGGTGGCTCTGGGTGGAACACAGGAAGTTATGCTAAACAGAAGTACAGGTACAGTCACAGGATCGGTGACACGCTGTGTTTTTATTCCTTGATATTGTGTGTGTTTGCTGCCCTGGTGCCACTGTATGTGCAGTTTATTTTCCACCATTAGTGTGTTACTTGCTGAATTGTAAGTCAAAGCAGTCAAAATCTCATTTGCAAACCGAATGGGAGCTGGTGTAGATCCTGGAGTACTATAACTGTGTAATGGGCTGACTGCCACCACTTTTTTTGGATTGTTCAGTTCTTTGACATGTAAATAGAACCTGGTTGTTCTGATCATGCAGATGCTGAAAATTGATAATAGGATTATTTGTGTAATAAGTAGAAGATGGGACAAGCAGGAATAAAAGAAAGAAATAAGATTAGAAGGACTGTACCAGTTCCTCTGGACCTGTTTATCAGAGTGAGAACAGCAGTGGGAGGTTTGGAGAGTTTGGAACAAAAAAAACACATAAATACAAGAAAATAAATAATTTCCTAAGGGGGGTCATTAAATCATGTAGTTTACTCTCTAAGTTTAACCAGGGCAGGTCACAAATTCATGTTCTCTAACTAAAGGCAATAGCTTCTATTTCCTCTAATTTCTGTAATTTTCTCTGCATCAAGAACCTCCTCATTGTGAAGTTCTGTGAGCACTTGCATGTCTTCTCTCAGTGCCTGCCCTTCTGCCAGGACTCGGTGGAAAGGAAGCATCATAAGATAATTCCCCTCCCCTTGACTATTGAGACACACTTAATCTACAGTGTATTGCCAGGGCTGTGACCTGATCTGCTCTCCCTCCCTCAAATTCTAAATTTCTTGACTGATGCTTAAACCCCACTGTGCCCATAAGTGAATACAAATGCTAAACTTAAGGCAGTCAGTGCTGGCACTGTAAGTTTGATGTGTGTGAGCATTTGACCTTAGAACTAACTTTACAAATCAAAATTGTCCTCTTCAGTAAGAGCAACCTGGCTCACAGGATGTTTTCTAAACTACAATATTTACAGCTAGTTCCCTACTGGTCCCTCTGAGCTTTTATTTTAAGATGTTCCTGCTTTCACAGATAAGCATGAGGCAAACAAGGCTGCTCCAAACACCAAGGGAACAGCAGTCACACCCTTCTACTTTAGCCTGTGCCACCATGCAGGCGGCTGCATCATTTAATTGTCACTAAACCCAGAAGAATCTGTTTATTCTTTTCTTGTGTGTGTGGAAAGAAGTAGGAAATCTTTTTGAATGATGCCAAGGGTACTGCTATTTCGTGATAACTAGCAGGAAATAACAAGAATTAGGACAGAAAGAAGGTCAGTTGACTTGAGTTCTGTATGGGAAAATCTTGAAAGTAGATCATAAAATTTAATTGCACATATATCCTGGGAATAATCAAATAAATATTTTGCTTGTAATTTTGCTTTTTGCTGACTTGTCTCTATGTTCCAATGCATTCTCCTGTATATGGGCTATTTGCAATTTGCTATGAAAGAGTATTTTGGGTTCCAAATGTCTCTGACATGACAATCCAGAAGCAACAGTTATTTCCAATGGACTTTATTGTCGCTATTTTTCTCATTTTTCCTCTTTTTTCTTGCCTTTTCTGCTTGTACTGCTTGGTCTTTTGTAAATTGCCATGAGTTGCAGTGCTAAATAAGGATCAAGGATGCCTTTGTAAACTAGTTCTGTCTTGGAGGATAGAGTAGATCGGCTTTTATCTTTCTGTGTCTTGCACCTAGAGCACTATTTTAGGAGAAGCTGTTTCACAGACAGGTTGGGATTGAAAAATACAAGCTTAGGAAAGCAGTTAGGAAAATATTAGTGTAGCAGTATCTAACCTGTGCTAACATGCACAACACTAAGCAAATGTAGTGCATTGAGCAATATTGAACTTCGCTCTTCCACTCACTCTCTTGTTTCCAGATTCCTGTTGCTATAAATGGTGTTGAGGGGCTCTTGAGGAGAATCAAGGATGTCTTCTGCAAGAGTGACATGTGTCTTTCAGAGAAAACCACAACAGCAAGAGTCCTGTGTGATATTTTGGTCATAAACTGTCACTGCAATTTTGTTGGTGTACTTTAGCTAGAATGTTATTTCAATCACTGCAGCTGTAAAATGTGATGGACAGCTTTGGTTTGTCCTGTCCTGCAGAAATAAGTAACTTTAGATTCAGTATGTCTTTTTTAAAAATTACAATAAAAGCACTGTAAAACTGAGCAATAAATGAGTTATTTATATAGCATTACAATTCTTTTTTCCAGTGCCTTGACAGGTTGATGCCCAAAGAAGACACCAAGTGTCTAATCATTACATTGTCCTGCAATAATAAGTGGTGGAAGGACCAGTGAAGCACATATTAAAGACATAACTAAAGTAGTTCAATGCTTATTTTGTCCCCAGAGAGGCAGATATTACTTCTTTTCTGGGTGGAATTATCTCTAGAGTCATCATCACAGATATGGCATGCAGACAACCAAGGGGAGTTGGAAAGGAAGGGAAGTAGAGATGCTGAACAAAGATCTGGAAAGAGGGAGTAAGCAAAAGGAAGAGGGAAGGCAGTAAAATGCTGGAAAGTATTAGCTAAGAGAAAGAAGTTACTAAAAACATAATTGATGTTTGGTTGGTGTAACAAAAGAGAAGCTCATAGATAGGAGTACAAAACCCCCAGAGATTTGTTTTGTAATCATAACTTCTATTTTAATTGAATTTTCATTTAGTCTTAGTAATCAGCTTAACTTTCTGTGCAGAGAGGCAACATTTGTAATGCTCCAGAAATGTTCCATACGTGTTGTAGGATGCTTTGTGGCTTCTGGTTTTTTGGGTTTGTGGTTTTTTTATTTTTTTTTTATTTTTTTTTTGTGTGCTAGGAGTCATGGCTCACCTGCGTCATTGAGTAAAGAAAAGACCAAGAAGATGTAACATAATGTTTTTCTGCTTCAACTGCACTTAGGTATCTCAGCAATCACCCATCTTAATTAGGGAGTGACTTAACATCTCTCACAGTGGAAAAAAGCAGCAGATGATTTGCCCACTGAAACACTATGTTTTTGTATTCTCAGGGCTCATCCAATAAAAGAGCAGGGCTGCTGGCCAGAATGAGTCCAGCACTGACAAAACCACTCCTCCCTCTTTCAGTGGAAGAGAAATTTGAAAACTAGCACATGAGGTATCCTGAGTAGATGCATCATCTGCTTCCTGTGAACTTGGCAGTTTGCCAGATAGCCCTTCCTCATCCCAGTGATGCCAGACACTGGAAAGAGATTACTCAGTGTTGGTCCTCAGTGGGGGATGCTGATGAAAGTAAGAAAAAAATATGTCAGGTGAGGATTTCCACAGAAAATTAGACCCCAAATGAAGTTGAATGAAACTTCTCTTGTCCAGAAAAGGGCAACAAAGCTGGTAAAGGATCTGGAGCACAAGTCTTATGAGGAGCAGCTGAGGGAGCTGGGGTTGTTTAGACTGGAGAAAAGGAGGCTGAAGGGAGACCTGACTCTCTACAGCTGTCTGAAAGGAGGCTGTAGCCCGGTGGGGATTGGTCTCTTCTCCCCGGCCACCAGCAACAGGACAAGAGGACATTGTCTTAAGCTGGCTCATGGGAGTTTTAGGTTGGACATTCGTAAGAAATTCTTCACAGAAAAGGTGATTAGACACTGGCATGGGCTGCCAAGGGAGGTGTGGAGTCACTGTGACTGGAGGTATTTAATGAAAGGCTGGATGTGGCATTGAGTGCCATGCTCTAGTGGACATGATGTGATTGGTCATGTTGCACTGGATGATCAGAGGTCTTTCCTCAGTTCATTCTGTGATTCTGTAACTAACAATTTCAGCAAAATGTAGCACAGCCTGGAGCATTGATTCATCACAAGTCAGTGAAACTGATACAAGTCTGCAAAATGTTTTGGTTTCAGTTAACTCAGGGTATTCAGGCAAAAATGAGTTTACTGGAAATATTTTGACTTGTTCGTGACTCACTTGTTTTTACAAACCTAGCATGCCTTTCCTCACAAAGTAAGTAAATATGCAGGCCAAGCCAACACATTTACTATAAAATCTGTGATACTAAAATTCTGTAGTTCTGAAAGGTGTTCTCAGCTTGCCCTCATTCGAAACCTTTTGAAGGGGTCAGGGAGGTGTTCATGTGGTGACACTCACTGTGTTCTGGCTTGGAAACATGTTGCTTTGGACTTCTAGTTTTGCTTAGAACAAAGATTGGTGAGGCATTTTGCACCTCTAGGGGGTTGCAGATGGATCATAATGATATTCTTGTCACTGGTTGTGCCCAGCAAGGCTTCTGGACCTTATTACTTCTCACATAGCAGCTGCCAGGGACAAGAATAATTTTCACACTTGGAAATCGTCTTTACTTGACTTGTGCACATTTACATACTGTTCTTCTCTGTAAAATACTCTTAGTGTAAGTGATAGAAGGAATTGTCTCCCTTTTTAATCACTGAATTTCCTATACAGACTTTTCACTTAGTCTGTGGAGGTTTTTGGTTAATAAAAATGCATCCTAATTTTTAAGCATTTATTGAACAAAAGAAGAAAGGCTGCCCTGGGCAAAATAGAGACATTGACAAGATGGAAAACAAAACAAGGATAAATGGGAGATTAAATTGCTTTCCACCCTTTGTCTTACTCTAATAGAAAAGATAAGGCTTGAAATGTTTTTTTTTCCTTCAAGTTGTTCTTATTGTTTCAGTGATTTGTCAGTGTTGATGCTGGAATCTCAGAACACTTCAAGTCTTTGCAAGCTTCAGGACCTACACAGCTAAATATTTACAGATTTTTAGACCACTAGCAAAGATGAAGTAATTTGTTACAGAGTGTATATTAGGATGTTAAAGGTCATTAAAGTGACCTTATTGAGAAGGGGTTGTGGTCTCAGTCCTTTCTAAAATAAAGTTGTCAGATTTTTGCTAAGTTTCTCCTACTGCTTTTATCGACATAAAAAAATCTCAGCATTATAAAATAATTTTAAAATAAGACATTAGAAAAATTAATATGGACTTCTTAAACTAGAAGAAAACAGGAAACAGAAAACGAATAGAAAACAGAGACCATAAATAAGATTGTTTTAAATATTTTTTATCCAAATCAAAAAAGCAGTTCACAAAATAATTGAAGACAATGTAGAATGAGTGTCTTTCTTTGATCTGTAAAAATATCAGCAGGATATATTACTTTGAAAATTTTTACTTGTCAAATTCTCTAGTATTTTAGACTGTATAAGTCTCTGAATTATCTTTGTGGTCAGTGATTTTCACTGATAAATTTTTAAATTTATGAAATATTCATTAATTTAGAAAGACCCATAGTCAAGTTATAATTTTTAATATTAAAATCCAGCCTGATAGCAAAAATTGTCGCACATCTTCTTAGGTGTTATGGTTGCTATCATACTTCTAATCATATATTTGGGTCCCAGGATCTGAAATAGCAGTAAATTTTAATTTTAGTATCATCTGTTTTGACAAGGATATTCTTCCAAAGTTGAATCCACAAAGTTTACTGAACCACTTAAGACAGTGTGATTGTGGAGAGTGTGACCTGTGCCTTCAGTTTGTCCCAGCAGAGCACTGACTCTTGAATCATATGGATTCTCCCAATGTGAATATGTTTGGCAAGTCACTGGCGGCCATTTATTAGAAATCTGTTAGTTTGTTATTAAGATTGTAGTAGGTGTTGGAGATTAGAATGTCATGGTGGAACAAGTGAAATACACTTTGGTAGCTGTTGACAGAAAACATCCAAGTATTTGATAGTGGGCACTTTTAGATAACCCTAAGTTCTTCCACTTGCAAACCTCACATGCTGTATAAACATCTGATAGAATATCTTCATGTAGGTTTTTATGAATTACCAAACAAGCCTTCTGGGAATTTGGGGTGCAAAGTCTGAGTTGTTTCAGGTTCTTTTTCATTAACTCACAGAACCATGATGAATGGATGTTTCAAAAGTCAGAGTTGGAGTTGAAGAGGTCATACAACTGGGTGAAGAAATGAAGACAAGTGACTTCTTGGTGAAATTTAATAAAAGGTTAGAGATCACTTAGCTTGTTTTTTCTACATTATTGTAACTTTTCTATGTCAGGATCACTTTTAAATGAAGAAATGGTGTTCTTTGCCTCTGTCGCTAGAACACATGGAGAAGTTAATCAGGTTCCAAGGCTGTCTCTGAAAAACTGGCATACAGTCAAGTGGCTGCAATAAAAATGCCAAACTGCTGAAATTCAAGGTGTATTTTATGTCAGCCTGCACTTGGCATTCATTAATCTATGGTGCACCATATTCCAAGCGCTTTATTTGGTATTGACAGGGGAATTAATAGTGACTGGTTTTTAAGTTATTTTTGTCATTCTGTGGAGGTGATAGCTCTTCCTTTGCCAGTCTCTACATCATTTACTTTGTTATCCTGTTTTCATAATTCCTTTTGCATTTTCTGAAATGCAAACACTGAAAAAAAGAACCTAGAGAAGAGCCAGTCTCCTTTAATTTATTCAAGTTTCAGTTTTGTTGGACAGAACAGTAGAACAGCATTGCCCTGCAGGATGAAATTTTAAACAAGCATGAACACTGTGCATGTGATGTCACTTTTTTTTTGGCTTCTTGTTTGAGTAATGTGCAAGAAGTGGCACAGAATCCCAAACAGGTTTGTATAGCATGCAATTTCTGTCCAGACCTCAGAAAGGCAGAAGTCCAATTATAAGTCTGTGTTACCAGTTGTCAGTCTGGGAGAAGAAGCGGTTCAATTAATCTTTAGCTGACAGTGGGGAGCAACATTTTATCTCTCTTTTATCTGAGAAATAGGTTAGTGGCCTGAATATGAATAGTCTACATTTATATCTTCTTTTATTCAACAATAATCTGTGAGCCACAATTTGCAGGTTTTTGGAGTCTTAATTAAAAATTAAAGAAACGGCGAAGTAATATTTAGGAACATGTGTAGCTTTCGTTGTTAAAACATGTATGTGCCATTTGGAGATTTGGATATTATTAGAGTTGTGTACCTGAGGCATTCTAGGCACTACTCTGAAAATATAACCCCTAAAACAAACATACCTTTTAAGAAAAGGCAATAAGAAGTTACTCCTCAAATTACAGTTTAGTTCCAATAGAATCAGTCCCTAACAATTAATGTGATGGCTAATTTCAGTAAATTAGCCTCTGTACCATATGAAGTGGTAGCTTGCATTTTCCATGCAGTCTCCCGCTCCAGCCAGTCCATGTGTGTGAATAGGAGAGAGCGGATGTGAGTGGCATTGCTGCCGAGTTTGCCACTGACAGGTCCAGCTGCTGTCTGAAGGAAATCTGAGCTTGCAGGTTGAAGCAAACAAATGGAGCAATGTGACAGGCAGCTGTTACCCAGAGTAAGTCTTGTAGCGTTAATTCAAACAAATCAGCCCCTGCTGACTCTCTGCCTCGAGTATTAAGTTCTTAGTGAAAACTTTGCTTATGCTTCAGAGTTATAAGGATGTATTTGTGTTATCACTGCCTACTTCAGACAGCTCAAGCAAATCTCTGAAGTATGAGGCATTTGGGAGTGGAGAGGAAAAAGAAAGCATTTCTACTGGCCAAGAAGCTGTTAACAAACAGCGAGGCATATTGTGGAAGAGTATTAATTTTGCTTTACTACATAATTTATGTATAGAGATGTCCAGCTTCTATGAAACAACTAAAGAGACTAAGCTGCTAAACCTCTTGGAATCACTGTGAAGGTCACTTTACATCTAAAATAACTGAAAAAATACCAATATTCTTGACCCAAAATCCATTCCAGGTAAAACTTCCTCACTTTTACAAGTTTCTGAATGAAGTAGTCATTTCACAGCACTGAAATATAAAACTGCTAAAAGTGTATGAGAGTGAACAAAACTGAGAAGTTGAATTTGACCAAAAAATGTAATATAAGTGCTTTTATAATATAGCAGCAACACTACACACTGCACCACCTTATTGCAATAGTGCTTGGGTTGCATATGTCATAGGTACTGTGCAAGTCTGTGAGGTTTTAGATTACCATAACCTAAGCAAGATGTATGAGGTAAGGTGTTGGCTTCTAGATGACAAATCTGTTTTTAGGATTTCCTGAAATTTACTGACAGTGCCAAAGTACTGGTTAAATGTGTATACTCCTCTCTGCTTATGGGAGTGACTGTTGCACCGTGTGGGAACTTGTCTGTTTGTCTGTCTCCACTGTGGGTTTTGCTCACCACATTTGGAAAGTTTTCAGCTGCTAGTGTTATTTGTATCAAACTTATGAAAGAAGTGAGTGTTAAAACACAGGTTTTTGACAAACCTGTTTTGAAGCCACAGACTTCTCTGGGGACAGCTGCTTGAGGATGATGCAGGAAAGGGACAGGAAATCTCCCTGCTGACCAGTCTGTCCAGCAGAGGAGTGGCAGTGCCCTTCTTGAAGTGTTGGGATACAGGCTTGAAGTGATAAAAAGTGTTTAGCCAAGGTGTTGAGGGAGAACAGGAAAAAACTGCTTTTTCACGTGACTTTGTACAAGCGGGTTTGTTGTTTATTTTATGCTGGGGTTCAGTCCTGAGTTTCAGCCAGTAGACCAGAGACCTCTCCAAAGGGCTTATTGAAATGGAAATGGTTTTGCCCTGCTGCTGTGGAATGCAAATTATTTTAGGAATGTTCCTGCGTCTTGAGGCTTTCTAAAGCTCACACTTAAAAGATTTTTTTTTTTAGCTCATTTTATCCAATTCTCATAAGAAAATAAGAATCCAGAAAGATGATTGGTGCCTTGATCCTGACCCAGCAAAATATGAAGTGTAGGTTTGTCTTCATGTGTACAAATAGTTCCCTGCAAGTTAATGGTGGGAAAACGTGGGAAATGCAGAATAGCTTTGCCGTATCAAAGTCAAAATACTAAATGCCTTCCTTGCAAAGTCAAACAACAAGAGCAGCCCTCAGTAAGGCAGGGTGGCATGAGACTCAGTTTGGTATCTTTTGCGAGGAGTTTGTCTCCCTTTTGTTACTATCTCTTTTTAAAAATTTTATATAATAGCTTTTCTTGTTATCAGGCCACTGGAGATGGGCGAAGACTTGTGTTTGATTTCTTGTCTGCCACAGGTCTTTTGCTGCCCAAAATAAACCAGTGTCAAGTGATACAGGCTGGAAAAATATGGTGAGAGACAGTACTGTATTTTAGTACATGAAGAATTTGCTTTAAAACATGGAGTGGGATTTGTTAGTCTTTGTGTTTCTGGTATCAGGGCACAGGATATAAGATGGATTTATTTTTAATGAAAATTGGGGTTTTTTTGCTTTAAACTGAAAACAAACTTGGACAGATTAGGTGCCTCTGTGTGGACCATATTTGCTGATGCTACATGTTGAGGTGATCATAACCAAGTTAGAATATTGATTGGTTGGTGGAGGGAATGGTAAGGCAGGACTTTTTTTGTGTATCCAGATTTAATGCTCAGTATAGCTTTGCTGAAATATTAGCCAAGGGATCAAAAAATTTTCAATATGATGACTCTAGAAGTCACTGGGAACTGACAGGGCTCTTGGTTGCTTGCATACTACCGCATTTAATCTGTGGAGATGTTTATATAGTTACAAAGTTTCCTTCAGCAGCAGGACCAGCTTATGTATTTGTATAGTGTCTGTAAACACAATTTAAAACATTATCATGAAGGTATACATAACATCCTTAGTAAGTAGAGAAAACATCCTTGAGAACATAGCTTTTGTCCATTCACAGTCTGCCTTATGATTTTGTTCTTTCACTTCTGCATAGTCCTTTATAAAATAGAAAGACATTACATTTATAATTTTGGGTTTTTCTAATTTTTACATTCACAAATATGACTTACTTAGGGAGTTTCTGCAATATTACTGAACCGAATTTCTGAATTGTGGTCACAAGCTTTCATGTGTTGTACTGCACAAGTTTTTTTGCTTAATCAAGGGAAAGATGCAGAATTCTTCACATAAAGAAAAATATGATGGCAAAACAGTTTTTCTTTTTTTTCTCTTATAAAGTAATACCATGACTTGAAAAAAACCCCAAGTAAATGTAAAAGTACAAATTAAACTATTTCATATTATAATTAAAATGATTTATAATTTCATCTATTTTGCCAGCAAGGGACTTTATATGTAGTCGATTAAAAATGCACAGAATATCACTGTTGATCAGTGACATCAAACAGATAATATGTTTAATGAGTTGTACTTCGCATGCACTAAATCCTGATATGGAAGGTACATGTGGGACTAACACAAACTTCAGAAAATCTGTGTAGGTTTCTTTAGATGAAGATGTTGGCTGTGCCTATTAATTTTTCCCTGTTAGTACTCTGTTAATCTTAAGTAATTTCTATATCATTATTATTTTCTTTCCTTCTCATGAATTTGGGAGAAGAGAAACTATGTCAGCAGTTAGCCCAGCACAAGCACCAGCAGTAGCCAAAAGAACCCAAGTAGGGACACTAGTGGAATGCTAACGCTGTGTGATAGATGCCTTGTCTCCTGAAGGGATTTTCTTCTGGGGGCTTGCAACTTGAGGCCTCAGGTGTGCTGAAAGTTAAACCCCAACAACTGATTTCTGTGGTGGTGGAAAGAGAGTCCTTCCTGATTTAATTTCGGTGTAAGTAGGTTAAGTGTGGTTTTCCTGTCACATCTTTGTTTATGTATTTTAGACATCTGCAACTCTATTACTTACCATAGATGTCTTGAAAAAATACATTTACTTGTGTTTTCACCTTTACTTAGTTAAAATATGATAAAAGGTACTTAGATAACAATGTTGCTTACATGAGGCTGTTGTCAATCTGTAATTGAGTTGTGCTGGGCATTCTTGTGAGTGTCCAAGGAATAGAAGTGTCCCTTTTCAGATGTATGAATAAGGTGGACAGATGACTTCACATCATGAGATTAGTCTTTTGATGACTGGTAAACTAATGTGCCTCTTTGGTGGGCAGCATGAAACTGAGGTGCCTTTGGGGGCTGTATAACGTCAGATCACTACAAAGAGTATGCCTGTGTTGACAGTTGTCATTGTTTTTGGGCATTGTGGAAAGCAATGTAAGAAATTCTGTAATAACCTCTGAGGGCTTGGTGAGGGGCAGAAGCTGACTGGTTCAGAACAGCCGTGTTTCAATGCACAGTGGGTCATAATTCAGAAGCTCTGATCCAGGTCTTTGTCTCTGCAAGGTGCATAGGTCTCTTTTGCAGGCAGTGTGTTCTCTTGTTATCTACAGATGGCATCATCTTGCAAGCACAAGGATGTCACCCACAGTGTGAAAGCTTTTCCTGTTGCTGCCACTTATGTCTCTTCCCACATCTGGGCCTGCTTTTCCCTTGGCTTTCTGTGGCATGATGCCAGGGAAGATAGATGTACGTGTTCTGAAAGAGAGGTCAGGGAAGAGCTCTGTCACTTGAACCCACTTGAGAATCCTTGGGTGTTATATGCGGGGCAGCCATCTTGAACAACAAGCTGTAGTCTTATGCTGCAGACATTGCAAAAGTCTCTCACAGAGCAGTTTCCTGGCTGCCCTGCCATGGAGTTTGTTGTCTCTAGTAAAGATGAGCTTCAAGGCCAGGGAAACAAGTGCTTTTTGGTAAAGCACTCCTAGAACTCTGCAGTGACCTGCAGCAGTTGTAGAAGGTGGAGACTGGCTGCTCCCAGTGTGAACCACTGGGAAGCAAGGAAGTTATCAAGGCCATTGCTGGCAACCTTCACGGATGTCTTGTGCATCGTGAACAGCCCCACAGGTGCTGTGCAGGCTGGTTTTCCTTGCTGCGCATTTCCTTGTGGAAGTCACCTTTCCTCTGGTGTAGCAGTGACCTTGATCCTCATTGTAGGTACTCCTCATCAACCGTGCCTGGAAACTGCTGCCTGTTTTTATTACTTCCATGTCTTCTGCACCAGAAAAGAGCAGGTAACAGGCATGGCCTTTCCCAGTGTGGACTCTGGGCATCTCAGGGCAGTCCCACCACCATCATATGTATCTATTCTGAGTTATACATGCCCACAGTGTGCCTGCTGTAATCACTTAAAAAATGCATAATCTGTGGATTTTTGGCAGTGGTGGAGCAACTGAAAATAACCCAAACCCTAAAATCCTGGCTCCTACACAAGATACACTGTGACATGTCCTTCTCGGCAGTGCAGAACCCATCCCCACTTCCTCTAACAGGCGCAAACCACTTTCACCACCACAAAGCATTGTGCTTTTCATCATTCAAAGTACCTGTAATCACTGCTTTGCTATCTCTTGACTGTTAACTATCTTTTATACTTAACCCATCAAGTCTTCCTCAACCTAAATGAATAAGCTATTTTCCTGATACCTGAAAGCCTGTAAAAACCGCATTAGACTTTGCCTCACATTTTCAAGGCTGCAATTTTCATGTGTGAGAAACATTCCCTACTTAGCTTCTCCTCCTCTTCTGCCCATTCATTGATGAGAAAGGAGGATACTTAAGAGCAACTGCAAACAACTTCCTTTGACTGTGTGGGCATCACAGCAATGTGGCCAATATACCTACAACACTTCATCTAAAGGTCAGTGTGGTACATGCCCAGCCACCTGAGTTTGGATGGACAAGTGATGTGGCCAGGAACTGCCAGGCACTTGTGCCTGCTTGGCTCTGTATTTGTGGCTGCCACAGCTCTGCACGTGTTGGAGCTCCCTCGGTCAGGGGCTGCACAAGGGGTGCCCTTGTACCCTTAAAGAAGGAGAGACATGTGTGGTATCTTTTGTGCAGCTAGGATGACAGGCAGTTCTGGGTCCATGTGGAGGATAACTGCAGGTATGAGCTGGCATAGATTATGAATGAGCCTGTAGTTCTACTTAAACTCCTCTGCCCCTGCAAATACACTTTGTTGTACTTATCCTCACCCTGTCAGAGATAATGTCTGAACCAGTTGTTGGAAGAGGAGCGGTTCCTTGTGGCAGCGCACCTGCTGTTCTTCTGTTGTGCGAGTGAGTTGTGCTGCAGTGAGTGGGATGCCCTCACGGAGGTGCTCCCTCTTGGTCTGTAGTTTCTGTGCGTTTCCCAAGGGCTGGGCTTGGGCACTTGGCATTGCTGTTGCTAACACTGTTTCATCACAGAATTGTATGGGGACAAGAATTTCTCAGATGTCGGTGGCCTGTGGAGAAAAGCACTTTGGTGATTTACCTCCAAAATGACATCACAGAACAACTCAACCAAACCTTAATTGGGGTGTTCATGGACCAGAGTGTCACTTAGCAAGGCTGGATGGAGGATATGTGGGGGCCAGAGGCTGCACTTTCTCATGACAGGAGAGTGCTGCAGACCAGATGTGTGACAATGAACATATACTAATGACTCAAACCATATGGGAGGGAGGAGCTTGTGTTGTGGTGGTTTACTAGGTTATTGCCCTGCAGATTGAATGCCAGCACAATTAAATAATTTTATTGTGAATCTAGTTATTCAGTTGGGGAAATGAAATCTCTATTAGTTGATAGCACTGCTTTGACAGTGATAACATGTAGCCTGCTGTTTCTGGGGATGACAAAGGCTGGTGCGTGTACAGTCACATATGGATGCCATTAAAGTCCACTGTTCCCTCTGCAAGGGCTATATTTTTAGAAATTACACCACAGACAAGAGTCTTGATCTCAGCCAGAATGGCGTCAAACTGCAGAGTAGATTTTTTTTCAGAAATAAAGGGTTTTCTGAATGATGGAAATCAGACTAGGACACTTGCTGCTTAGGAAGCCTGCTGTCAGCATGCCTGTTTTTATCTGGAAAGAGGACTCACTGATGTCCCTCTAGCATATGGGCCCCTTTACTGCTGCTTTCTCACAGCACAACTCAGTTCTTGCAACCAGCTCAAATTAATTTGAAAGTATCTTACTATCATTTCATTTTTAAAAATGAATTTTTTTTTTACCCATTTCAGTCAGCAACAAAATACTGTTGTCTTCATCAAAGTCAAGTTTTCATAGATTCATAGAATAGTTTAGGTTGGAAAAGACCCTTCACATCATGGGTCCAACCATGAACCCAGCACTGCTGTGTCTCTAAGCACCATATCTACATGTTTTTAAAATGTCCGCAGTAATGGGGACACTTCCCATGGCAGCCTTTTCCAGTCTTTCAATAAAGACTCTTTTCCTAATATCTACCCTACATCTCTCCTGGCATGACTTCAGGCCATTTCCTCTTGTCCTGTTCCTTGTCACTTGGGAGAAGAGACTCATCCCACCTGGCTACAAGCTCCTTTCAGGTTGTTATAGAGAGTGATAAGGTCCCCCCTGAGCTTCCTTTTCTCCAGGCTAAACAAAGCCAATTCCCTCAGATGCTCCAGACCCTTGTGCTCATCCTTGTGCTCCAGACCCTTCACCAGCTCTGTTGCCCTGAACTCACTCCAGCCCCTCAATGTCTTTCTTGTAGTGAGGGGCCCAGAACTGATCACAAGATTTGAGGTGCAGCCTCACCAGTGCTGAGTACAGGGGGACAATCCCTGCCCTGCTCCTGCTGCTGGCCACACTATTGCTGGTCCAGGCCAGGATGCCATTGGCCTTCTTGGCCACCTGGGCACAGCTGGCTCATGTTCAGCTGCTGCTGACCAGCACCCCCAGGTCCTTTTCTGCCAGGCCACTTTCCAGCTGCTCTTCCCCAAGCCTTTAGCACTGCCTGGGGTTGTTGTGACCCAAGGGCAGGACTCAGCACTTGGCTTTATTGAGCGTCTTTCATTCACCCTAATTCATACACACACCCTCTTTTAAACACTGCCTGATTTATACGAGGCATAAAATGGCATACACTGATGTGATTCATACTGCTATTTGTGTGTCCCCTTACTAATACATGCATTATTATTTCTGTAGCTCCAAGTGGCCTTATTCAGTCATTAGGATATCCATGTGTTGGGGATTGCTGAGACAGCTACAGAAAACTCAGATAACTCCTATGTGCTTATAGTAAAATTTCAGTCAAAACTCAGCAGATGAATGGGAAAGAAACAAGATGAATGAGTTCAGCAGAAAACCAAAAGTCTCCAGAAGTTCTTCAAGAGAGCAAATAAAATGTCTTTCCCTATATTTGGTTAATATTATTTTTGATTCTGCAAGGGTCAGGACTGTTAGAGATATCAGGCTTAATTAAACACAGAATAGCATGTAATGGGGTAAAATACATGATGCTTGAAAATTCTGTTGTAACCAGTGCCTGGAAAATACATAATAATAAAAGTTAATGAAGATATGGAATACAGTGAACTGCTCTTAATTAAAATGCATTGCATTAATACTGTCAGTTTACATTGTGAAATGAAGTGTAATCACTTTTCCTCCACAAACTGAAGTCTCAATTTTTAGATTTCTATAGATATGTTCTCCTTATTTCCTAAAGAACTAAAAGACTATGCATATGATTATTAGCATGAGATATAAATGTGAATAGTCCTAGTTCAGAAAACTGATAATTCTTTTTTTCATTTATTTTGTGTAGGTTTCCTTTTCCTGATCTCTAAACATGTCCACAGACCTGCTCTGTAAGTACATTTCCATCATCCCACAGTGATTTTTCTGTACCATATGTTTTTATTGTATTCCCAGATGTACTCATGATTGATGTCTTTTATCTGAAGTATAAAGTCTGCTTTTACATTTGCATTTCTTCTGAGACATCTGTGGAACAATATTACCATTATAATCAGCGAGATTATTCTTGGAGTAAAGCATGACTTAATCTGAGTAAAATTGTAAAAATCTGGCCCAAGTATAAGAACAGACTGGTTCATTGAGATTTAAAATTGCAATTCTGTCTAAAATGTTTTATCTATCTTTGGCACAAATACCATCCCAGATTACTACAGAGTGATGTGCTTAGGGTTTTAAGATAATTTTATTGAATTTAACTCCTGTGCTTCCAAGGCATCATTATCCCACTCACATCCAAATCTACTGCCTTATCACTATTATTTGTACTTCTTCTTAACAGACAAGTGGTATATCCTTATACTTTGCTGTTGTAAGTACCACAGAAGGTTGCTGCTCACGTTTCCCTGATGCTTGCACTTTCTTGCTCCACCTTATGTTATCTGAAGCACATTTTTTCTGCTTATTGATCTGATCTCCATCTTTTGGAGTCCCTCCAGTGCCTCAGCTGCCTTTTTTTTATCATTGCCTCCAGGGGCTGCCCAGCTGCACACTGTGCAATGTAAGAGAGGGAAATTTCAGACACACATTTTATCATTCTTCAGTACTTCCTTAGAGGAACAAGGAAAACAGGGTTGGGAGGTTTTTCATTAATAACTGCAATCAGTTAATAAATGTAAAACTATTAGTGCCATACTGGAAAATAGCAATTATATGTAAAACTATTAGTGCCATACTGGAAAATAGCAATTATATGTGGAGNAAATGCCTTTTTTTTTTTTTTTTTTCCCCTGGGAAACGGCAATTTTGGGGCATGCTTAAAAGCCATTTAGATACAGAAAGAACTCTAAAATAAGGAATGTAATATGCCTGACTGTATTGTATACAACAGGCAAAACCCTTATCAGGAGTGAAATATCAAAGAAAGCAGAGGGCAGGGTGACTGCACAGGGGTCATGGTCAAGACTCCTCAAGTGTACTCAGACGTTTGTCTGTTTTAGCAATTTTATGCCCTGACAGTTTCATTTTTCTTTTTTTCAGCTCAGCAACAGTGCCTTTCTCATGTTACCCCTAATGATCAGGGCGTTAGAGAAGTTGTCACCTGAGTAGAGCCTGCGGGAGTTGGGTGTGCTCTGCCAAAGAAGAGAAGGCTCAAGGGGATCTAGTCATGGTCTTTCAGTACAAAAATGGTGATTATGGAAAAGGAGTTGGTAGTAGCCTTTCCCCAGGCACGCACTGTGACAGGACAAGAGGCGATGGCCACAAGTTGCTCCAGGGAGATGCTTGTGGATGCAGGGGGCATTTTCAATGGGGGATTGATCAAACATTGGAACAGGCTGCCCAGGGAAGTGGTGGAGTTGTCCTCACTGGAAGTATTTGAGATAGAGGTTGACAAGGCCCTGGGTAATGCTGTTAAAGGGCCTGCATTCAGCAAGAGTCTGAGCTAGTTGATCATTACAGGTCTCCTGCAACTTCAATCATTTTGCGGTTCTGTATTTCCTTGTGTTCTCAGCTGTCTTCTGTGCAGTGAGCAGTCATCCCTACCATCTGCCCCTGGTCTTCTCAGTATTGTACTGTTTGTGCTGTGCCAGGTCCCGTGATACTTGCTCATGTTAGTGGGATGGACGTTTGTCTTCTCACTTGGAGATGTGTCAGTGGCCCGGAGGCAGTACCACTGCTGAGGGAACTTTCCAGGTTCCAGCTGGTGGGTGTTTGTGACAGCTGTGTAATGCTTTGGTAAAATGTCAGTGCACAGAAAAATGCTAAAGAATTGCATGGCAAATCTGTACAGGTGTGAATTGACTTCAGATCTTTATGTCTGTATGCATATAAATAAATATTTCAGGGCCAGCCTGTGAGCTCCATACCAGTGTATATTAACAAGCAACAAACACTAGGGTGTATGTGAGGGATAATGTCTCCCAGACTGTGTTCAAGGTAAGGGATTTGGATATAACCAAACTGTTTGTGGGGGAAAAGAGATGAGCATTTAGACATGTGGAGCTGGTTCCAGGTGGTCTCAGCACCAGGTCTCTGGCTCTTACTGTTTAGCAGTAGATGTGTAGCCTAACCACCAGTCCTTAAGCTTGACCATGAGACTGTCTTTTGCTTATGCTTGGTTCCATGCAAAGTCAAATTTTAGCATTAAAAATCTTATTCCAGGTTACAGTAATGAAGACAAGATGTAAAATTTTAAAAAGTAAGAATTCTAACCAAACTGGACGCACCCCCTTAAATTTCTTAGTAAAAAGCCCACTGCAGTCCAGGGCAAATTGCACAAAGAAAATATCATGATTGCACAGTAAAAGGGCTGCTGCAGCTAGACCTCAGACTCCAGCAGCTAAGTCTTCAACCTTGTGGAAATAGATCAGAAAAGCCAACATTCCAGTGAAGTTTCAGCACAATGAATTTGAGGTAGCAAGCATTTCTCTGATTTAGATGGAGAAGCTAAGAAAAAAAAAAAGACATTTACGAAAAGTCTGTCAGCTACAGAGGCTCGGCTGGTCAAGGAAGCAGCAGACTTCCCTTGGAGCTTGTTTTTCTTTTTATCCTTGGATGAATTAGTGTTCAGTATATTATGCTGCTTGAATGTAGGGGTTTGTTACGGTTAGCGCTGGGGGCTGTCCTGGGAATGTAGGAAGGAGATGGGCGTGAATGGAGCGTGCAGTGGTCGGTGGGGATAGAGCCTGCTCTTCGGGAAACCTGTTGCTGCTCCTCTCAGCCCAGCCGGCCAAAGCCAGGCAGGAAAGGAGGTGGGTCTTTGATCTCTTTGTTGTAGCTGCTCCCTGGGAATTTGCTGAAATCAATGCCCTGTTTTCCTGAAGAAATGAATGGCTATGCCTAACTAGCTTTGTGAAGCGCCGGGGGAATTCACTGCTTCTGTTTATTGACAGCTGAAAAGGAGCACATGGTCCTGAATGGGTCCTCCTGGGGAAACAAAACAGAGCGAAGTTAGACTTAGTTGAATACAGGGGCATTTGGAAAAGTCTGCAGAAGGAGGACTGCATGGTTCCTTACACCATGTACTAGCATAGCCTGACTTTTTACTAAAATTGCCATTTTAAATAAGGTAAGGTTTGTTTTGATTTCCCATATGTAGTGCGATTATGAAATGTTTGCAGTTCTGTTCTTGAGTGCAAAACCAATGTTTGAGTTGTATTCTGTCATGGGAACAAGACAAGTTACCCAAGTAACTCTTGTGGTGTTTGTAGCTTCTGTGTGACTTCATTTGTTCTTTATCTAATGGTGATTAATGAACATGAAGAGTAATAGAAAATCAGTATTTGGGTCTTCCAGTCAGGTCCTGAACATCAGTTATTTATGTTAAGAGTATGATATGCAAGTTTTTATACCTTTGAAAATCAGCTGAGTTGCATCAGATGATTTCTAAACTTGTACAGACTGTTATGTCAATACTTACACACAAGGCAGTGACTAACAAGAGGGCCTGTCTGGCAGAAAATCTGGGAATCTTAAAATCCTTTGAAATGTGAGGATATATTTCCAAACCTCTGTTTCCATGCATGGACTCAAGGCAAGAAGTAGACTCACCACTGTGCTTGCTGCTGGCTTTAGGTATACTATTTTTTTGGTAAAGACAGAAAATAGCAAGAGAAGAATGATAATGAAGAACCAATACTTTCATCCTTAGAGTCCAGAACAGTTTATTAGACCAGTGGAATTTGGTGTGTCATTAATATGTAAATTTTCTACTGAAAACAGGAGAACAAATTGCCAGAGTTTCTATATTAGTTTCTGTGGTGACTGAAGGAAAAGATTTCTGGGCTCATGCAGCTACAACTTCCAGGTGAGGCCCACTTATGATAGCAGGAAAAAAAGTTCAGTAATGTCATTTCTTCCTTTTTTATTTTAAGTGTAAGGGCAAGCACAGAACAAATTGCCGCCATGCAGCCTTGTTCTCTCATGGCTCTAGGAATGCTGTGTTTTTGTTGCAAACCTGATTAAAAGTGTCTGTGCATGGGTGCAGTGCTTTGAAAACTCTCAAGCTGTCCCCTCATTTTGAGAGAAGTGCTTGGGAAGTTTCATGTTTTGTTGGAATAGTTTGTGTTCCTCAGTCTGGCATGTTTTCTTCAAGTGATTTTGAGCCAGTAAGACACAAGTTTTGTCTCATTTTGTGCTTTGCCCAGCAGATAACTAATCTCTTTTTCTTGTAAGAATTTGGGCTCCATATGCAAACATGCTTTCTTTAGCTTACTTTGTGATCCTTAAAATGAAAATACATTGCTTAACTGTAGAGCATCAACATGTTTGCTTGTGGCTTCTGCTGTTAAGTTTCCCAGATTCTCAGAGAGAAAAAGCAAAAAAGCAAATGCATTTATAATGTTGACTAAGATGTGAAAACACTGAACTCAAGCAGGCAGATATCAAAGTTTGTGGGCTCTGTTGTCATTATTGTTATCCAAATGTGTCAAGACTGTTTTTTGACCTCCCTTAAGTGTATTTATGCATGATAGGCATTGGAAGCCATTAAAATGTAAAGCTAAAGCTAATATAAAGTTAACATTTAAGTTGGACAGGAGATATATTTGTAGGTCCTTTTAATGCTGTAATCTAGATGTGTTATGAAAATGTTGACCAGTGAGGGTTCCTGGGTACTTGTAATGGTGCAAACAGGAAAGAATCACAGTTGCAGAAAGCTCAGTTGATCGGGGCTTTTTTAGTTGGTGTAATGGGGAAGAAAGTGGATGATTCATTTGTGACACGGAAGGTGGCACTTGTTCCCTGTTCCTTGGGCGATAAGACAAGGCAGAGGGTGTTATGTTTAACTTGCTGGACTGGAAGGTGCTTATGCAGATGTGAGTGGGGAGGTGCATAGGGATGTTTTGGCAGGACAGCAGTCCCTTTGCCTCTTCTAAAATCTTTATAAAATATGAAATTGTTTTGACCTATTGGCAATGTTGAAGTGGAAGGTATAAACTATTTGATTTCTAACTGGCAGAGTAAAATATACGAATTACAAGGTGAGATATGTAATCATACACAGCTTTTAGTAAATATGTAGGTTAAATAACCAGAGTTATATGAATACGTATCTGAGGAATGGAACATTTCTCCCACGGTGATGCCTTTACCATCTGTTGCTCTCATTCTTCGAGCTAGGAAAATATAAAAACAGGAACAAATTCTTTGCAACTTTGCATTGCAAGATTGCTTCTTAGATTCATGCAATAAAGACTAGCACAGAACATGTGTGTGTGTGTGTATGTGTGTGTGCGTGTGTGTGACTTTTGCAAATAATTTAAAGAAACTACAGATTAATCAGAAAGCTGTAAAAAGTGATTGAATTTTATTTGATCTCAAACTGAGATGACTGTCAGCAGAATAAATAGAGCTGTATGGAGATACTTTATAATCTGAGTTGACAGCTTAATCAATAGAAAAAATCTGCAATTTTTTAAATCCACGCATTTCTGGAACTCCCATGCAATACTCTTATAATAATCTATGATAATGTACTTTGTATTTCTGTGTCTTATAAGGCTGTTCTTATGCCTCAGGAGAATAGTTATTGTGAGGAAAATGTACTCTACTGCTGTCTAATTTGTTGCTGCCAATCTTATTAGCCTTTTTTAACCAGTCTGTTAAAGAAGTGCAGGTGGATGTAATTTCTTTATTACTGCATCAGTCAAGACATTAGCTAGTTATCATATGGTTCCCCATAAAAATATTTTTTGTAGGAAAAAAAAATAAATATTGGATCTTAGGAAAAAGAAAACTAATGAATGGAAACACAGATATGATACTTGTACATGTGAGTATTTTTTCACAGAAATAAATTTTTGTATCTGTTCAGCAGCAGAGCTTCCCAATGCCTATGTGATTTTTTTTTTTTAAAAGAAATCACTTCATGCCTTAGAAGAATAATTTAACAGGGTCATAAAGGCTAAAGATGAGTGTCTCCAACCCATTTTGTTCCCAGAGAGGCTGGGATTCAAGCATGCTTTTCCTGCTGGAAACGAAGCAAGGAACAACAGAAGTTGTCTGTTATGAAGTGAATGCATAGTAAGAACTAAAGCTGTCCTGTTAAGTTGTTAATGTCCCTTCATTTACAAAAGCCAATGCTTTTAGAAGACAACTCCTTCATTTCAGTATTTTAGATATGTAGAGTTCATTGATCAAAAAAAACCACAAACCTTTCTTTTTTCTCTTGAGTGAATGGGAATATCAGTAGGAAGTTTGAATGGCTCACTGAGGAAGTTAATTAATTTTCCAGTTTTATTAATAGCTTCCACTGAATGTAATATGGACTGGCGTGTTCTTTCAGGATTCCAAGGTCTCAGCCCTGACCAGCCCTAAGTGTCCACTTCCCCACATGGACTTCTTTCTTCCATAATGTGGCTACTTGCACATCAGTGGATCCATGTGCACAGACTAATACCTGCAGAAGTGGGTCCTGGGGTGCAAACACTGCACTTTGGTTCCCAGTAGCTGTGCTTGCTTCGTGTTATTACATGTGCTTCTAAAGACATCAGGTTCTGCAGCCGTGGGATGAGTACGGTATCTCTTTGCTCTGCATGCCATACTTCCTCTTTGCGTTCTACAGTAAACTCATATTACTTTCTCCAAAGTGTGTTTACCTGTCTTTCTTCCAGTAAGCAGCTGGAAATATATCCCAGGTGCTAGTGTCTTTGCTGGTAAAGTTCCCACAAGTCCATGTTGAAAATCACCAGTGGAAAATGGAGGATTGATTTGGGCTGGTTTCCTTAGGAGGGGAAGCTTTTGTCAAGTTTTCCAGCAGTCTCCCCCACACTACATCTGGACAGTAACAAGCAAGTTCTATGAAGGAGCAAGAGACCCAATCTAAGGTTCCCTTTTAAGGAAATGTTGCAAGGCTTGGAAATATTTCAACTAATCAATACTAAGCTTTAGTCATTAAAATTGCTTCACTTCCTTTATCAGAATTGAAGTTGTGGTGTTGACCTGCCATCAATAAAACTGCTGACAGTATGAATGCACTTAGTGTGGTGTGTGTGGTTATGTGCATGTGTTTTTATACATATGTGCATTTAGGAAGACGTAATTTATGGGTTTTTTTCTGCTGTTACAAAGATGGAAGATTCTGGTGTCTGTGTTAATCTGCCACAGTAGCATTCACATTTTCCACTAAAACGTCTGACACTAAAATAAATCAACTGTCCTGCCAAAAATCTCTCCAAAAGAAAAGTGATTGAGATATATAAAATACTTCTGCTGTGGTAGGTAGAATCTGTGGTGTGGGATATGCAGATTAGGGGGTCCAACATGTGGCTCAGGAGCCACAGGGTGCTTACGAGCAGTTTGAATTTGACTCTCTTGGCGGCTGTCTGTGTTTCTGTGACAGGGGGACTTTACTCTTGTCATCTGCAGCACAGTTTGGACAGTGCTAGTGAAGACCTAAAGCAAGCAGAAGGTGTCACAGCCAAGGAGCCACAGCCTTACACCAGGTCGGATTGCTGCTGGCTGCTGGGCATAGTGCAGCAGGAAGGCTTCCATATCAGAGAGCTTTTTGCTGGGCATTGCACAGGACCATGCTATGCTAACTCAGGTTCTTTCTTGCAAAAAGTAGTAGTTGTTTCTGTGAATTTGTTATTAACCTCTTTGCCTGTTTCCTGGATCTAATTTTATATGACTTTATGCCAAGATAGTGGAGGGAGAGGGAGAGAAGGAAAAAAAAAACCCTGGAAAATCCAACTGCATTTTTCAATATGATCGTTTGAAATGTGCTCAGCTTTCAGCAGAGAGAGAAGTCTCCTTGTTTGCACTGATTAGAAGCTATTACATGTAAGCTATGGGAGGTGACTTCACTTGAACTGTGCACATTTATGTATATGGGTTCTGATAACAACCAACCCCCATGTGGTGTACTGGAAATATGACATGTAAATTTTATCCCAAGAATACCCAGAAAATTATTATTTTTTAAATTAGCTTTCAATCAATCAATGTATTTTTTTGACCTTAGGTCATTTTTAGATGAATGAGCACACCAAGAACTTTAATAAAGCAGTTGATCAGACTGCAGTGAAGTTTGCACCTACATACTCTCCCTCCTGTTTGGTTTGTTGGGGCTTTCATGGTGTTGTGGGTTTGTTGGGGCTTTTTTTCTCCTTTAGTTTTGCAGGAAAGATGTGCAAGTTACTGCCTTTTCAGGTGTTCAAACAGTGAAGGTAACTTTTTCCTGTGGAGTTTGTAAGATACAGCAGAGTGCAGGTATGCTTTTGCTGCGCTGCCTTCATGGGAACATGCTGAAACTGCTGAATTCCATAGCCCAGCTGTGCTCCTTGAGGTTTCTCTAACTGTTTTGCTCCTCAGATTTGCTAGACAGAATGAGCACAGTAGAAAGCCTCGTTGGGATTGGTGTGAGGCTGACTTTTTATGGAAAGCTGTTTAAATTCCTTTGGGCTGTGCCTGTTGTAGTACTTCATGGCCACCTGGTGAAAGACTTACTGTACCCAGATGAGCTTGATTATCATCACGATGACTCCCTATTAGGAGCTAGTAATGAATCCTAGTGTTTGTTATCTTGTGTGTTTGTATAACAAATAGTTTTGCAGTTTGGAAGAATTTACCTACTGGAACTTGTGTTTGCCAGAAAAATGCAGACATGCTTTGTTTTAGGTTTGTGTAAAGGTTTCTTTACAGTCAGGTGACTGCTGAGCCACCCTTCTAGAGGCATATTCTAGAGCCTAAGAACGGCTGGTCAGGATCACACTGCTGTGAAGAGGGAACAGGTGCCTTGACAGACGATCTCCCACTGCTGAAAACCTGATAAGGATATACTCTCCTCCAAATCGTCATTCTTCTTGAGAACAAAGACAAGCACAGGGAGAATGGAGGGGAGGTGAGGCAAGGTGTGACAGCAAATCAGTGGCTGGGTCAGGGTCCCTGAGGGCCAGGTTCAGTGCTGGGTTTTAGGGAATCAGCTTGACCTGCAGGTCTGGCTGAATGTGTGGGGTGGGGTGGCAGTAAGGCATGTTTGCTGTTCTCTTTCTCTGTTTCTGTCTCCAAATACAGTAACTCATTTTTAAAGTTTTACATTTTAGTAGAGTGAGGTCATGTTCCCATGGATATGTTTAATGTTCAGAATGATTTCTGGGATGTTTGCAAACCACCTACTGTTCTCCTTCCCAGGGAGGGGATGCCAAGAGCAGTAGGCATTTATGTGCAGGGTGCCTCTAATGCCTGAGCAGGACCTGGACTCCTTCTCACCCTTCACCTGTGTCTCAGGAGCTCCCATCCTCTCACCAGAAAGCCTGGGCATGGCAGCACAGGGCCTTGATAAGGGGCCAATATTGACCCAGCAGCATGTCCACAGTTTCTGTGCTGGTGCCACTAGGTAGAGACTGCAAAGCTTCAGGGTTTCCATGTGTCAAAGACATGGGAACTCTCTGCTTGAAATCTAAAGTTTCAAGACAGGAGTAAGTCTGTTTTTTTTTCCCCTTTACTTGTGAGGGTGGTGTTATTTTGGGTGCAGGGTTACGAAAACACTGTACCTGCTTTCCAAATAATACAGTGTCATGCACAGAAGTGCCAGTTTTCTGTCTTTATCCAGGTGAATGATTATGATTGCAATTTCAGGCTGTAGTGGGGTTTCTTGATTTTTTTTTTTCTTTTTTCCATGCAGAGCTGAGCAGTTGTACATCTCTGCTAATATAAGGTTTTGGTGTATGACATAGAAAAGACATGAAAAAGAGACATTGAGGAAATGTTCACCTATTTTGGTGCTGGACTAGGGATAGTTTATTACAGCAAACAAGTAAAGATCAATCTGTAGACAATTTAGCATAACAAAATATCGGAAGTTAATGGGATTTGAATAAAATTATTCTGAATTCCAGTAATTATAACAAGTTCTATTTTACTTCAATATAAATAGGATCAATTATTAATCAGTTAAAAGCTTCACTTTGCACATCAAACTTAGGATATAAGGCTTCTTTCATAAACGTTTTTTACAGAGAAAATGTGTGTCAGTGGCCCACAATAATGGGAAAATAACTGTTGTGATTAACTGTTTGCTAATTGAGTACTTTGAATTTTTTTGCCAAATAAATTGGAGAACAAGGATTTCAAGCTTTTCCAGAATAGAGTGCTGCAGAACAAACCTCAGACTGGAAACCCTCATGCAGCTTTGGCTAAGAGAACCAAGAGTGACATGTGCAATGTACCTCAGACAGAAATATCCAGAAGGTGTTTTTGCAGTGTTCCTCTCTGTGAAAGCTGAACAAGGCTAACGGAGCACTACCGTTTTACTCCGGAATAAATTACTGTTGTTTGCTATGCAAATCTTATGATTGTAATTAGGCTAGGATTTGGACTGCTGTGTACACTGATCTTTGTTCCCTCTGTGCATGGGAGTTAATTCTAATGCTGCAAAACAGCGCAGCAAATGCCAAGGTCTGCTCAGCCTCTGATCGTTTCTCACAGGGTGCATTTGGTCCAAGTGGACAATTGAAAAGGAGTGATTTACCTCTGCCTTCACAGGGGATGTAATTGCACCGCAGGCATCTTGTGGGCCACTGAAATGTTCAGGTACTGTAAAGTGTTGTTTGAAAGTTATTGGAGGTTGGAGACAGGGGTCTCAGGGGGTTGGAGAAGACACAGGGAGGAGGTTCTGATAGGCATCTAGTTTTTAGCAAACTGGTTTTAAAAAGTGGTGTTCCGCTGCCGATTGGTTAAGGATCTGGTGGCATGTGTGAGCTGTCATGACAGTGATTGCAGTTCCCAGTGTGGCTATGTATAGCTCCCGTTATCTGTGCAGCAGGGCCCTGTGTAACCGCAGCCCGTGGCTCCTTGCCCACACTAATGAGCTCTCCCCGAGGCCGGGCTTGTGCCTGGGGGGGCGGCACAGTGCTCCAACCGTGCTGCTGTTTTGGAAACCAGTTTGTTGACTGTGCTCAAGTCCAGCTTGCCCAAGCTGCCGTGCCAGCTTGGCTACCGTTGGCTGTGGGAGCTTGTCCCAGTGCAGCATGGCTGGCCCCAGAGCTGTCTGGAGGATGAGGCAGGCTGACAGCTGAGGCTGCCGGGCTCTGTGGGCTGCAGCAAAGGAGAACTGGCACCTAGACCTGGACTGGGGCAAAGCACCAGAGTGGTGAGGATTGTGCAGGTGAGCCAGACTCTCGGCCCTTTCTCCACCCTGGGAACACAGCTACCTGTGTCCAGTCAGCTCATGTGGTGTGAATGCATCCTGCGGGCGGCAGGTCTCAGCTTTGTGATGACCCAAAGAGGAGGGGAAAGCCAGGGGTTGGCTGCTGGGGGTGTCAGGGAGATGTACCCTTCTCTTAGCCCCTCCAGGGGTGGTTGGCAGGGACGAGCACCTCGTCCTTGCGATTGGCGTGGTGGCCTCACACCTACAACGTGGTCGGAGCCTGCACCTGCACCAGGGCTGGGCTCTTCTGTACGCCTGCCTCCCCACTGCTGCAGGGAGGTCCAGCAAAATAAAAATCATAACAGCTGCAAGAAATATTAGCTTGTGTAGTTTTAGCTTCAGATAGATAAAAAGGCATTACTTGGAATTTTTTCAGAATTGTTGCGAGGACAGAGAAAGAATGAAGAAGTACTCTCTAGGGGACAATATGTCATTGTTCTTCTAAAGGATATAGTAAGTGACACAATCTGTTTTTTAACAGCTTGTAACTCCTGTAAATCTTGTTTATTTCTTTTTATTGTCTACTCATCTAAATCACAACAAAGCAGAGGAATGGTGGCAGTTTTACTTTTTCTTGCATGCTTGCACATGACCTCCAATCCATTAATTTTGTTTGTGTAAATACAACTTAAGGGAGCAAGGAAACTGAAAAAGCGTCGCGGTACTAAGGTGCCTAGCAAAAAGCAGAAGAAATCTTCTTTGCAGAAAGTGATTTCTCTGACCAAGAGTATTTAATTTCTAGTGCTAATACAACAAAGTGTGTGTTGTTTCCATAGCTGGATGCACCCTATTTCAGAACAGGTTAGAGTCTGTTCTGAAGCTGTTGTTGAAAAAAATATATTTTACTTAATTAGCCAAGTTAAAAAGTGGCATAAAATCTGTGTGAGCTTTACAAACTCTGTGCTGTGGCTCTATGTACATTCCTTTGCCAATGGTATCTGTAATTTAGCATTGTGACACAAAGGATCATGGCTTGGCATGTAATTGTCTCTAAGGAAGCATGTGAATTTGACAGTTTTGCACTGTTAGTTTTGGGGAGAGAAATTACAAAGATCTCGGTTTCCTTCAGTAGCCCGTGAAGTTATTCTATTTGCAGTGTTCCAATCCTGTTTTTCTGGTACACCTGGCAATTTTTAGAATGCAGTAAATTTGCAGTCAGGGTACTAATATGTTGGTGTGGGGTCGTGTAGTGAATGTAATTTCGTTATGCCTGTTATTAAATAACTTACGTAATTCTAGTTGTCTTTATGACCCATATAATGAAACAGAAAACCTTAGAACGAGTGTTGGACAGCTCTGGATATTTCACAGATTTGCAGAATATTCTGAGTTGAAGGGACCCACAGGTGTGATCAAGTCAAACTCTTAAGTGTTCAGGAACTGAACCCACAACTTTGGTGTTGTTAGCACCGTGCTCTAACTAACTGAGCCAGTCTCATTTTTCAAGGTGTTGGGCAGCTGTGCCAGGTCAGAATCCCAGGCCACGCTAGCAAGGTGCTTAATAGCACTTCCAGCTTCGCAGATAATTTTTCTCAGGGCTTGCAGATGTCTTTGTGCTGCTGCTGAGGTGTGCTGCCTAGGCTGCTCACCTTGGAGTCCCTTGCTCAACACCGACCCGGCTGGATGCAAAGCAGTTCCTGATTTTAGAGGAGAGCCTCTCTACTACCCATGTGTGAATCATTTCAGACCATATGTCTTGGATCTGGAGGAGCAAGGAGGGTTAGCTAATGTAGCCCTACTGCAGAATTTGGAGGCTGATTCAAGGGATACCCTTTCCCCCCTTCTTTCCCTTCCCAGCCTTCCTGTGAGCTGCCCACCCTGGAGCCTCAGAGGTGGGCACGGCCCTGAGGCAGCTGGAAGGTTTGCTCAGGAGCTTGCTAGTGATGAATCACAGAGGTATGGCATGGATTGATAAGGTCGTGTACTTTGTGATTAGACACATCCTTCCTCTAACAGCGGTTCTTTGTCTCTATTTTACTTTTGGTAATGTGTTTCAGCTGTTTGCATACAATGACTCTCCAAGCAGGAGCTGTTTGACTTGAGACAAAGTCACTATTATTCCAAGCAAGCTCAGGAAGCCCTCATAATTTTGTTGCTCTCAGAAGGGTGACTTTATTTAAAAGCCAATTAAGTTAAATCATCAAGGAAATATTTTAATTTTCTTGCAGCTTAGCCGTAAAGGACTTTTGGGTACATGAAAAAGTGTATAACAAGAAAAATCAGCCTGGCAGCTATACTGTTGGGGGTTTTGTGCATTTTAAGTGATGACTGTAGAGGGGCATGCTCTTTATCTGTAGCACTGACAAAAATAAGTAATATTTTTCAGCTATTCAGTGCAAGTGTGCAGCCTGGGAACCATGGCAAAAGAAAACTTCCATGGTCCATGAATTATTGAAAAATGCTGACTGTTGTAGTGCCTGCAGCCTGACCAACACACGTGTCTACCTCCTCAGCTGGAGTTGATGGAGAGCCCAAAGAACTCAGTAGGAATACTTTAGGCTTATCCGGGGAGATTTTGGGCAATACCCTCAAGGTGTGTGATTTAGTCAAGTGCCTGCTTGTATTTACAAACAGAAACCTTTTTGAGGTACCCTGAATATGACATTTATGTTGCTACTGTCCTTTTTCAAAGACTATCTTTGATGTCTCCCCAGGCAGTGTCTCCTGAGCCCCTGCTGAGATGAAACCTCACCTCTCCTGTCCCAGTCTCTGCTACTGTGCTCCCTTGGGCCCTCTTGGCTGTTCTGGCTCCCCTCCTCTGCTCTGTATGGACACTTACTGAATAGATTGCTCAGCAGAGTTTTCAGAAGGAAAACAAAATGAAGTAGTCACGGATGACCAATATCAGCTTTTCTTTTTAACTCAGTCATAAAGCATTGTTGGCTCACTGGTTGGGTTTCTACTGTCTATAAAAAGGTTTTGTGCAAGAAGTCCCCTTTTTCCCATCGCCCTGTGTGACACCAGTGCTGAGATGACCTTCTGCTGGAAAGTCTCATTGCTCAGTTTGAGCACTGCTCAGTTTGAGTCACTGCTCAGTATGAGTTTCCCTGGCAACCAGTTTGAGCTGCACTGAACCAAAAATATCTCAGTGTGCTGGGGGAAAGTCAGTTTGCAGACATGTATTTCTGTTTAATGAGTTTTCTCGATGGTCTGTGTGTTCCACCTGCAGATGTCATTATTGGGAACCAACAGGTGGGAGATGTGGTGTCCTCCTTTTCCTTACTTCCACAGGCAGAGTGGCCCATGAGGAGCAGCCTATGAGTTGACAATCATGCCCCTGCATGATTGTCAGCTGAGCTGTGGCTGTGGGACCCATCATACTCATTTCTCATGGTACCCTGAGGGTCTTGTCTTCCACTGAGAATGAATGGTCTGTGCAGCAGACACAAAGTCTTTCTTGGATCTCTGCAAATTTCAGACTTTCATAATCACAGAATGGGTAAGGTTGGAAGAGACCAACCTTACCTAGGTTATTGCTAACAACTTTGTCCACATTTCTGTGTACATATGTGCATCTTACTTTATAGCTGGGCATGCAGTGAAGTCCAGTTTTGCTCCCATCCTAGTCTTTAAAGGCACAGTTTGTGACACCTCCAAATGAGCATATGTATAAATCTTTGGAGGTCAAGACTCACCAGTGTGGTCAGGAGAGAATGCACAAACTGGAGGTGTTATTTCAAACCTTCCTTGTTTAGTTCTGACTTGCAGATAATCTTTTCACTACCTAATGTAGAACACTGATGTGAAGAAAAGTATTTGTAATTGCAGATGTGTTCTCAAGACGACAAAATTAGAAGAGACTAAATTGGAAAGCAGTATGTCATTTTTAGTAACAGGTTCCCTTTTCTGGATTTGTAGGGTGTGAGGATTGCGGTAAAAGCCTTATAGGAGAATGCAAACTCCACGGACCACTCATCAGGGCTAAAGATAGGGTTATTCCCAGCCGAGCCCGCCTCACCCTACCTCACTACCTCACTTTGCGAGTGTTGGAGCTGAGAGCTGGAAACCAGCAGAGTAAGTATTTTAGCTCTTTTTCTCACATTTGAGAAAGAGGAGACAAAAACACTGGCCTGTTTTCATGAGTAATTCAAGGCATAGTCATTGGGCATTAGCATTATGAATACTATTTTCAGCTGAGCACAGCTAAAGCTCACAGTCAGCTACTGTTTTTTATGACTGATTTCTGGTAACAGACGCATAAACTGATGGCAGGACATTAGCCAGAGCTGTTGTGACATTTAGCTGTGAGCAACCAGTTAGCTCTGTTCAGTCAATCCAAGTTTAATGAATGTTGAATTTGTATCTAATAATAACAGCCATGCACTACTACTATTTTTTTTCTCTCCTTTCCCCAAGCATGCAAAACAGGAAAGAGTATTCAATGAAAGGTCAGAAACAAAATGGTAAACGACATCCCTTATCCACCCCCTGCAAACTCAGGAGATCACAGTGGGGTAATTTACCTTTTGCAGCATTTTCAGTTCATATTATAGAAAGACTGTTGTTTCCTTCTGGAAGCAAAGCAATTTGAATGCCCAAAGGAATGTTGTTCTTAGTGTGCAATTTTCCACAGCTACCTGTGTAAAATTAGTCCTGCCTAGATTGCTGTTGAGAAGGAGAGTGACAGGATGCCTACACTCCATTGATCTGGTGGTGGAATAACTGGAACAGTTAAGAATGATAATACTGTGTTTTTATAGATTCTCTCCACTCTTATCGGGAGAGAACAACCTCCTAAATTATGCCAAAAAAGCAGAGGACTACGATAACATCAGTTTTTAGATGGAGGAGTACCAACATGTTTGTGTTGCATACTCAGTTTAATATCCTGTCGTGGATTTTTGGTATTTTTTATTAGATGTAGTTCCCATTAAAAAAAAAAATCAGTACTTATTTACATACTTTTTAGATTCTTCACCTTAGAATAATTTACTGGGCTTATTTGTCTAGAAAAAGAATCCATATGTTCTGCACTATTTTGTTTATCTCCATTTTCACAACTGTAAGCATACAAGAAACAGTTTGTGATGTCTGTACTAATATTACACTTCTCTTTGTTTTGTTCACAGTCCTTGGTGTATTTGCAAAGAAAGTAATACAGAAGAGGACACAATTTGGCCCTTATGTTGGTCAACTCTCTACAAAACTGACCTGCTATGATGAGAGCAGGCTAGTCCTGCAGGTAAAAACCCACTGCCTTTCTATGAAGTGCATATGTGTTTTTAGCATCTCATACTTATTTAGGTATTTTAATCATTTTGCCATCTGATCTAGTTAATTAATTGTGCTTTTGATGTGTGAGTATGAGTGTAAATCCCATTATTAGGCAGTACAGCATAACCTGAAGTACCTAAATGTTCCTATATACTATGTTTTCTAAATGTTTGCTTTCCTGCTTTCTAGTTTTACCATTTCTAGGGTGTTAGGCCTATCAGTCTAATACCTCTTTATAAGCTTTTCAGAGAGCATGGCTACTGAACTTTCTTGCCAGATAACACATAAGGATTTGTGCTTTACCACTGGGAGGTTTGAGTTTATGCACTGAGTTAGCAAGAGCGACAGAAATATGCACTAAGGCGCCAGCTTAGTCAGGAGAAACAGTGCAGGGATAGGGAAACACTTCTTCAATAATTTTAAATGTTATTGTTATTAATAAATAATAATTCCTTGTTTATATATAGACTTTGACACACAGTGTACTAAGAGTGCACAGAGTTTATTTAATCAGATTGTTATTTAGGGCTGGTACCCTCTGTTGCTGCACACGTAGATACTCACTGTTTCACCTGGACCATGACACTATTATTTGTACTTTATCCAGCAAAAATTGTGGCCTCTCAGGATGAGCCCAGCTTAGAAAAATCCACATGGACCTCCTTTCCCACAGGAATTCTTTGGGAGTGAGAGCTGGTCGCAATCCTCTGGGCCCCAGTCTTTGCATTTTGCTGTCAGAGTTGTGGCTGAGCACGGCTCTGTGTCATACAGTGAGTCTTGGTTAAGCCACAGCCTCTGTCAGGACTTCCCAACAGGTCATGGTTCTTCCAGAGTTTGCATTTCATATCAGGCCCTCTCACCCACAAATGGAGAGACACTAGCAGCAGCTGTCCTGGCACACACTCTGTGTCTTCATTTGAGCTTTCTCCAGAAGCCTGGGACTGGAAAACACTGTGTTGTCAGGAAATACTTCTGAACTTTAGTCTGAGAGCTTCAAAGTCGTAATAGCTTCAGCAGTTGCTGTAAACTTGCTTTGCACATGGAAGTAATGGGAATCATCTGACAGGGAAATAACACTGTTCATTTATGGGATTTTTGTAGCATGTGGACACCAGAAAAGATTTGATCTTCTCTATAACTAAATGTCTTCAGTCTTTTGATTAGACACTTACAAAAATGAAGAAAATGTACTTTTCTAACAATGGATGGATGAGCTAAGCACCCAGTTCCTTCCTCTTCACCAAGCCATTGTAAACCACACCCTATCCTCTATCAGTCAGCACCATTTGCTTAAAAGTGTACAGTGATAAGCACAGCTCTGGCTGATGAATGGACTGTTTCTTCAGAGGAGGAGATTAGAGTCCCAGATTTCTTTCCTACATGACAGCAGTAACTGCCTTGACTTCTCCCTAGCATGAGTATGTGACCAAACTTGTCCAACAGGCAGGTGCTTTCATCGGAAATGTGATGAAGTTAGATAAAATAGTTCCCAGAAGCAATGAAAATGCAACTTTTTTTTGAAGTTACTTGCTCAGTTATGTGGTTAGCAGAACCACATAATGAAAGCTGTGCTGACATCAGTTGTGCAGCTTTGTCTGTCTATGTCCAAGACACTATTGCAGAAAAGCAGCTGTCTTGTTTGAGCTTGGTAGTTTTTGCCTCATAAGGGCATTCTCTTGAAGGCAAATCTACAAAGAGTGAAGGAAAAAGAAAAATATCTTCCTGGCACAATTGTTCATTTGTATTTACTTTTGCATTGTTAAGGGGAAAAAGAGAAGACTCTTAAAATGCCATTATGTTGTATGTTACCTCTCTGGATTTATTAACACAGGCTATACAATTGTTCCATGCAAAATGTAGTAACACTGAAGCTTGAGATTATCGAGTGCTCAGGAAGTAGATTAAGGTGTAAAGCTTATCTTTCTACCTGCCTGTACTTAGTTCTTATAATATTATCTTTATATAACATAAAAATTATGATCTATAAATGGGAAATACATACAAAGGCCTACAGTTATTTTAGTAGCAGGGTGCTCAGCAGGTATTTGTTCTTCACTTTCTTTTGCACTCAAGTGATCTATTTCACTGAATATTTCTATTTTGCCCTGAAGTGATCTATTTCAAAACAACTACAGTTTCAAGGGACGTATGACCAAGACAAGGTAGATAACTGATAGCTGTGATTGCAAATTAAAAAAACACTAATGTGCCTCTATACAGGACTTAGTTTTATCATATGCATCCTCCTGTTCTCCCCCTTTGTTTCAGGTATTGAAAGATGGAGGGAAGTACTTTCTGGACACTCCCAATGAGGACTGTGGAAACTGGATGATGTTTGTCCGGCTAGCCCGGAACCAAGAAGAACAGACCCTTGTGGCTTACCAGCACTGTGGAGAAGTCTACTTCACAACAGTTAAGGTAGTTAACCTACATTGCCTCACCTGTCATCCAAAAGGAAATTTATAGACAAAGGTTCTGAAAGACTAACCCTTTCACAATGAACAGTTGATTATATTCTGCCAGCTGGATCATTACATACGTACCACCTTTAATGTCATTTAATCTGTATTAAAGCAGGCAGTGTATGGGTTTGTCAGAAAAATGTGTTGTGCACTTGCTGTTGTGGGTAGTATAGAAACTGAGCTGAGGGAACATAAAAATAATTCACGATGATAGTGTTTAAACTGAATGCTCTTTAATCTCAGGCAGGTATATGGTGAGATTATTTGGCATTATTACATTCAACAGTACTTCATTCTGGAAATAACGAACAAATTCCTTTGTTTTATTACATTTCTGGACACATGTTGTTTTCTGAGCACATTACCCTGTGCTCAGGGTGTTAAGTGAATCTTTATGTACAATTTTCCATGCTCATTAAATCTGAAGATTTAACTGCAAAACTTCGGATACTGCAATTTTTCCATGAAATGATGAGTTTATGTTAGAGATTCTGGACTGCATCTTTGTCTGAAGGGTGAGAACAAGGTACTCTGTGTTTATAAATGAAACTAGAACATACAGTCTTGTTTTTATTGTTTTAGCCATTTTCTTAGGCAGAGTTGGTTTTAATTAGAAAAAAGTATTTTGCACACTTGAGAAACAGAAATCTATTGTTGAACATAATGCTTGCGTGTCATTGAGAGCAATATTAAAATTTAAAAAAAATAGTATTAGTGGAAAGTAGTTACTATGAATTAAAATCCAGCATTTCAGTTTCATATCCAGGATTGGCTCATATTTCTGTGGCATAGTAGTATTTACAGTTTTTTCTCCATTTTTGTTTCTCCACCAGCACAGTGAGAAAAATATTTACTGTATAGTGGTGATGAGAGAATAACATTTCATACCCTTGAAGTCTTTTATAACAGTATGGAGTATAGTTGGTTTTAAGATTAATATCAACATAATTAAAAAAAAAAGAAAAAGAAAGAGGTGAAACAGTATATGCCACTCTGAAACATATTTAGGCTGTGTTTGAGATCCTCATGCAGTCCGTATCATTTGAGATTTCAACTTGATTTGAAAAATTTACAGGATTACTAATACTATACTTGGGAAGCATGAAGTAGTTGTTATAAACCGGTAACTTAAAATTTCCAGTATAATTTAAATTCTGTTGAACCACCTCTCTGCTGACTTCAGCAGAACACTGCACATTGGCATTAATGGAGAGTTGCATCCTAAACACTGACACAAAGAGTGTCCTAGGATGAGGCATGTGTCTTGGAACCTGTGCTGTGCTTGGGTTTTATGTCTCTGAAGTGCCAGTATCAATTCAGGGTACTGTGGCATCCTGCAGATTTTGTCCTGGTCAATGAATGTGATGGCCTTATGCTACACTTAGGCACACCCTGCTGGTCATATTGTGAGGCTGGCTTCTGAAGATACTTTTTAAAGACATTTTTAGTAAAGTGTATTAAGATGGGAGTAGGATTGGCTCCTTTCCCCACTTTTTTACAAAGAAATGGGATTTCAGTGACATGAAACTATAGCTACTGAAGCAGATGTGAAGTGGCATCCTGACACCACCATTAGCTTACTTTCTGACTGAATGGCTGCAGTCCTTAGAAATAAGTGCTTTAAAAGGTATAGAATTGTGAGGAAATAAAACTCATCCATGGTTGCTCTTGGTCTGATCCCAGGAGAGTTTCATGTGTGCACTGCTGTTCTCTTATTGTCACGGGTAGCACAGAGTAAAAGACAACCTGTAGTGGATTTGGATACTGATATTTAATGTCAGTTTTACTGAGATTAGAGCTTTTGAATTACCTGACTGTTTCACACACTGATGCACTTGCTCTCCCCCCAAAGTCACATTGAGCAGATCTCAGCTTCCCATTAAGGAGATGTCTGCTGATGTAGGAATGCTGGGCAGGAAGTTGTGACAGTGTTAAGCTGTGCAGGTTTTTTTTGGGTACTAGTCTCAGGTGTCACAGGCCAAGGTCCCAAGACATCCTTAAACATTTGTCTCACAATGCATGATGAGCCTCCTAGTTAATGGCTCCACCTCATGTCCTTAATTGAGTAGAGAATTCAGGACAGACCATTTCTGTTTAATCCAGGCGTTATCAAAATGTACATCCAGCCTATACTGGTTGTAGCAAGCAGGCAGGCTCATGCTTGGGAGTTCAAAATTCAGTTTTCAGCATTAAACCACAATTAACCCCTCATCTGTCTGCATTCACAATCTACATTGTCTTTTCCCTACCATGCTTATCCCACACCAATATTATAAAATAAGTGGATTTTATGATGTCGCATTTTCTGGAATAAGACTCAGCTGCTCTCTTTCCAGGCTAGGTTGTTTTGGGGTTTTTTTGGTTTGGTTTGGTTTTTTTTTGGTGGCATGAGTTTATCTTAGTTAAAATGAAACTACAAGTACAGTGCAGTTTAGCTCTACTCCTGTTGTAGCAATGTTGGTTTTTATTATAGACAAAGAAAACTGTGTACGGGGTCAGGGAGTCATATAAATCATGACCCCAAAGTTTAGTTTTCTCCTTTACATTTAAATAACTAATAGATCTTTAGCCAGTGGGTGTAATCACACCTCTCTTTTTCTCTTTGCTATATTATTGACTGAAAATATTTGTCAGAAGAGGTCATAGTCCAGTCCAAGGAGAGATTTGGGCAAGCATGACTGGATGGGAGACTACAGATTACGGGCTCCCTTAATCGTGTGGGGGAAGGCTTCAGTGAAAGGAGGGCAGAGTTACAATAAAGCATGCTCATAGCAAGCCTGACACATCAGAGCCAGAGCATGGAAAGGCACCAATTTGCCTTGCAGTCCACATATTGATCAGCTCTGCGCCCATGCTCAGTGTGACATATCCAGGAGGCATCCAAGATCTTGTGCATTCACAACGCATTTTTCTTTGCCTGTACCTTATAGTTAATTATTGTGCCCGGTGGGCTTCCAGACTTCAAGGAATGGGCATGGGATATTGCTTGGAAAGACTGCTGAATGTCTGAGCATCACAGATAAATACATCTGAGCAAAGGTTATGAGGATTGAGGCATCCCTCCTGCTACTGGGCGCTCCCCAGCCCAAATCTCTGTGTATACACAATTCCTCTTTGAGAAGCAGTGTCAAGCCCTAGCGGGCAGCAATGCTCAAAAAATGCTTGAATCTTGAAACTAAGTTACCAATAATTTAAACAGAGTCAAAAAATGCAGTTTGGCTAAGGACAAAACACTGCATACCCCTCCCCCTTCTATCTTTCTTATTGTTTGGTTTAGGAAAATTGACACAAGTGAACATGTGCTTTTTTTTCCATTCATAGCCAATTGAACCCCACACAGAATTGAAAGTATGGTATGCTGCTGATTATGCCAAATTTATGGAAGCTTCTGCAGTCTTCATTAAAGAAGAATCAGATGTCTCTCCTTTGCCTCCAGTAGCAGTAAGTGCTCCTACCCTATATTGAAGCCATCACTAGACATAGTAAATTATGGTTTATTTACATATTTTCTCTGTTTGTATAACTCTAGTAATGCAATTGTAAGCCACAGAGTACTTTTAGCAATTTAGCTGAGCAGCTACTCGGACAAAGGTTGTTCTTCCTGTCTTGTGTTGGTAATCCAATGGAGCCATCAGATATAGTCAGAAGTAAGTGGCACTTGATGTATTGGAAAGACTTAAGATAGGCATTAATTTGTGGATGACCAAGCTGTCCCACCTCAGACTTTTTTCACCATTTCCCCTTCTTTTGCTCAGACTGGCCAGAGTACCCACTAATTATTTCAGTTTTTCCTTTTCAGTAACCCTTCTCTGCTAATTTAAATACCTTCCCCTCTGTATCATAGCAGAAATCCTTAAACTGATAGGAGAAGTTTGTTAAGTGTTGAAAACACAGCTGTGAAAATCAATACTTAATCTAGAAAGAATGTAAAACAGGGAATACAAACGAACCAGGAACTCATGTTCCACGAAGGCTTGTGAGGCCTTCAGAATATTCCCCAGAAGGAAGGTGTGGGAGAGCCACAGCATCAGACACGAGTCTTAGCAGAGAGGAGGGCTCAGTCTGGAATAAAGATGGAGTGGATACGGCCTTACCATGCACTCCAGACCAAGCTAGCCCAAAAGCAAGGAAAAAAGCTTATGAGAAGCTTACGTAAAAGGTAGATGAAGTTCAGGATGTACATGGTCTGCATTAATTGGAAGTACATTTCATCAGTGATTGGAGTTTTTTGGTAATTGTTTTTTCAAGAGAATTTTTATAATATTGGTATTTAAAGTGAATTCACCTGAATCCAGTGGAGCTCTTATTTCCACTGAAGTAATGAGTAATACTTCCAAATAAAACACTATCTCAAAATGAACAAACAAAAAAAAATAGGCTTGAGATCCCTAAATCTAAGTTGTTTCTTGTCCAGTTAATGGAAGTCTAATGCCAAATGTCAAGCTCAGTGATAAAGTCTCTCCTGGAGCAATTGACCATTGCTGTGTGGTGAAGCATGGGGGTGGCCCAAGACACAAGGAAATCTGTATGGCTAAACTACATTTTTGTACAGAAACCCATCCCATTTTTGTGTGGCTGGAATAGCAGATAAACTATTTCAGTCCAAGGATAAAGTACAATTTACTGCTTTTATGAGTAATTTCACAAATGCAACAAATGTAGAGACTTTGAAATTCAGTAGGCACAGATAAACACAGGTGAAGGACTCAGGACTGTTACAGTAAATGCTAAACAAAAACACGTAAATCAGTATTTAGCCAACCTTACTTTTCCTTTGAGTTTTTACTCTGAGAGAGAATCTATTGCCAGTTGAACAAGTAGGTGGTAGCACATGGAAGTAAATACCACCAAAGACAATGATGGGCTATAGAAAAGCACAGGAAAACATGAGTGAGAAGAATAAGACCTTTCCTTAAAACAGTTAGTAAGAAAGACCTGTCTCTGTTCTCGTTGCAGAAAGAGCCTGTAGACCCTTGGATATGCTCCAGCTGTGGAAGCACTTTTGCAACTTTTGCTTTGCTGGAATCTCACCAATGCATACATAAAGACCGACTCCTTCCTACGAGGTTCAGACCGCCAAACAAATTGGGACCAGTAAAAGCAAAAAGCAAACTCAAAGGGAAACTGAGAGGAGCATCACTAGGCAAAAGCATTACTCAGTGCTTTGGGACCATTTCCTGTTCCTCTGCTGCAAAGTTCAGCTGTGCCTGCTCAGGAAGCACTTGTGGTACTCTCGTGAGGTTTTTACCTAAATGGAGAAATGGTCGGTCTTCACTGCTGAAGGGAAAAGAAGTGAAGCAGGCAGATAGTTATCCCTGCCGACTCTGTGGGAAGATATTTGATTCCATTGACAAGCTCACAGTCCACACTTACGCACACAAAGGGGAGCGTCCCTACAAGTGTTCGCAGCACGGATGCACAAAAGCCTTCATTTCCAAATATAAACTGCTCAGGTACCGCTCTGAAGGCATTCCTTTTCTGCTGGGTGTGGGTGGGGGGGGGAAAAAAGGGCATCTTTTTCCTTTTGGGTGTTCTAGTGACAGTTAATCCCTGAGGTCCAATTTTTAGTATTACTATTTTTGATAGAATTGAAGAAAAATAGTCTCCCTTAATAGTGGTGGCTACTCAAAAAGATGATGTTGAGCAGTTTTAATCTACTCTTATGTTTTATGATTAACACCTTCCTCCCCCCAACAAAATGTAGGCTTTTACTAATAACCTGAGAAGTTGTGAGAATGCCTTCTTTTGAGAATTTCAGTGTTTCCAAGTTTTGAGGCTGCAAGAGTAAATGTACTAGAATAAATACGAACACGAATAAATTATTTTGTGCATATGTTTGTTTTTTTTTTTTCTCTTAGGCACTCGGCCACTCATTCTCCACAGAAATCTCACCAGTGTGGCTACTGTGAAAAGACCTTTCACAGGAAAGACCATCTGAAGAATCATCTTCAGACTCATGACCCCAACAAGATGGCCTTCAAGTGTGAAGAGTGTGGCAAGAAGTACAACACCAAGCTAGGCTATAAGAGACACTTGGCTCTTCATGCTGCCACCAGTGGGGAACTCACCTGTAGGGTGTGTGCCCAAGAGTTCGATGGTACTGAGGTTCTGTTAGAGCACCTCAAAAGTCATGCAGGGAAACCGACTGGCAACATGAAGGAAAAGAAACATAAGTGTGACCACTGTGAGCGTCACTTCTATACCCGTAAAGATGTGCGACGGCACATGGTGGTTCACACAGGCTGCAAAGACTTCCTGTGCCAGTTCTGTGCCCAAAGGTTTGGGAGGAAGGACCACTTGACACGCCATACCAGGAAGACTCATCCACAAGAACTGCTGAAGAGCAGGTTGCAGAATGGTGACTCAGTGGGTCTCCTTGACCAGCTCTTTTCATACAAACTGAAGGAAGACGCCAGCATGCTGTCCCCTCTTCCTGAAAGCATCCCTGTGCCGAATGGGATTGTGAATAGTTCAGAAACAGAGGAATACAACTGTTCACATCTTCATTCCCAGCCAAGCTTACAAACTGCTCTTCCTCTTGAGTCTTCTCCTCACTTGCAAAGGATGGGCTGTGCAGACAGCCTCCCGGCTGTCCCTCCCGCACCATGTTCAGCAGCTGTCCCTATCAACCTGAACCTTCATCAGCCTAACAAATATGACCTTAGCTCTACCTCATTTGCTGCAGGATCCCTCAAGAACCTACCAATAAAAGTGGATGTTAAAGGTTACAACGTGCATCTTCTTGAGGACCTGCCGTTACAAGAACCTCAGTCTCTCCACAAAATCAGTATGGAAGAAACTTCCTCAGGGCCTGTAGGGGAAACTAACAAGTACCCAGTGCACAAAGAGACAGAGGCAGCAGCTGAAACTGCAAGCCTGCCTTTTATGGATCTCACTCATGTGATGGGTTTCTGGCAGCTCCCACCAGGTGACAACCAGAACACTATTGGGGACATCACAATGGCATTTGGCTCAGAGGAACCGTTACACAGGCTGAATGGCCTCGGCCAACAGCAAGGTCTTCAGCTAGCAACTGGTGGGATGGCCATAAACCAGCTGCATCATCTTCCTCGCTCCTTTCCATCCACTACAAATTCTGTAACATTGCCTCACTTTCACCATGCTTTCAAGTAAGGGGGGGGGTGTGTGGGTTTTTTCCCCTTTTTTTTTTTTCTTTTTTTTTTTTTAAGACTGCGCTTCTTACTTATTAGGACGAGGGTGGTTTTGGTTTGGTTTGGTTTTGTTTTGTTTTGTTTTGGAGAAAAACTGCCCCAGATGTTTCAAAGCATGTTATGAACATGGTAGTTAAATTCAGGTTGTTAATAAACAAGAAGCTCTATTTTTCATATTATTAGTTTTTTAGCATATGACAACAGTAGAATTAACATCTTTCCCTCAGCTCCCTCTATATTTTTGTTTCTTTTCATGCAAACAACTGAATAACTGTCTTCAATGACAGCAATGTATCATAACAGGCACAATAAAACTATGGCTGCTGCAATAGGAGAAATACAGTTAGGGTGAGTGGGAAGAGGGGGGAAATCACAAAGAAATCAATTTAAAGAGCCATATATCACAGCAAATTTGTACACGTGGCAAATGTAACAAATGATTTATCAACATCAGATAGATTTCTGTTAAACTCTTAATGAATTTTATTAATCCTTAATTTAAATCAGAATAATTCCAAGAGTAAATATTACATCCTTGTTTCAGTTTCTTTAATGAAGATCATCACTATCATGATTATGTTAAACTAGATTTTGTTTTCTGGCAGGAAATTCAGCTGTGTGCCTCTGCTGCCTTTTTTCCTAGGGCTGGAAATAACTACCACTTCTGAACAACTGTGTAAGAACTGCTGTCTTGGATATATACAGTTCTCAGAATGGGAAATGAATTGTCTCAAGTTAGAACAAAACATTAAATTTCATTTAGAGCTGGATTTGTCAAGATTTCAGACACTTTTTCTCTCTCTCTCTCTCTCTCTCCCTTTCTCTAGTAAAGCACGTGAGCATTTGCTTAAATTTAAGCTTATGGTATCCTGTTGGGTCAACAGCTTGATTAATTTAACACTTAATAAAAAAAATATGCATCCTACCTAAGGGGCCTTTACTCACCTTTTGTTGATAAAAGTGGCCGTTGAAGTGATTAATAATTGTAACCACCTGAAAATATGGGCTTTCACAGAAATTCAACCCTGGCCCAGGGAAGCCTGCCCTGAACCAGGACCCTGTGGAGCCGGGGGCAGGTCCGTGCACAGAGGGGCTCTGGTGGTGAGCTGACACTGGCCCCTGTTCAAAACCAGGTTCTGAACCTGCCTTACAAGTGTCAGCTGAAATGAGTGGGTGTGATAATGGTTGAGCCTTTTTACTCACAGGAGTTCTGCTCAGAAACGTTGGGACTGCTACAGTTGAACTCCAGCCTTTGTTTCTTGCAGACTAGAACCATGGGGACTTCTGTTTGTTTCCTGGGGTAAATTTTCCATGAACAGTTCCACACAGTGGACAGTGTGTTGGTATGACAGTCCTATCACCTGATGCAGTGATGCTTTCTGAACAAGCAGAAATTGTAAAAATCACATTTCCCAGTAGATGACATTACTAAACAAAGAAACAAACTCCTAATAATTTACTTTATTGCCTAACCCATAGCTGCAAAAATCTAATCATGGTTTTAGTGGATGGCTCAGTTACTAATGGATTCTGTTTCATCTAAAACAGACACAAAATTTCTGAATCTGAGTAAATTCTCAAACCCCAAAAACTACTCACTCTTCCATGAAATCCAAAAAGAGTTCATAGTACCCAATGGTCATTACTAATATAACATGGAGCAAGCATATTCTCTTCTCCCTCATTAATCACTGGAATATTCCCAAAGAGCTTCAAATAAAAAATAATTCTTAAATGATTGCTGTTTTGCTGTTACTGAGCTATGGATCATATTAAATGTCATTGAATATTCTTACAAGTTGATTGGTACTTGGATTAAGGATTGTCTTATTGCAGTTCATGAGAGAATATGTTCTGCAGATGCAGTGCTGAGGGATATTTTTTGTTATGAAAATTTTTGGCGTAAGACAAACCAAAAGGAATTTTAAGGTCATTCCTGTAATGACAACAGCAGGAGGAGAACAGGTAGTCTACAGTCATGTCCATTGAGTAGTTATTTAAATTACAAGTTCCAGAATAGGGAAAAGGTTGCAAACAGTATTATATGCATGTTCTACAGCTAGGCTTGTATTTTCATCTGGACTTGGAAAGGTGTGTGTGTGTGTGTGTGTGTGTATATTCATTTAACTGTATTTCTTTTCGGTGTTTGCGCAAATTGTATCCACTTGGCTTCAAGCAAGCTTATGTACTTGTTAAAAAAACCCAAAAAACTAAAACAAAAAATTCTTTGCTACAAAAAAAATTTGTAGCACTGCCTGACCATGCACATTTTATCATTTTGGTTTGTGCTTTTATAAGAGATGTCAGTAATTACTGAAATACTTGTCCTTTAACTTAAATGTGATGTTAAGAAGTAAACATTATGCAGACACTGACCACATTCTTTCCGCTGCTCTTTCAGCCCCTGGAGCAGGGTGCCTGAGCTCTGGGCTGCCAGGAGAGGTGCTGCTACCTGATCTCAGCCTCTTCCAAAATATGGAAAGATGATAAGCATTTCTCACCAATGCATATGTAACTACAGGTTAAAGACTGTCTCATTCAAATAAAAATTGATGCATTTTAAAATGCTTTAAAAGCACACGATGGTGGTGTCTGCAGGTAGATCACAGAAGCAAACCTTAAATGTGCAATGCTGCTTAAACCCATCAGCCCATTCCATTTTCTTTTTCCAGATTCTTGACATCGTAAATGTAGCAGAAGCTGATGATGTCCCATGACATAGAAAGGCAAGTTATTCCAAAAAGTTCCGTTGTCAAAAAAATTTATTTTGTTTTAGAATTCTTGCAACTCAAGAGACGTGAGATAGCCCCGAGTCATCTAATACTGTAAGTGGGACTGGACTTTCTGAAGGCGTTTGTGAGCATTCTCAGAGGCCGTCAGTAGCGGAGGCTCAAGCTGCAGGACATCTCTCTGGTGGCACTGCCTGTGGCTCATGCAGGGCTGTGAAAGCACCTGTGTGGGGAGAGGCAGCCCCACATGCGCTGGGGGCGCGGTGGAGGAAGGCTGCCGCCCAAGCACTGAGCAGTCCTCCCTCTCCGGCACAGCCCGTTCCTCCTCCAAATGTGAGAAGTGGATGTAAGGACAGAGAACTGCCATGGAGAATGTAGGACATGCCATGGCACAGCAGCTAAGAGAGGGGACAGGAAGATCTGGGAGATCTTAGGACGATTTACCTCACATTTAAATAGAGATAAAAATACTCTTTTATCTGAGCTCTGCTTGAAAACCTGTAGAAGCAGAGCAGTATGTGGTGATTGAACAACAGAATTACTATAACCAAATCATACTGTAAAATAATGAAATTTAGTAAATATTTGGTCTCATTAAAAAAAAAGTTCTTTTTATAAAAGAAGAAAAAAGACCTGCAGGGTTAGACCTGCTGAAATAATGTCAAGAAGCTAAAATAATGATACAGTGAACAAAAGACTGCATCCTCTATATAAACACAAGTAGATCAATTCCTAAATTCCCATCCTCTATCAGAAACCAATCTAATTTCTTTTTCCTTCAGTTTTATTTACCAACTTTTCTTGCTGAAACTTTTCCTAGTCAATGCGTTGCTGTTAGTTTCGAAGAGATTTTCATAGCCAGTCTGAACTGGGATGGTGCATTCTGTATATTAATGATTGGTTCATTTCTAGTGGAATGTTTAAAATGCCTTTCTTCAATACACCATTTCTTCCCTTTTTTTTTTTTTACTTTTTTTTTTTTGTGAGCTACTGGAAACTAAGCTGTGAAATCCTACACTTCTATACACAGACACAAAATAATGCGGACACACACAGAAAAACAAATACATTAAAACTTGCTCTAAATTTGAGGATTCATTTCTTTGGTTGTTAAAGAAAGCAACTGTGGTAACATTGCACAGTTTGGGATTTTTTTCCCCTCTTCTTCCTGGACTAAAAGAAAGGCAAAGCAGTACTGTTTTAATAAACTGGGGCTACTGTCATGCCTGCTTTTTCTAGCCCTAGGAGTAACAGTTGCTTCAGGATCCTTTCTGTATCCATCTAATCACTATTAGCTGGAGTCTAAGTAGTTTAATTAAACTCTTTAAAAGATGGTATTTATTACTCCTGTATCAAACTACTTTGCATCTTCACTTACTTCATGAACATTTAATAGATAAGAAAATTCCTTATGGATTTTAATTAAAAGCCGTAATGAAAATAATTGGGCTAAAATGCCCCTACTTGTTGCATCACTGAAAGTTTATGCAAGGTGATCCAAGGCTGACGGTGGATCAATCTGTCTTGTTGAATAATTTTTAAAAGCAAATATGAAGTGTTTAGTGCAAGAATGAGATTTGGTTTTAGTCTGAACTCAAAGTGCTTTGAAGAGATGCACAGCATATGTGGCCATTTGTCATGTATCAGTCCCTATCATTTATTGTTTATGGGAAGATTCTATTACATATTCACATGAAGTTCCACAATGTTCACTTGTCTTGTTCAATATATCAAAGCATTAGGGGAAAGAAAAAGAAAATCACATGGTGCTGGATCTTCCTACATTTTATTTAAACCACTGAATGAACCACTGGTAATGTCCACACCTCTAGGCAATCATTTAATTAAATCTTGGCAATGGATACAAATAATACCAGAACTTGAAAAAGGATAGCATAATAAGATTTGTAGCCTAGAGAGAAAAAAACCCAACCAAACCTGAGCCAATGAATTCCTTATTCATTGAATTTGCTTATTTTATTGGTAGCTATAGCATTTCAAGGGGAAGTGGTGCTGAAAAATTGTATTGCTTAAGATCTTCCATAGTGTGTCAGAAGAAAGCCTTAACACATCCTTGCTGATCAGTCACTTCTGCTTATCTTCTGTTGTCCATTTGTGGTCTAAAAGCAGCAACAAGCCATATACTTGCTATTTCTTATTATAGAAAGAGCTTTTATATTTCACTCTATTTTCTCTAAGAAGATTAAACCTGTATTCGTGGGAAGGTGACAGAGCAACTCATCCTTGAAACCATTTCCAGGCACATTAAGGATGAGACCATTTATTTGCACCACTCAAACCCTGCTTTCTCAGCAAAAACATGCTCTTGGGTAGCACTGAAACTGATTTCTCACCCGCTCAAGGTGCTCTGTAAAGCATCAGGCAAAGCTCAAGTTTTACAGAAAATGCAGCAGCAGTTGCCAACACCCAGCACCTGCAAGCTCACCTAGACCAGTCTTTTTCACAGTTCCACTGTCCTCGGTTTTAGATGCGAGTGTGGATGTTTGTCCTTGGGACCCACTGGGGGCAGTGGGCTGTCCCAAGCCTTTGCCAACTGGCTGCGACTACAACCCCAGTGATACCTGGACTTGCCAGTATCCCTAGGGAAAGGAGGTGTCAAACCTGTCAAGCCCCTAGTTTCGGAATTCGGTGGCTAAACCTTGAGAATGGTGATGGTATCAATAAGTCCCTCCTGGTGGTCTGCAAGACCCTGTGTGATAACCACAGGAGTTACCATGCTGTTAACGGAGATACTCCCAGGTAATACAGATGACAACACTGGGCACTGACAGCGGTTTTCCTGTCTCTGGCAAAGTCAAGGAGGTGGGTGGAGCTGATAATGGCACTGTGGACCATGAAAATGGCCCGTGGACCCATGCCCATTGCAGCCTTCCCTACAGCTGAAGGAGAAGAACCTCCACACCGTCATGCTGACAGAGTTGTTACTAAAGGAATGCTGGCATCTCCCACACTTGGACAATGGAGCACATTTTAAGTGCACAAGATCTGCTGGAGAGGTTTGCACTAGCGAGTAGCAAACCCTCTCGAGATGTCTGTTACAGCAGAGCACAGTCACTGCCTACTTTGCATGGGGCTGTTCCAAATCAAAGAACATTCAACACAGAAGTTAGTATTCTCAGCAGCCTATACTGGGGCCCTGAGGAGCTCTGCAACAGGTTTCAGTGAAATTGATTGCTTCAATTAATACAAAGGAGCTCATAATCCAAACAGTGTAACAGGGTGTTCTATATAACAAAAGCAAACAAGTTCTTTTTACATTATAATATTGAAATTTTAAAAAATTAATAATTTCTTACCCAAATTTTCCTGAAGAATTTTTTGCAGAAGATGCACCCATAGATTTTCCTGTTTTCTTCAGTATTTCTGGAGAGGTCTCTGCAGATCATTATTTTTGAAATTTACTTGCCATAAAACATTATAATCTACATAAATTCTCAAACCTCAGAAATGTAGGGGTCAAAGATACTGATAGAAGGAGCAATATGTATTATCATTCACAGGTTATACTACAAATAACCTTTAAAATAACTTTTAAAAATTGTCTAAACATGGACTGATACAGGTCATGATTACTGGTAGCAATGGGTTCTAGAAAACATATTATTATATTATTGGTATTCTGCTTAGGGGGAACAGTTTTAGGGAAGTGGTGATGTTAATTTTAAGGCTGAATCAACAAGGGCATTTGGAACGAACAACACACAAAGCTACATACCTCATATAAATGGGCTTAAGGTAAAAAGGATGGAATAAATCTCAAAATTTATGATCATGGAGTTCTTTATGGGCAAAAAGAACCTCAAAGCCAGACTGTATATTTTACATCTATATAGATATTTCTCTTGGAGGACCTCTAACTGAAAACGCATTTGGGTCCCTCCTGAGGACCCAAATGAAAACCTCTGTGCATACAATCCATGCAATGGATCAGCATAATAACCAGGAAATCCATTCCCTATCAACAACATCCACTTGGAAATTTTTGTTCTTTCTCATTTATAGCAAGTGTTGTGTGGAAATAAGGTAAGGATTTCATGTCAGGACTTGCTAAAAAAAGACCAGCAAAAAAAAAGTCAAACTTTATACATTACTCTATCAGAAAACTGGATTCTAAAGACTAGAATCTGCTTTTTAAATGCCTCCCCCACCTCAAATACCTCAGGGTTTGTCATAAGAAAAATGTAAGTATAACTAAGTGAACTCTTTGCCTGGCTTAGGTTTGTCTTTTTGTACTCTCTCCAGAAGCGATAGCACAGCAGGTGTTAATGTTGGAGTTTTTCTCTCAGCCCATGGTTGCTTGTCCTAGTAGAACAAAATGCACAGTCATCACTCAACTCTAGCAGGGAGCTTACAGACCCTAGTGAAAACTCTCCAAATTGCTGTTGAAGAGATGCTAGGAAGAAACAGGACAAAGGCCCACCCTCTCACATTTGCAAGCCATTTATCCTACTCTGAATAAATGAAATAGTAATAAGATTTTTCAACATCTTAAAAAAAACCCAAAAACTAAAACAAGATCTCCCCAAACCAGCAGTACTCTCCTGAAGGAATTGTTTATATTATTCTCTTTTCTATAACAAAACAGGATCTCACTTCAAGACACTGACGATTAGCTCTACTTTTCTGATTCCCCCAAGGGGCTCTGCCCTTTGGCCTTGTGCCTAGTGACCAGGGAACAGCAAACCTCCCAACAGCAGGGAGCCCTAAAAACAGGAAGAGCTTTCTCAATGTACTGCAAAAGCTGCCAGGTTTCTGATTCTCTACAACTGTTATCCTGGAATATAACTGCAGAAGAGTCTGAAGAAGAAATCATTGTCCCAAGTTTTCTGTACTGTTATATTCTGTCACTTTTTTAATCAGAAAAAGGGCTCCAGTTATGGGCAACTCCTAAATGATATTCAGCACGGGTCTTGTTATAAGAGTTTATCAACTTCCCTGGAATTTCAAGTCTTATATTAATATAGACCTTTACTGACCATGAACTACAGTTTAGCAAATCTGCCTCCAGGACAAGACAAGCGTGACTGTTTGCTTACCAAAGCCTGTTTGGTGGAGTTTGCAGCATGGCAGACAGCTTGTTCTGCATTAAACTCCATGTCCTTCTGTCGTGGAGCCTCAGTAAACCTTTGAGAGCAGCATGGACTTTGGATATAATCTGACAGTAGGAAAGGAACAGCTTGTGTCACAGTTTATACACTACAAGAGAAGAATTCCCCTGCTTTACTGAAGCACTCAAGATGCAGTTCAACGCCTGGCCCCACCAGCAGGTGTCCATGATGAATTCCCATCAGCTTCCAAAGTACAAACTTAGAAGTACAAAACCTTCCTCTAGAAAAACACTTGGGACACTAAAATGCATGGTTATGGTATTAATCCAGCAAACAGTAATTGCTTAAAGAAGAGGTGAGGAGGCTGAGAATGGTATCAGAGAGTGCAAAAGAGAAGTAGACTTGTAGAATCGCACCCTTCCATCCCTGAGACAAATGCAGTGGATGGAAGATCAACAAGTATCTGAGGAGATCAGCCTCTCCAGCCAGCAAGCTGAAGAAGGAGACTTAAAAGCAGGGAGACAGAAAGAGGGCCCTGCTCAGGGAGGCAGAAGAATCCCCTGCTGGCTTCCCTTGCCTTCCCAGGGTCCCTTACAGAATAGGTGTGAAGCCTTGGATCTCCAGCGACAGGCAGGTAACAGTGGAGAAGCTCTGTCTGGGGTGTGTCCTAGACCCATGTAGTCAACCAGAAGGATAACAACTACAGGTAATAAAAGAAGGGTGATTGTCGTGGATGCCCTTCTTCTGAGGGGAACTGAGTATCCTGTATGTCAGCCAGACTCATACCACAGGGAATTCTGCTCCTTGCTGGAGCCTGGGTAAGGAATATTACAGGTGACTCCCTGGACTAATTCAGCACACTGTTTACTACACACTAGTGATTGTCCAGGTGGGCAGTGACAAGGACATTCAGTCATAGGTTGGAATCAATGAACTCAGAGGGTTTTTCCAACCTAATTGTTTCTGTGATTTAGCAAAACACTGCTGAAGAAGTTGTCCCCTGTCATCTGAGGTGCATCCAAGAGCCAGGTTTCTGGGTGTGAAGTCTAAAATATTTTTTGGCAGTATTACTGTCCTGATTCTGCTAAAAGCTCTTCAGCAACTGTTATGGCAGGTACAATCCAACTCATTGCAGTGAACAATCAGTGTTCAGGGTCAAAGCAGTCATATTCAGCCATCACACTGCCCTTGATGTTCTCAGACCCTTCCTCTGTGTCCAGTGCCTTTTACAAAAGCAGCCCAAGTGTCCTTATCTTAATACTAAAGATAAAGCGTATTTACAAATTCTTTCTCTCAGTAACAATACAGAAAAGGTGGCCCAAGTAGCCACCAAAAGCCTGCTCTAGACCAGCAGCCTGGGCAAAATGGTTCTGAGCACAGGGGATGGGAGGGGAGGATGAGACAGGGCAGATACTTGGCTTCTGGGGTGCAGCAGGGACAGCTGGAACTTCAAGGGTTGAATGGGGAGTTTTGGGCTCTATTTGGAGGAGGATGAAACAAAAATGAGATCTTTCCCTCCTTCCCACAATCCATGTTCTTTCTCACCAGTCCTGTAGTACAAGATATACAGGCCTGTAGTACAGGATATACATCCTCACTAGGCCACTCAGCTATTTGTCCTTCCTAAAATGCAGTGCTCCAATTCCTTTCTCCAAAACTACTGCTGCTCTTGCACAACTTGGTTTCCTCCAAGAGGGAGAAGGAAAGGGAGGGTCTGCTCTTAGAGTTGGTAAAGTAAGACCAGAAATAACAGAGTCATTAAAGAACTCGGCAGTGGAAATTCAAAGAGGAGCTTGACCCCAATCAAGGAAGGAAGATATGTCCTGCTGCTTATAATGCATTGCTGTCATCTAGGAGAGGAGAGAGGCTGGAATCACTGCAGCTGCTTTTGCTATCAGTCATGAATTCCTGCTCCAGAAGTGAGCCCAAAGAGCCTCCCCTTCTGCTCTGTGCCTTCCTAACCCAGGATGGACTCCACTGAGTTCCTGTTCAAGATTGCTCCCATGTTTTATAAATCACACTATAATGAGATATTGTCTGTGTGTGCATCTTTTTGGATCTGTAACTTTTAACACAGGGAGCTCTGTGCAGATGCCAAACCAGGTTTTAAGTAGCAAACCAGACCTGTCCTTTTCTAAATGCCTTTCCCTGTCTGCAAAGCTGGGTGGAGAAGGAAAAGCGGAAAAGTCATCCTGTGGAAGTGGGGAAGCCTGTACACACTACTTGTTCTAAACGGAAAGAGGATGTATTTTACCTCTTGTTATAGGATATTACAGCTATCCTGACTCCCCTCCTGAAGTGTTAATATCAGATCCCAGACTTGCTGCCTTTAAGTTTAAAACATATGGTAAGTTTTCTCTTCGTCCCCACTGCCTTTGCCTCGTGTTTCTACTCAATTCAAGCCAAAAAATAGAGCTGAAAAATAGAGCATATGGAGGGAATTAATGCTCACATTCTGTTGTGACAGGGGTGCAAACCTGAATCCCATCTGTGGTTAATAACATGTCACTGCCTTATCAAAGATCAGTACAAGCACCCCAATAAGAAAGCAGACCACAAATCTGGATTGGTGCTTGGTGGGGGAAGAGGGTGGCCCTCCTTCACAGCTTTTGTGACTTGCGTGGCTGATTGAATAGTATTAAGAAAATACTCATAATTCTGCTTCCAGTTAGATTTCTTCCCTGGGTGTTTCTGTAATAGAAATAAGAGAAGATGCAAACTACACTCCCCTCTTGCAAGGGACAGAAATATCTTAGAACAAGGGTTCTCTTTTTTCTGAGGGAAAAACAAAACATTAGAAACAAAAGAAAATTTGCTCTTTTTGAAAGGCACAGGGAAGTTGATTCAGCCCTTCACTGTCTATTGACAGCACCAGAAGAAGGATAAAAAACTCCAACAAAATACCATGGTCATGGCAGACCTAGGAGCACTTAGGAAGGATTAGAAAAGACCCCACGACCAACATCTTCCATTCTCCATTTGTCACATTCTATTTACTTTAAACCTTTATGTACTTCTGTTTCTCTCCACAACTGACTTTAAAGGACATTTTACAACAGCAGTCAACCAAATCAATAGTGAATTTGTATCTCTGGGTAAAATAACACCCATGCATGACCATGTGTATCCACCTCCTCCCCAGCAAAATGACTAGATCCAGTAAGAGCTTAAGCATCTTTTCCTCCATCTCTGTAAATAAGTTCAGCTCAAATACATTTTTTAAACCCTTCTGTAAAATGGAAGTGAATCTCTGCAACTTCATCTGTGAAAGGGCAGCTCTCAGGTTCAACCTTGGGCATTCATGCACCAACTATCTTGAATCATGCTCTCTTTCCAATTTAGATGAAGAGAAATCTATTAAAGATTCACATTATCTTTCAAATTTACTCAAAGAGCAGGGACACTTATGTGCCCAGGGTATGCATGGCGTCTACTGATTTGGCTTCTGAACAGAGAAATATTTCCAAACACTAGCAGCATAGGGAAAGGAAAGAAAGAATTTGGCACCCAGTCAAGCACATATGTGAGACTCATCCACAACATCCAGGCTTTGTCCTTGGAGGAAACAATAGTGTTACCGGATGAAAGACTTCATATGGAGATAACACACACACTTCAGTTTTGACTATACCTTTTGCAGAGTCTGCTTCTTCACAATGGTGATTTATCTTGCCTGTAGTCTCTGTTTCAAGATGCTTAAGGGCTTGCACTTCTTGTTGAAGGCTTTCTTGGAACACTGATCAGCTGGGATGCAAAGAAAAACTGTTGTTTATGGGCTGGAGCCATGCTTTGTTAATGCTGCTTTCTTACCCAGGCTTTAAAATTTCTTATATTCAGGAGCAGGGTGCTGGAGTAGTATTTATTTTGGGTTCAGTTTAACTACTGAAGTACTTCATTAACTTAAAAAAGCTGTCTAAGTACAGCTGCAGTTCAACACAAATAAGAAATAGAAGCCATTTCCAGTTTGTTCTGCTCAGGGATGGACTGGAGTGAAGTCCAAATAATGACTTGCAGAAAAGAACAGATTGAGTCTGTGAACAGGAGCTGTCTCACTGGACTCCCCCCCTCAAAACACCTGGTTCTCTTTCTTTCTTAGTTAAGAGGGAGAACAGTCTGATCTTGTTCAAGGAGCTGATATTTTCATTACTAGTTCTCTGAGTTTAGCCCCCACAGTGAGTCTCCCCTGACAAACATCAGTGCTGCTCATCCCATCAGCAGCACTGAAAGAGCCACAGCCCCAGGCTGAATGGGAGCAGCTGCTCACCAGCACCTGTAAGCTGACAACACAAAAGGAAAATTAGGGACAGCACCTGCAGCTGGAAGCACAGGGAAAATTTAGGTGGATACGATATCCAGGGCCAAATTTGTGGAAGATCCATGCCTCACAATAGCAGAGGTTGCAAGGTTCAGAAGTGTCTCAGATTTTAGCATCACTCTCACTCTTCTGCAACAGGATGGGCAATGCCCTTTGTGAGGAACACCATGGTAAATTAAAGACCACTTGGTAAATTAAAGACCCTCTTGCTATCTTACTTTGCTTACTCCTCCTTTGTAGTTCTCAGTTATTTTCTCGGTCTTCTTATTAATTTCTCTATGCTGTCCACTTTCTTTCCATAGGAATTAAGCATACACCTAAGCAAGGCGTTTTGGTGAGAGCTCAGCTGGACTAAAACACACCTCACTCTACTAGTAGACACACTTTTAAATCCTTGTTTCCCTTTGAACCTTCTACAAATACAGTTCAAGTCCTTACCTTCTGTGTCTAGGCATTTTTGACTGCAAACCTGAGAGGCATACTCCTCTGCTGTACTGCAAGAGCAGCCGATACATGTGCCTTGCTCACTGAGGAGCAAACCTGTCCTGCATCATCAGGGGAAGGAGAGCCATCGCAGGACTTGGATTTCACACCAGTCACAGTGACACAAAACTTCTCACCTCTCTCATAAGCTCAGCTCTCTGACACACAGCTCTCTCTTTTCAAAGCTCTCTATTTTGCTAGATAAAACCATTATGCTTGTCATGAATCTTGAGATACCAAACATGGAACTACTAACGTAAAGTAATTGCACCTATGTCTTGGTTCCTGCAGTCACTCTGATTTCAGTGTGTTTTTTGTTTGTTTTGTCTGGGTTGTTTCCTTGCCAAATCAGGTTTTAGCACTATTTCAGGGCTGATCTGATCTACCACAGAGACACAGGATCAATAACACAAACTGAGGAGCAGAGGGGTACATGCTGGGCCCCACCCCTCACAGAGAAACCCTGCATTTGGGTTGTGCAGGCAAACTGGGCAGCCACCCATTCAGTTTGTAATCCAGGGATCAGGGAGGTCAAGGGGAATCTTTTCATTCACTTTAACAGGCTTTGGAATCAAGCCTGATGCCCACATTATGCTGTCAAAGGGACTACTTATCAGACGGTTTATTAGTCTGTATTTTCTAAGAAGACTGAAATAACAAATTCAGCTTAAAACCCTGGATCAAGAAAGGAAGCTACAAGTTAGTAATTTATGCCACACCAAGAGAAAATACATTATTTTCAATTCAGTGTATAGTAAACACGGTTTTGGACAAGCAAGTAAATTAAGACAGTGCAAGACTGAAATTCACAGTGTGTCTGTGCACAATAAATTCTCTAATCAAGTTAACTAATGAAAGCAGTTACTAGATAATTCGCTGCTTTAAACTTGTCCAACCCACTTCTCTACCAGCAGTCACCTCCTCCTTCCCCAGTGCTCATTTCTGCTAAATGCATTGAAATTCCCATTAAAAAAAGAAGAGATTTTTACCACAAAATATACAAAGTGTTTTCCACAGGTTGTAGAAGGAGCCAGACCTTGACTCCAAGCAGCTGTGCAAAATGCAGAGCATGCATGAGTCTCAGTTACACAGCACAAGATGTCATGACTGCAGTAGAATCAGTGCTTGGACAGGGCTCTCGGTGGAACAGTACTTCTTTGTCAGAAAGGGACATCTCCATAGAATTATAGAATAACCTGAACTGGAAAGGACCCCAGAATTGTGAAATCCAACTCTCTTGTTGCATACCAGGGTTCCCTTTTGCCGAACTCCCTCCTGATTTATCCTGTTTCAGCAGAGCACAAGCTCTCCTTTCCTGTGACAGGCAGCATTCTGTTTTCCACATGACTGCTTAGGAATGTGCATTCACAATGACATCACAGTTGGCTGAGGAGATGGTGGAACAACACTTAAGCTCATCACTGCCTAAATTCAGTGCAGGTGACCTGCACCCACCCATATTTATGGTTTGGATGTCAGCAGAAGCTACTGCTACTCCGTAAGGACTTAGGTAGAAAGTATCATGCAAAGTATGGCACGATTTCATTATTAAGGTGGAATGTTTCCATGATATGCTAAACAGCATTCCAAGCTGATCTTATTTTGTGGATGTTAAATTTGTTGAGATGTGCATTTAAATCACCATTTAATAAAAAAGATAGATGTTAAAGTTACATGGAAAGTGGTTTCAGGCCATCTTAAGTCCAAAGACGATCACATTCTCATTTCAGAGCAGGGACATGACATGTATTAAACAAAAACAGCCTTTAGGAAAACTGCAGGAAAAAAGTTCTTTTCATTTGACTTGTAACCTACAGAGGTACTTCATTAATTTAACGTCCTTCTGTAAGGACTTTAAGTGTTCTTTACTAAACTTGCTAAAACAAAAGAAATCCTTGTCTTGCTAAGCAGATGAATCACTACTTTTGTTCCTTACCTTTTCCTTGGGATTTTACCACACTCCAAAGCACAGTTAAGGTTACTGCACTGTTCCACTGATTACTAGTGCAGAGGAACAAAGCAGTTCTGTAATCTTTTTGACTCCTTTCCTATTGCCTGTTTAAATGTTCTTCCTCTTTTGTTTCCAAGCAACAGCTGTGTCTGTCCTTAGCCTGGACTACACTCTTCCTTTCAAGTGCTTTCCTCTGCCTCCCCCACCTCTTTTATTCTGTTCTCATCCCCTCAAGGGTGGGTTTTTTTTGGGGGGGTGGTTTGGTTGTTTTTTTTCACTATTAAAGGACTTTAGGTATAAGCACAGTACCACTGAACCAGTGATGAGATATCTAACAATGAACATGTGCACTGGCTTTAGTAAAAGTTCTTCCTTTTTGGTAAACCACAAAATCATATTCCACCCCAAAGCACTGAACAGCATCTATTACTTACTTGTTCCATTGAACTTACTTCCTGGTCTCTGACTCATCTCAACAGAATTGCTTCTCAGATTTCCTCTTTTGTTTTGTTGTCAGGAATCATGAGTACTGGCTGGTCAGTATTCCAGTTACCATAAAATCAGTGACTACACAATCAGCAATTACAACACAGGCAGACAGCTTGTCAAACACATGAAAACTCGTACAGGTAGCAGCTAAAGGAAAACGCTGAAACTTTTCCAGATTTTACAGATTATTGCTATTGATGTTGTTAACAGACAATTCTAGAAAATGAAGTCTTAATCTAGATGTGTATATACTGTATTAATATTTTAGCTTTCTGAGCAGTGATCAAGACCTGCAGATTCAAATAGCTCTTTATTCCCTTCTCCAAAATCATGTTACTTTATCAGTTAAAACATATCACGAAAGCCTTCTTCCAATAAAAACAAGTATTCTGAATTGCTTCTGTACATTAAAAGACTTCATCAGTCCCTGTTAGCTTGTCTTTATCTAGTATTCACAAAACTATTGAAGGAATACTGAAGATGCTTTGACTTCACCAGCAGTCAAGCCCCTCCACTGATGTGTTGGTTACCATGTCCCTTCCAGTAAAAATGTTAATTTTTCACATAATGGCAGAAGATTGCTCTGTCTGTAACATACAGATGTAAACCCGAGGGGTTTTTTATAAATACACAAGGATTCAGGGCTGACTACAAATCCTATTAATTTCATCCACATGTTATGGACCAGTCACTATCAAAAAAAAAAAAAAAATCACGTTCACAGTATAAACATTTAAGTTCACCCCAAAGCTACAGATTTTGACTCTCAGCTCATCTTTAGGATGTTTTTACAACAACAGTAGTGGGTAATAAGTTTGTATTTCAATTAAAGCAAATTTAACACAAGACATGAGGAGCAGTATTGCAGAAACACAACAACAGTGATTACCCGCAACACATACTTTTTATCCAAGTATCTGCTGTTTGTTGCCATCCTACTCAGAATGAGGATTTCCAGCAAAGCCAATTGCAATGGCAACATTAAGGGTCACACAGTACTGTAACTGCAACCCTCCTTGTGACAGATTTTATTTGCCAGGAAATGTAAGACTCAGGTTAGGTGACAGGGATGTCTAGCTACACAACAGCTTTTCAGACACCTGTGTTTACAACAGGTAATTCTGCAGCTTCCATCATAGTACCAAAACAATAAATACCCTACAAAAAAAAGAAAAAAAAAAAAAAAAGGACCAAGGAGGAGTGGGTGTACAATCCTACAATCCTTGACTAACAGAACTGTATCATAGCCAGGAACTATATTCAACCATCAATATAAGAGAGAGAAGACATAAATGAAAATACTGTTTTGTAAACTGAAATAATTTAATAGAAGAATATAGTCAGATCAAATCTGTAGGATTCTGTTGATTTGTTGAATACATTCAACAAATATATATAACTCTGTTCACTGATAACTTGTAAGAAAAATATTCGTCATTTAAATACATTTTTACTGTAATGAAACTTTGCAGCAATTGCCATGTCACCCATGATAGAATAGATATTGCCAATACATTATTTTATATAGAATTTAACTTCAGAAAAAATAACAAGTTACCGAGTCTTGTTACAGTGAGATTTGAACAACCTCCTTTGAGCAGGACTGGCAAAGGCATGATTTAGCAGTTCCCTTCTCAATACAAATGAAAAATTACAGATGTTTCAACAGTAAGTTTCTCCATTTCATCAGGACAGCTTCAGACCCTGCACATTTTGTTTCAGATTGAGCAATTCTTTCTCTTGTCTTGTTTTCTCCTGTTTGAAGGCCAGCTTGTTTGCTTTCTTCTCCATTCTGCGTTCCTGTACACAGGAATAATGAGAAATTTACAAAATAGGCATTAACATGCAAAATCAAGCCATTCCAATTAACTCTTCTAAATCATCAAAAGAAGAGCAATCCAGACAATATTATTTATGGCAATAATTATCAGTAGTCAAATTAATATGTGTACCAACAGGATAAACATCTTTTGAAGCTTCTAATATGCTGGCAATTTCTGTTCCTAAATAAAACAGATAGGATTTCACTGGGCCGATTAGGATTTGCCACGTTTCCTTCAGATACTTTTCACTTTGTGCTGATCTGAGACATCGTAACAACTTCCTTTGCTACTCTAGATTTTAAGGACATCTGATTTTCCTTCAGCACTTGTATCTGCAGTAGTGGCCACAGTAACAGACCCAAAGTTTTGATACTGGAAATCACTGTAACAAAAGTATGATAACTTTCTTTCCAGTAGATTTTTATTTTGAGCAATAATTAGTCCTTTGAAACCAGCAAGTTTTTTCCCATTACCTTCAGACATGACAAGGGCGTTTTAAACTAAGTTTGTAAGACAAAATTCAGGAAATATAAAATGCTTTGCAAGGTTTTATTTGCAGTCAGGTGTACCTTTCGCTCCTCTTTTATTGCCTGTTTTCTGGCTCTGCGCTCCTCTTTGCTCTCAGCTTTGGAGCGAGGCTGTGTCGATGCTTTAGGCAGGTCACTGCCATTGATCATTTGCATGCGTTCCACCTGCTTAGCAGTGAGACCTTTCTGAGGCAAGACATCTAGGGGAATTCCAGTCTTCTGAGAAATTTTTATTGGCTTGGGCTAAAATAGAGAGTGCATATAAATTAGTGTCCCCTAGCTTCCTCTCCAAGGAGTGCACACGGCACTGCCTTATCAGTGAAAAACTTCATATCCAGATTTAACAGTAATAAACGTTAAGTCTCCTCATACTATTTAACTCCCTCACAAAAACACAACTTTTAATCCCAAAGTAAGAAATCAAAATATCTCTGACAAAATCTGGTCTTCCAGAACAAGGAAAACATTTTCCCCTTTTATTTAAATATTACTGAAAAAAATAAAGAATGTAAGTAGTCAATATTCATTTATAAGCTTGCAAGAAAAAGGTTTCATTTCAAATCTGGAGATATCAAGCTGTGCTGTAATGATGGGGAACATAAGGAAGACCAAAGAACCAGAATAAATTGTTTCAGACCACAGGAAAATAAACCTGAATATGTGGCTGTGAGACACAGATTACACAAAGGTGTCTCACAGATAAGAACAAAGGAAATTCCTTGCTCTGTTTCTGCCTAGCTATTACAGAAATTTTGATCTGACTCAGTTTTCCTTCTAATACAAAAAAATATATCCAAACTCTTCCTCAGTGAAGAAATAATACCAGAGCCCTCGCCAACCCTTGCCAACTCTCATTTCTGCTCCCTGTCTTTTAAAACAGATACCCACTGAGAAAACAAACACATTTATCTTAAGTTTGCCCAGTGTCATTCATCAGAGTAAGTTTAATAATTTTACCTTTGATGGCTCCTTAATAAGTGTTGGGTGATTATATAAGTTTGAATAGGTACCTAAATTATAAGGAAAAAAGAAAGCAATCAAGAAAGGCTTGCAAATAGAAATAATGAATTGTACTGCTACTTAGGTTTTGGAAATTCCTCCTCCTGTGGTCAGAGAATAAACCATTTTACCTGAAGCACTGTCAGAAAAGTTCAGAAATCACCTATCATTTACTATGAAATCCCAAGAAGAAAAAAGCAAACTCCAAAATACTTACTCAAAATGGATTCACAATCCCACTTTTCTTTTGGCTCCTCAATAACAACATTTACTATTTCTTCCTTTTCTTCATCACTTTCATCATTTGCAGGAGAGTCTAAATCTTCATCAGGTTCAAGAGCATCCAATTTCACACAACTTTGAAAAAGTTCAGAGAAGAAAAAAATACTGTTTATCTCTTCTTGAAAATGTATAATTATGCAAGCCCCAGACCAAAGAAAGCTATTTCCAATGATATTTGCAGCAAAAATAAAGTCTCCTTAAGTAAGCCTCCTCAAAATAAACTAAAAAACATTGGGACAAAGACACCATCAACATAAGATGGTATGTCTGCTTTTCAAGGGGAGGAATGCCTCTAACAGATACTGCTTACATTAAGTTCAACACAATTATACAAAAGGAGCATAACCTACTCAAACCAACAAAATTCCTCCACTTAATTTTATCATTCAAATGGATAATACTCATACGCAGCTGCTTTTATTGTGGGATGCAATCTTTGAGTACACGAACTTGAAACAACACACCCAAAATTCCCATATAAACAGAGGATTACAGAACTACTTATGTGAAGCAGTACTTCTGGGAATACACACTTCTTTGCTTTCTCTTTGTAGTAATCATCCAGGACTTCCTGCAACCGAGCATTGTCTGTGTTAATGTAGCCTTCTAACTCCACATTATCTAAAGCTCCAATCTCATCTTCATCAAATTGTTCATAAAACTAAAACAAAGAAGTGGATATCTGTAATTAAGACCACATTTGTCATGCAACTTCTTGATAGCTTAAAGAAGAGCCACACATTTCTTTTTATTTGCCTCTTTCTCCTCTCCCCTCTCATTTGCTGAACAACTGCCAAACACATCTGCAGTACGATTTCCTCCTTACTGTCAGTATTCTGCATGGAACTCACAATGTTATCTTATAATAACATATAAATCAGCTTCTAGAAAACTGTTTTTATTCTGATGCATTATTTCAATATATGCCTTAAGAAGCCTGTCACTGCTCAGAACAAAAGTTACACCTTATTTCCACTGCTCTGGCATCAGCTGATTAATGTATACTTTACCATGGACATGGAAATGGTTTGCTGTGTTGAACTGAGCCTCTGAGACATAAGTGTAATACCAATTATGAATGCTCAAAACGTGATTTGAGTTATTTTGTTTACCTCCATCAGAGTTAGGCTTTTCAACAGCAATTAGCACTATAATCTAGGTGATATGAGCCTCTAAATGTACCCAGTATGAAACAGAGAATACATGCAAAGAGCAGTGGCATGATGCCCTGACTGCTAAAAGCAGTAAAATCTGCATAGGTATACAGGATGAAATGAATCAATAGGCAGCATTTAACACCCTTCACAGCTACAGTCTTGAGCTGCCTCACCTTCTCAAATCTGTCATCCAACAGGGTTAACTGCTCATTCCGCCTTATTACTGAAGATGTCATAGAATATTCTGTGAAACGACTCCTGGTTTCCTCTTGCATAAAAAGGAATTCTTTTGTCCGTCCATTAACCTCGTCATCTGACAAAGGACATTCTGAATCATAGTCTTTATCTGTACTGCAGCTATCCTTTTCATCACTATCATCTTCTATATCTTCCCATTCATCTTCATCCTCAGCATCTGGTCCCCTGAACAGAAGTATAAAATATTTTAGAATAATACATGAACCTTTACATAGCTCTGACCTATGCTGGGTTATCTGACACAATTTGGCAATAATAGATTTAAATCTTGAGTGAGACTTTAGTCTGAGCAGAAAGCACTGCTGGCTGGATCATGCATCTGTGTGCTGAAACTGAAGTTATTTTTATATTCAGTTGTACATGTGAAAGCAAAAAAATATCAGCTGCGTTCTTGACTATTAAAACAAATAAAATTGCTTATTGTTCAAGAATTTATGAGAATGATACCAAAACCTAAGTAGGTTAAATGGAGTATCAGACGAAACATTTGTAAAAGTTTCAGAAACACCCATTAACCTTCATCAATTAATGATGTGTTAATTATACTATTAATGATGTATTTTACATGTAATAAATGACAATGTTTTAAACAGTTCAAGAACACTATTATTCCAAACACTGCATATAATCCATGAGTTCAAAGTAACAAATGAAACGCATCTCTTGGATAACATCAGAAATTTGATTTTGCAAGCTATCATCAAATAACACAAGGTAAACTCTTTCCAACACACCAAAGTATTCAATTTGAAATCTGAAACCACTGCGGCTTCCTACACCACCACATGCAATAGCAAATAATATCTCTCCTATTTACATATGACAAATATATCAACAAAGCTGTATCTACCGCTTCTGTGGTTTATTTGCTTGTAGAACAAAATCATCTTCCAGGACATTTTCTGGATTGTCAAAGTCAAAATCATCATCAAGAGCTGCAACAATATCTGGGTCAAAATCTAGCCGTGGTCCTAGAAAGTTGAAAAAATGAAACATAAATATTTACATTTCTCTGACATTACAAAGCTACCTTCCTGGATAAAAACCAATCCAGTTGGACTGTTAATTTGCAGTAAGGAAAGCTTACACCAAAGAATCACAGAATTCCTCAAGCATATTTGTAGATTTGATAGAAGCAATGGCATGTCACCAATCTCTTGTCAATTTTTAAGCTTACATAAATGTATTTTAATATAGAATATTGTAAAGGAAAAAATATCCAGGTTAAAGCACCACATAATCAACTACCAGCATTAGCTCCAACCCTAAAATTCCCTACATTAGAAAAGGTTATAAAGTGTTTCTCTGCTGCAATTAACAGAATTGTCTTTAGCATCCTTCTGTCAGGACAGAGAGAACTGCTACAGTTCCTTACTGTTATGAAATATGGAGATAGCTGTGGAGTCAATATCCAGTGCAAACCTGGATACATAACAAAAACCCACTCACAGCCTGAAACATTGAAATAACACTAATGAAGGAATGTAAACACTACTCAGCATTTGAAAAGAAATTGAGTGAAAATTCAGTCCCAGACTTGTATTCAAACAGACAGAATAATAAATTAATAGTACTATCTACAGTTTTCCCCTGTTATTAGTTTGTATTTGCCACACAATAGTAAGAGCTCATGGATTCACCCTCTCCAAGCAAAGCTAAAGAACTCTTACTAGTGAATCACAGAAGTAAGTCTCAAACTGAAACACAGTTCTCTCACAGATCATTCCTTATGTCTGCTACCGAGCCTACTCTAAGCAAAAAAAAAAAAACCCAAAAAAAAAACCCAAAAAAAAAAAAAAAAACCAAACCAAAACAAAACCAAAAACACTACAATAGAAGCCTTATTTACCATCTACTTCCTAAATGGCAACTCACATCACAGAAAGGTGAAAAGTACCTGAAACAGGAGCAGCTTTATTTAACAAGCCCACATCTTCTTCAAACTCTGTGGCAAATACCGAGGAAGGCAACTTAATGGATGGAGCCTTTGAAAAAGAAACAGAAAAACATACAATATAATTGCTCTCAGTTCCTGATTTGAGCTCACATTATCAAAATCATGCAGACAGATACTCCTGTGACAAAAGAAACTCTGAGAACACTACTTAAATGTTACAGCAAACGCTATATTATCTGCAGCAAATTTTCAAAAGAAAATAATGATAACTATGATAACTATGTAAAGTGCTGGCAACACCAATTCTCATTTCAAAATTCTCCAGGTACAGAGACAGCATTTTTTGCACCTCTAAAGCTTTTTAGAGAATGGTTGTACAGGAGACACACTGAAATTTTAGAATTATTTTTGGAGAACACTAACAAACATTTGAAATCACGCCTTTACTGAAAGGCTTGTTCAAAGCCTCACAACACACATATTTAACCTAACTTTAAACCTTTTGTAGTACAACCAGGCTGTACCTGAAAGATACTTCTGACTGAAGACTATTGTTTTTGACTAAAATTACAGTATTTGGCTAAATCAAATACCTTCATCTATAAGTGACTGACAATGGCATACTTCATTACTTCAAAGCATTTACTTCATTACTACAAAGCTTTTCCATTCCAATGTGATCCAGCATCATGAACTTCTACAAGTTATGCCAGCAACTGAAAAGATTGTTTTTATTGTTAAAATAACATTTTATTTAATGTTTCTATTACATTCTCCTTTAAAAACATGGTGGCCTGATAATACAACCTGGCATATTCATAACTCCCAGAGAATTCAACGGTTCTGAAAAAAACCTTAAAAACCCAGAAAAACACACAACTTGTTCAAACAAACACCTCTGCAAGCCATCTCTGTAGATAAAAGTTTGTCATGGGTACCTGAAGTGTTTTAATACTGTGCTAGCAAAATAACATTCATCAGTAAAAGGCTTGTCAGCTTCTGGGTTTACCTGCAGGAAAGCCTGGTTGTGGGTCAAAAGGATCCTTATAAATAAATACATAAGCAAATATATCTACATATACACACACACAATTAATGTGTCTAGAGGATGTTAATGCTCCAAAGAACAGCATTACCATTAGCAAAAATACCACTTACTGAAATTCTCTGAATTTCATCTTCTATGTGCCCCTCACTTGTGATGACAATTCTGCTTTGCTGTCCACGCACAGATGGGACAAGCTCAGAGGGACCAGAGGCTTCTTTGAGGTGCTGCAAATAGTCATAGTCATCATCAAAGAAGACACCGTACTTGCGCTGCTCTTCCCTTCTTTGCTCCTCATGCCCCTAGGAAGCAGGGAGAGAAGAAAATAATCAAAAGGAAAACATGTAGTTGCTCAAGTCCATTTAAAACTTACTAGCAAAAAGAAAAGCAACACATCTACTCAGACTGCCTGAATGTTGAAGTCCTGATAGCCCTCTCTCCACTCCTTACCCTAATTCACAGCTCATTAGAATGTTGTAATCATCTGGTTTCATGTCTGGGTGCTATCCGAGCAGGACCTTTCCATCAGCAACATAGCCAACGATGCCTGTTTTATCACTGTGAGTCAGACAAGTTTTGTTGTTGGTTTTTAAATACATTTACACCTCTAATGCCAGCTAAGTCAGCTTTCAACCATCAGGCAGTATCTCACAACTATGAAATTCCCTACAACATCCCTTTTTTTTTCAATAAACTGATCCAAAAACTTCAGGCTGTGTTTTTGAACTGCATAATTGCATACCAACTTTTTTTCTCCATCACGTTTCTTATCTGAATGAAAAGTATTAAAAGTGAATATTTACTTTCTGTGTGGGCAGCAGAACTCTCTGGGGTGCAGTATCATCAGCAGCAAGAGGATCCCTCTGACTTCGGTGCACTAAGTGAAATGTTACTGCTTTCTTCTTCTCTATGAAGGGCTTTTTCTTCTTGTGAGGCTGCAAAAGGAAATTTGGTTAAATGTTAACAAAAAATGAAATATTACACGCACCTAAAGAGACCCTTTTCTCTGTAGAGTGCTGATGTATTCATTTTAAGGCAATACCTTATAAACATATTCTTGGAGCCAAAGTATAAAGAGACCAGTGGGAGCTTAACTCATCTTCCCACAAGCACAACAGACGTTTCATTTGTTCTAAGAGCAAAAGCAGCTTTTTCAGCTGCAAAATGGCAATACATCGAACAGTAAATAACTGATAATAGCACACACAGTTTAACATACAGCCCTTGAAAGGGATTCTGCAACACACTTCATCCCAGAAACACGGGAACCTGCCATAAGGAAATTCATCCAGACACATCTTGCTTCGTGAGAGTTCTTCAGAAGGCTGCTGCTACCACAGCAATTTATCAGTCAAGAGGACCATCCACAGCACCACTACCCAGGCACAGCTCTAACATCGAAACAGATGAGTTCAAGATCAACAAACCCACCAAGTATTCTCAGCTGGCTGAAAGCCCTTCCTACGAGTTACCACATCTGACCCGGTAAAACACTTCCAGCAAGGTTTCCAGCTTTACTTACCTAACAAAACGCGTTACAGCCGATATAGGCAACCTGGGGACGACCCTATTGCTCTAACCTGCCTTCTTCCCCTGGCAATTCCGTACAGCACACGGCACACTCACCATAGCGCTGTCCCCCGGCCGCTCCCGGTGTCCCGCACCCCACTCGCTCCCACGCGGGCCAGGCGTCACTGCCCCCCGCCTGCGCCCTCCATCTTGGGATAGACCAGTGACCAACGAGGGGAAAGGGATAAACGAACAGTCCGACCAGGTTTGTAAGTTCTTGTTTCCGGGTCAAAAAAAAACCAAAACAACGAGACTTTTCACAAACTGAAGTAGTACTTTGATAAAAGAGAGGCTCGGTGGATCCAAGCAGAGTGCTCATCGGAGACATATTTTCCCAGTTCTCCCCTCAAAATAGTGAGGAATGGTTCGGCCGCCAGCGCCCCCAATGGCAGAACGCGGCGCAGGCGGCCAAGGGGCAGCGCGCGTGCGCAGCAGCCGGGCCGGAGCGGGGCGGGGCGAGGGGCGGG
>VXBU01018233.1:0-135345 GCA_013400315.1 Bombycilla garrulus | reverse complement strand
TCAGTACATGATTGCAGTCATCAACAACTGTCAAACCTTCAAGTAAGTCTGCATGTTCTTGCAGTATTGTGAGAAAAATGGCTATTGATATTTCATTTGTAATAGTACCTCTCCCCACAGCCTTCTCTTCTGTATACAAAGAGGGTTTCAGTTAAGGTAGTTTAGCTGACTGAACAAAAGCAACAGGTTTAAAGATAGCACTGTTTAAAGAGGCAGGTATTGTGATTGCTTTTGCCTTTGGCAAGCCAAGCCATTGGTCCTCACCAGTGAAAAACCACTTCTTATTCTAAGAATTTCATTGCCAAAGGAAAATTTATCCTCAGCTTCCAGAATTTTAAAAGGTCATTTCAGTTAGATTTTCTGGGTCTGGCCATCTTCTCTGACATCGGAGCACTCACAATGTGATCAAGGTGAACTGAACAGGAGAAAAGTAAAGGCAGACCTTCTATGAAGAGTACAGAATGTGGCTCATATTTCAGTGATGAACAATCCAGCTTCCTGTTCATCCATAACTGCTGCCATTCACAGGTCTACACATCATCAGCAATTTGTTACCAACACACAGGTAGTCTACACTGACCACTGCAAAATCAGGCTGGAGAGTAAATTATGGCTTACAAAGCGAGCAGCAGGCATTGTTTCCCCTTGCAAAAATAAATATCTGCTGTGGCGGCTTCTGTGTTTGTACTCCAAAAATTTAATAGTGGTGCGATTGTGCATCAGTGGGTGATGAAAAGCCTTTTTTTTTTCTTTTTTTTTGTCACAGAGAATCTATCATCAGTCTTAAAAGAAAATACTTTAAAAGTGATATGGAAGACACATTGTCAATCAGTCATGCAAACATGGATGCAACTTTAGACATCATTGCTAAAGAAGGCTGCTCTAGCCTGCTAGATGAAGTCTTCATGGATTTAGAGGTTAGAACTTTTTTCCTCAAAAAAACAGAATTATTATTTAGAAAGAAAAAAAAAATTCAGAATTATGTAGTTGTGGAGCTATTTGATTGCTAAATATATAAAATACATGGTTTTTATAAATGGGCTAGCCAAGTGTCAGTAAACATTAGTGTTCTTCACTGGTATAGTTTGCATGTAGGAGACTGGAAGGTTGATTAATTAGATTTCATGGGAAGACTTAAGGCAGGTGCTTTGTGTATAATTAATATTTTCTAGCAGATGTACTTAGTCTTATGTTTTTGAGTTGTAAGAGTTATCTGGGAAATAACTCTTACATTTGCTGCTGATATTAAGTTGTCATTGCAGGTACAGTTCACCTGTAATTAATATATTTAATTGATTCTACCAGTGGGCCCTTTCTGTCTGGTAGATTTCCATGTTTAGGAATTCTAGCTTATTGTATAGAATCCCGCAGGGAAAAAAATACTACTATAAAGAAATTGGGAGTATGGGGAGGGAAACAGAGCAATTAGAGAAACAGCAGGAAATAGTGAAGAGAGATGCTCTGGGACTTTTTAGATTTGTAATAAAATTTTGAACTCATATAAGTACCTTGAGTGGCTCACATGAGGAGGGATGTGGGAGAAGCATAGTTTAGAAATTGACAACAGTTAAAATTGTCTCCCATTTTTTAGTAACTGCACTGATCTGATAAAACTGTCACAAATCTGATCTGATCTCGTTTGTCACCTTCTCAGCCACATCTGAATGAGCTGATGACGAAGAAGTGGCTGATGGGATCTAATGCAGTGGGGACCATCTGTGTCACTGTAGAGGATTATTTCAATGACTTTGCAAAAATTAAAAAGCCTTACAAAAAGGTAGGTGCAAAATATTCAGTGATACTTTGCTAATGTACTCTGAGTATTGGGTTGATTTGGAATGTTTGACCACATGGAATTCAGAACTGAAATGCAGAAATTGGAATTGATTCATTACTGGAAAGGAAAAAATGTTCATCATCATACTGCAGAAGTCTGAATCTACTTTTTTTTTGTTCACAGGCATATAATATTGTCAAAGACAGATTTAAGTTGCAGTATTTAGTCCAGGAAACTTCTTGCCATGTTGCTAGATATTTTTACCAATTTGTACTTTTCTATCTTTCCTCAGAAGTTTGTAGTCAGATAAAATTAGCTCTTCTAAAACTAGTTTTGCTGGTGTGTAATTACTTTTTTTTTATAAATGCACATCAAGTAACTAATTGTAATATATACAATGAAGCATAGTGGATTTGGTGCCATAAGGGTTAACAAAGGCATAGCTATGTTCAAAGTGCTCTTGCAACAGTAAATGTTCCAGATTCGTTTTTTTCCCCCTCTGGTCTGTGAAAGGATATCTGAATTTCTCTATCGATAGAAACAAGTACAATAATGTGGAAGATTAAAGGCATGTTCATGTAATAAGACACAGTTAAATGATTGTCTTACACTTAAGAACCTAATAGAAGCCAGCAAAATCAGTATTTAGGTGAGGTCTTTGAAGAAGCTCTTAGAGGAGATTAAAAAGATAGTCTCCAAATCATACACTTATTCTTTCTCACATTAATTCTCAAAGTGATAAAGGGAACTGCTCAGGGTTTCTCTGATGACCTCTTAGCCTCCCGTATTTGCAGATCCTAGAGGCCTCACTATGTAAGTTCATGTATTTTCAGTCCAGAAAAAGTGCACAGAATAAGTTAGGTCAGTCCCAGAATTAGTCTATATCTGTGGAACAACTTTCTTTTACAGATTCAGTTTGTCACTGTGAGATAGGAGTGCTTGGCACACCAATCCCTGCAATCACATATGTATCATGTAGCATTTATTGCCACCTTGTGGTGAATAAACTTACAAGCAGGTTCTTTGGCATTCAACATACCTGCTTTTCCACTGCCTTCCAGCACAAAAAAAACTCCTATAGAAGATGCCATATGTTCTAGCACAGGCTGCACCACACTTTTGTTTCCCTGATTTGTGATGGGATTTTTTTCGGGTTTTAAAATATTCTTGGATAACCTGGGTTTGAAAGTACAGTTCCTAAAAGCCAAATGAACAAAGCACCTCCAAGAAGACTGTAGCCCATTGGGAAAGACACAGTTCTGAAACAGAGGAAATCTGGATCTAAGGCATTCTGTTTTGCTGTTTTCCTCATGTGTAAATTGAATGCTCTACCATAGACAGCTCTGTTGGCTCTTGTGGAGTGTTCTCAGTTGTGGTGGAGCTGTTCCTCAGTTCCTTTCCAGCAGGATGGGCCATACATGTCAGCCCCCCGCAATCTGTTCTGTGCAGTTCATTTCCCTTTGTAATTGGGAAATTGGCATCAATTCCACCAACATGAAAGAAGCTGTCCCTGAGCAACCACAAAACTCTGGTATTTCTGCAGACTCTTGAGAGCAGCACTTGAAAAATTGTATTTTCTGTGTTTTGTATGAGGATTGTGACTTCCAGTACTTTGCAATCTGGTTTTTTTCTCTTTTTTTTTCTTCCCTTTTCTCTCTTTCTTTAAACCTTTTTTTTCAAATTTTGACTGAAGAACATGTTTCAAGAATAACTTCAAACTAAAGTTTGATCATACTACTAATAAAAAATGATTTAAAAGTTTGTGACTACCTGTTACGCCAGCTTTTTCTTAATTATAATTAACTTTGCTACCATGCTTAAGGGGAAGAAATAACACCTGAGGACTTGGGGGATTTAAGGACTCTGCTTACAGTCCTATTGAAAAATAAGCATGTGAAGGTTTTGGGGGTTTTGTTTTGTTATTTCCAAACAGCATTACTCTTGCACCAATACCAGATGCTTCATCCAGGTATCAGTAGATATTTCCCATAAAAAGACAAGTGCAGAGCAGCAAATCAGTCAAGGAAGATCTGAGAAAGTGATTGTTCTTTGGTGCTCCTCAGAAAACTGAGAAATGTTATTAAAGATATCTTGGGTTTGTCGCTTCTTGTGATTGGCTCATCATTGGGGAAGGAGAGATTTTCATTTCTGTTAGCACTGTGAAAATCTAAAACCACTCAATCTGTATTAGCAAATCTGTATTGTATACTGCTGTTTAAGTGCAAATACACAGTTCAAAGCCTAAAAATCATGGCTGCCTCTGCAGGTATCACTGGCAAAATCCACCACCTTTTCCATTCCTTTCAGACAATGACTCTTGAGGCCCACCGGCGAGTAGTTGTGGAATACATCAGAGCCATCATGCTAAAACGTATATCTTTCAAGAATGCAGAAGAGAGAAAAGAGGGTGCAGAAAGAATGATCAAAGAAGCAGAACAGTTCAGATTTTTGTTTAAGAAGCTTGCAGCTGTAAGTGTTTGCTTTGAGTGGTGCTGTTAATCTGGTAATTTACAATAATCACACATGTTTTTTGCTTGGGGAAAATGGCTAGAGTTAAATCTCTGTGTCTCCAAAATGCTGAGTGACTTAGGAATATTAAAGATGCCATCTGAGGGCACAGACAGAGTTTCTGAACACACAGGCCAGCTGCTAAAATTCCTGAACACCAGTTTCTACTGCTTTGTGTTTATACAGCTCTCTGTGGCTGAATATTTGAATGGCCTCAGAGAGATAGGTGCACTGAATTCATAGTAGTAAGTGAAAGAAAAAGCAGTTTAAAAAAGAATTAAAAATCTGTCTTTGCTTTTTCTGGCTAGAAGAAAGGCTGATCTGGCATCAAACAGATGCCATTACTTATTAGCTAAGGAGCATGCAGTGTGTTCATTTGGATCAATAAGACAAGTATGTTGACCCCATTTAAAGTCCAGTAGATATAGAAAAGACAGGCTAAAAAAGGTATCTGAAAAATAAATGTACAAGACAGGCCTAAAAGTTTTAACTGCATAAGGAACAGGGATCTTCAAGAAAGCTCCTAAGATCAAGAGACGACAAATTGCAAAAAGAATGCACAGAAAGATAAAAGCCTGAAAAACTCGGGTAGTTGATGGAAGAGGTTGTGGAATAAAGGAAACAAAACATACCTGATTGGCAGAACCAGGTGACCTTAATTAAGAATACTGAAATAGTCCAGAGTTTAAATAGATACAGTTCAATCAATCAGTTGCTGAAAGCTGCTTTAGTGGCCTGATAATTTGAAGGAATCTAACAGAGGACCACTTTTGAAGAAATGTTTCAGAAGAGATCTGGCTTTCATGTCAGTTATTCCTAATGTTTATGCTTGTAGTTACCCAAAGTTGAAAACTAGAATATATCACCATGTGGATAAATAAAAGATATTGTTTGTAGGACACTACTTTCTTTACTGGTATTCTCAGAGTAGGTCTCAGCATGAAGAACAGGGAGAGAAAAAGATCATGGTGACAATTCACAAATATTTTGATTTTCTTAATGTCTGAAAATTCAGCTTTTTGGGAAATTTAAGGGCATTGTCAGACAAAATATTAATTAAAGGATTATTTGTAGATTTGAGGGGTATTGCTGTTGTTTTGGGACATTTTTAATATTTTTCATTTACTTTTGTAGGGCTCAGGAGAAGACACTGAAGGACTCTGTGACATCATTGAAGCCATTGCAGAGGTTATCAAGCTGACTGATCCTTCACTGCTCTATCTAGAAGTTTCAACTTTAGTCAGTAAATACCCAGATATCAGGTAATTCTCTTTGCCCTCAGATTTGATATATAGATATATAACATCATAATTTCCTTGGGTTTGGGGCAAATTTTGAAATTTAAAACAGTGTGAAAATGTGTTCCTATTTTTCATAGTTTAGAATGCAACCACTTTCTTGTGGAAAATAATGCTAATGTACAATGTATAAGAACTGGACTAGGAGTTACAACTATTTAAGTACTGCAGAAGAAGACTTAAAATTCTTCAGTTCTGTGTGTTGGGAGGATAAAATAAGTTTTAGAGTCCTAAAGCAGCCAAAAGAGTGCTTTATATTGAGCAGGAAAAACCAGTTCTGAGTGAGTCGAGATCTGATTAAGCATAAAAAGTACCTGAAACTGAGTGAAAGGATTGCCAGTTAAGTGCCATTTTTGCCAAACTCCTTCTTGTTCAAAGCCTCCTGATGCCAGTTTTACCCTTTTCCTTTGGCAGGGATGACCACATTGCAGCTTTGCTGACAGTGAGAGGCGATGCCAGCAGAGATATGAAGCAGACCATCATTGAAACTTTGGATCAAGGTCCAAGCCAACCAAATCCAAACTATGTGCCAATTTTTAAAGAAATTACAGTTCCTACTCTCACTGTGCCAAAACTTCTTAAGTAATTGACAACTCTGTGTTTGTGTGTCATTACTGCTCTGGGATCAACAGGTTTGAAATATTTGTGGGCAAATTTGTTAATGCTGTTTTGAGTGAAGTTCAATATACACTGATACTTGCTAGGCAGATTTCTTTCTAAAGACTTGGACGTGAGGAAATGCAGGATTTCTGAAAGAAGAAGGATTAAAGGTCATGTTTGAAGAATGAAGGTTTTAATGGCATGCGTTTGTTTGGGTTTTTTTTACTGACTTGGTTGTCACAGCTGGTTTTGCTGTCAGCAAATACATTTTTCTTGTGGAATATGTTTGCACAGGGCACTGCAATGCTATTTAAAGATGTTTATACCAAAACCTGCAGAGCTGTATTAGTGCTGGATATACTAACATACATCACTTACAATGCCTAAGCAGACTCCTTTAGAACTGTCTTTATATGGCACTGCATTCAGTGTTAATGTCAATCCACTTTCACATTATATTTTGTGTATGTACTTACTTTGGTGTAAAATAGTTTATTGCAGAAAACTTAATTATTAAATCAGTTTCCTGACTTAAAGGACTGAATGAAATTGCTACAGTGCAATTTGATTATAGGTTGAATAAATAAATAAAAACATAAGGTACATTTTTTTTTCACTGATTCACTAAAAACAGCACATAAAGCACACCAGTTCAATAAAAAGTTAGACCATTGCTATGTTCAGCTATGATTCTTTGCATCCTTGTAGATTTACAGAGCATGTAAATCTTTTTTTGTTGTTGTTTTAAGTGTGAATAAAAATTGGATTTAATAGTTTTCTGAAAACACAAGTTACTGGGTTTTATTTCCACAGTATTTTCAGATTAATCTAGTTATAATATAGTGGTAGACAATTGTGAATTTGAAATTCCTTGATGAAAGACACATGTAAGGCATTATCTCCTAGTACCTGCCCAGAGGTGTCAGAGGTAAGCACAAGGAAGACACGAGCCTACATTGTTTTAATTTACCATTCTGGAGTTTGTGTACCTAAGGCCTTTGGCCTGTGGCCACCCAGGCCTTGTGTCTTTCCAGCCCTGTCCCCAGCTGCTCTGTACCACAGAAGAGGTATGTGCAGGGTCAGCAGTTTGGATAAAGGAAAGATCTGAGACCGTGACTTTCTGCAGTGGTAGGGACAGTGTGTCCTCAGAGATGGTTCAGTACAGCATCATCCTGGTGTCTGTGCTTGAGGAATTTTAGCACTGGAGGTCCTTGGGGGGCCCATGGCCTTGTAAACTCTGCCTAGACATTGTAGGTAGAGGGAGGGGACTTTGTTTTTCAGAGGGTTGTGTTCAGCCCTCAGTAAAGAATTCACTTAAAGATTAGTGATGTGATACTAATTTGGCTTGTACTCTAATTCTTTCCCTGTGTCCTTTAACCCTCACTTTCTGTAAGGGAATCCATTCAGCGGCCTTTGTTTCCCTCCCTCTCCCTTGCTCCCCTCAGCGATGGTGCGGAGGCATCTCCTGGATGTTAAGCTAGGCTCTTTCCCCTGGGTGGGGTTGGGCAGGGATCGCTCGCGGGGCGGCTCCCGGCAGGCCGTGCCCTCGGCTCGGGATTCCCCTCCGCGCGGCCCCGCCCGCTCTGGCGTCACGGGCGCGCTGCGTCAGGGGCGGGCGGCGGCGCGCGGGGCCATGGCGGCGGGGTACCAGCACCGGCCGAACGGCGGCGGCGGCGCCCCCCTGCCCGACCCGTCCTTCCTGTGGAACGTGTTCNGAGGTGCCGGAAGCCGGTCGGCCGCTGCGGGAGTCCGGTCCCCGGCCCGGCGCGTCCCGCCCGGGGTTTGGCTGCCGCCGCGGTGGTTTCCCCTGCCGTGGGAGGAATCTGCTGGAAAGGGTTGAGGGGGGATAAATGTGGCTGTATTTTATAATGATTTGATGGGAGCGAGACGGTAACCTTGAGAGCGCTGAAGTAATTTTTAACCTGAGCTTGCGGAAAGGATTGTAAAGTCTGGAGGATTCGTGTAGCAGTACAGGAAGGCTGGTAAAAAGGAATCTGATAAATGTTAATGGAAGGCTTTAAAGCTACCGATGAGAAGACATAGCTGCGCCAGGGGATGTTTAGGTTGGATAGGGGGAGGAATTTCTTCTCAGCAAGGGTGTTTGGACATTGGAATGGGCTGCCCGGGGAGGTGGTGGAGTCACTGACCCTGGAGGTGTTCAAGGAAAGACGGGACGTGGCGCTCAGTGCCGTGGTCTGCTTGACACGCTGGTGTCGGGTCATAGGTTGGACTCGATGATGTCAGAGGTCTTTTCCAAACTAAATGACTCTGTGAAGTATTCTCTTGAATTCAGCTGGAGCAGAGGGACCTGCAAGGGAGGTAGCAAGCTTGTGTTAAACAAGTACACTGGCAAGATCCTATCAGTAAAGAAGCCGAAGGAGATTTCTCAATTATGTCATGTTGAGGAAGCTGGGGAGGTGCCTACGTTGGATCCATTTTTATGGGAGATGAGTCAAGACAGATCCTCTGACACAAGCAGCAGCAAGAAGAGGTTAAGCAGTAGGCAAACGGTACTAAGTTTCTAAAACTGGCTGATATTTACAGAGTGACTCAGGAATGCAGCAGCTTACCTACCCAGCCTGCTGTAAAGCAACTTCCTCTGAGGAGTCAGCAGAGGCATGCATGAAGACATTTCTCTTTTTGAAGGTCCAGAAAGAAACAGACCAAAAATGTGACTTCTGCACCAGGAAAATCAGTAAAAATTATTTTAAATAATGTAGTTTGTCAGGAGAGTTGCATGGCTTTTGTTGAAAATATTCCTTCTGGCAGACTGTATAAATCCTGGAGTATGATTGGTAAGGATTGGATATAAATATGATGGCTAGAATTGAAGCAATTAATATAATCTGTATGCTTTTCAAAAATACTCCCAACACTATCAAAAGGCCCTTGAAGAAATTCAGTAAACATAGAATGAATGGAGCCCTTCTTCAGTGGGTGGAAAACTGGCTGAAGGGTGTGTGTGGTCGTGCACCACACTGGCAGATGGAGCTCTCCTGGGATCTTTATGTAATCTGCTCACGAGCTGCTGGGGAAAAGAGAGAAGGTTTAGGTTGGAGGGTGGGAAGTTCTGTCCTGTGGGTGTGGTGAGGCACTGGAACAGGTTGTCTAGAGAGGCTGTGGCTGCTCCATCCCTGGAAGTGTTTAAGGCCAGGCTGGATGGAGCTCTGAGCCTTCTGGTGGAATTGAAGGTGTCACTGCCCACAGCTGAGGGCTGGAACTTGAGGATTTTTAAGGTCCCTTTTAACCAAAACCATTCTGTGGTTCTGTGCTTCTGCGAAAAGAGAGTGAATGGTCAGGTGAGGTTTGCTGATTCCTGCAGTGACTGAGGCCTGTGAAAGTTTGCAGGAGCACCTTACAGTCCGGAGTGACTGGGCTGTATCAGCTTGTCATGGCCAGATCATGATCCCTGCATGACACGTGATCCCCATATGTCGGGTGGAATCCAGAGCAGGAACCTGATGTCCATGAGGAAAACCCATTCTAATTTTGCATCATTTTGGTTATAAAAGGAATGTGCTGACTGATGATGCTCAGGAACAGGATAAGTAGGTCAAAATGCATTTTCATTAAAATAACAGCTTAGAACTTGGTAGCAGCTCATAAAAGGTAAAAAATGTTCACAATACTAAGAAGAGAAACAGTGATTAAAAAAGGGGAATATCCATTTGTAATTGAAACCTATGCAATTTATGCTTGCAAATCTTAGTGTTGCATGCAGCTTACATAATTCTTGGAGATGGGGAAGGAAGCAACAGAATGAACTGCAAGTGTTTATAGACAGCAAGAACTAATGGGGAAAAAAATCAGCTTCTGTGAACAGGGATCAGCTGAGTGGGACTCTGCTGTGGAGTGGTAGTAAAGGAGGGGAAATGAAAACTGTCAGTCCAAGGGGAATGTCCTTGTATGAAATGGAGGGAAGTCCCCACCACTTTCAGATACCCTTCTAAAGAAGGCATGATCATTCTTTATTTGGGCAGAAATTACTTAATTCAGTATTTTTGGCCCAGAACTTGAATCCTTAGGACAATGGACTGTGAAGGCTCAATGGAAGCTGGAACCTGCCTGTGCTTTTTCCTCTTTGAACCCGTTTGCAGGATCAAGGCCCTGCAATCAATCGAGTCTTTCAGTACATTGGTCACATTAGTGACTTACTCTCCATTACCAGCATGTGAGAGAGTCTGGGTGACAAACCTGTTGCTCCAGTTTGCACAATAGCTTACCACTGTGGCATGAGGCATTTTGTGGATTTAGCCAGCATGTGTGCTCTGCAGTTCTCTTAAACAGAAATAAATACAAATACTTCCTTGTGCAGAGCATGCCCAAACTGTTTCATTGTCAGTGTGTGTTTCTGTGTGTCTCTTCACTCTTAAGTAGGTGTTGCAGTTTTCTTTGGAGCTTTTCACGTTCCAGAGACTTTTTGAAAAATAATAATCTCATCTGGTGAGAAAGAACCAGAATGTCCAAGTCTTCAGTAAATGAAACCTGTTGATTTCAGCCATTTGAAGCTTAGACCTGTTTATGGTTTATTTTGTTTGTTTTTTTCCCAGAGTTGATAAAGACAGGAGTGGAATAATATCTGATAATGAACTTCAGCAAGCATTATCCAATGGTAAGTCTGTAAATGAGCAGTGTGGTAGTTCATTGTAAACTTAATGATAAATTTGTTGTGAGAGTGGTTACTTGATACCTTCATTCTTTGTATGGAAGGGGGTGGGAGGCGTTCCTACTCAGTAATTACTATTTAATCTACAGCAAAAGGCTAGAAAGGGGAAAAAATGAAAAATCCTTTATTTTATGTTTGTTTGTTTGAAACTGAGTATCTATTGTAACCATTACTGGTCTGTATTGTGAGGAACGAGAGAGTGCACATCCCTTTCTTTTTTTCCCAGCTCTGCTTCCTAGTAATCATAACCAGTGATTCATATATTTCTTGCTCATCACTACTGAACCTTTGTTTTTTAACCAGAATCAGTGTATAACCTGGTAAAGATGTTTACAACCAGCTTTTCATTGCACATAATTTATTTTTCATCCAGTATGGTGCAGGAAATAAAGTATGTTTGGAGCTTTTCCTAACAAAAGATGCACTCTATATCTAGTATTAAAACTTTCTAGCAGTCTGTCAGTTCCTTATTGTAATACTCAGAGAACAACTAGGCTATAGTCAAATAACTCATGGAAACAAAAAAACTAAACATTTTTCCAGTAGCCAATTTTTACTTTCCTCCCATGACTCAGGGTAGGTAGGGTTGTTCTCTGTGGTGGTGTTTTTTTCCGTTTGGAAATCTCAAAAAGAACATGTTCAGGCTGTTTGTCCACCTTTGAGTGCATACCAAGTTCCCCTTCTCCCAAAGTTTATTCTGTTGTGAGCTGCAGCACACACAGGTGGAAGGGCCCATTTTTGTCAGTAATTGCCTGACTTGAAATAAATTTATAAGGTTCCATTCAGTAAAACTGCAGTCTTGTAACTGAACTGGATTTACTAGAATATTTGTTTAATCATGTATCTGGTAAGTTAAAAGCAATGTCTTATGGCTGCCAGACCTGATCCATAACTAAAATTTTGAATAAAATCTTCAGCAAAAACTAAGTTAAATTAAGTCACCATTTTCATTTAGATTACAGTGCTGTTTAGAACTGTGAGAAACTGTCATTTTAAATTTTACCTGCTGTTTTGAATTTTATATATGTTAAATATCTTCTCATATGAACTTGCTATTTTTAATTTTATATATTTTAAATATCTCTCATATGAGTGAATTTAAGGGTAATAGGCAGTGATGACTGTCTGAGCACTTTTCTTTCCTTACTTACAGTGTAGTTTAGCAGTTTCAGTGCTTTGCAGTCATGAGGAACACCTACCAAGTGTTAGACAAAATATTTACAGAACTGTAAGCTTCCTGCATTCCAAGAGATTCTAGATCTTGTATCCCAAGGTCACTAACAATTCACTGTATTATTTTCAAAATATATCCTCTAGTAGATGATAGTGGTTGAGACTATCCTGTCCTGCAATTTAACATGGGCTAAAATAATGTTATGTGTTTATTTCTAAAACATTTTAAAAGTCTGCATTGTGCTCATTGACATTTGAAGTTCAGTGTAGTTTTGACAATTTGACATTTTCAGTGTGTAAGGTTTATGCAGATAACAGTGTGCTGACCTGGGAGGGGCTGATCATCACTTTGTCTAACTGTCTGCACAGTAAGGTCCTTTGCTTCCTTCTTGTTTTCTTCTGTGCTGCTGTGGGAAGTTAATACTAGAGTCAGGAGAGGAGGGACAGGAACAGTCTGCATTGTTTATTGGAACAGGCTGAAATCAGTACAGTTCTTCACCTTTGGAGTTGCTCAGATTTCACTCTGTGGCAGCTATGAGTCACTTGAATGTTTCAAGATTAAGTAAGTTAACTTTCAGATGGTATTTTCACTTTTTCCACTTATTCTGTTCAGTGTTAAATGCTGTCACTTTATTAGTTCCGTTATTTCTTTTTTTTTTTTTTTTGAGGAGACACAGCTCTAAGGTCTTGATATTCTCTGTCTAAAATACTGCTTCAGCATTCTCAGAGCCATTTCTCCTCTTTCTCTGCCTACGTTTCTCTTTATGTGCAAACAGTCACAGGGCCTGCCTACAGTGCAGGGTTCTCTCTCCCTGTGCTGTTACACCACTGCCCTGACCCAGCAAAGCCCACGTGCTGTGCTGGATCCCAGCTCGGCCCTTCTGCTGGGATTTGTGGTCAGCTGACACATCCCTGGGAGCTCCTCTGCAGTGCCCTCAGCTCACCGACTGCTTTGTGCTCTCACCGATTCCTTAGGTCCCTGCAGGCAGCCACAGCCTGTTCATTTTGTGCTGCTTCGTGCTCCTGGGTTCTTCACAGGCTCTGGAGAATCGATGGTGAAGTTCTAGATGAGACACAGGATTCGATTCCTCTTCGTTTACAGCTTGATGCTTCCTAGCGCTCAACCAAGTGAAAACTGTTTCATAATGACAGTCCTCTGAATACTCAGAGAAGTACAGAGCTCCTCTCCAGATGACTGCTGCTCAGTCCCTTTCAAGCAGCAACATTTCTTGGTCTAAAATTACTAATTCAAACTAACACTTACATGTTTTAATGGTGGAAGTGGAGTTTGTACTAAACAACTCTAAACTGCAGTGTATGGTTATGCCATGTTGGGAACCCTTTCTCTTTACTTCTATCAGAAACTAAATGCCCTGGAGTAAGTCCTGTAAAAAGGAAGTGAGCAGATGGGTTTTTACTGAGGAACACATATGAGGCCTTGATTGAGCTACAGTTTAGAACACTTCTGCTCCTGTCAGTAAAAAAGAGGTACTTCAGCTTAGATCTTGATTTTTATCCAATACTTCTGACAGCCTGGGATGAAAAAGTACTTCTTAGATCTTCCAAGGTTTATTAGGTTTTTTTTTGTTGCAGCCTTCAAAGTGCTCGTTTCTTTGTGGTATTTGTAAAGCACTGGTCTAAAGTCATCTTTCGCTGGTGATACTTTCTTACTTCCAAGAAGCCTTATTTTTTTTAAAATGCCAGCTCCATGTCACATAGCTCTGAATTCACTGTTCTTAACTGATTTGTTTGTTTAGTCTGTTGCATTTTTTAAAATGTTGAGGAATTCTTAATTCTCAGCTAAGTAATTCTTTCTGTTTCAGGCACGTGGACTCCATTTAATCCAGCAACAGTCAGATCAATTCTTGGTGAGTGTAGTTATGTGATGTGACATAGTCCTAAGATTTGTCTAAGTGACAGGCAGTCACTGTTTTGTGATCAGTTCAGATGATTGATTGAGAATGCTCTCAATTGCCACACTGTTTTTGTGTTTTTCTTGAGTGCCCAGCAGTAAGTTAAATTATTTTCCCTTTTGATTAATAGAGGAATGTCCTTTGCCTACACACATGTGCACTTGTTAGAGTAGCCTGAGAAAATGTTACTGCATAATTGATTAAGTGGTAAATATAATTTATGCACAAGGAGATTGCTATCTTAAATTTTCTAAAAAGGTATTATATAAATTGTCTTGGGAAGTAGTTTTTCCTGTCTTGAATTCAAGCCTATGTTTTACTCCAAAGATACCAAACAAAAGCTTTACAATGCTTGAATTCTGTTAGTATCTAAACTAATTGCCAGTAATGTGGAAGGTGATGGTGGTAGAACAGAAGGATGAAGATTCAAGCACAATAATTCAGTTCTTTTCTATCAGGCAGTTCATAAATCTAAGGACTACATTTTTTGCTTTGTTTTCAATACGTGTTCAGCAGCAGTCTGAGTTCCATTGCTGGGTGACATGCTTATTGAATAAAGATAATAACAGTATCAGTAAGTCAAATGCAGATGAATATCCCAGCAATCTTGGAAATTATGTGAGACTTTTTAATGTATCCTTAGAAAAGAACAGTCCACCCCTCTGCCCATTTTGTTTTATCACTGGATGATCAATCAAGCGCTCAGTATTTTCAAACTGAAAGTGAAAACCTAGGAAAAATAAACATTCTATGATTTATTCTGGTACTTTTATCTTGCTTTATCATTTTTTGTCTTCAGTGGATGAATGCTTGCTTTTTCTTGGCAGAACTTTCCAAATTAGCACTTGCATTTTAGCAGGTTTTTGTCTCTCTTCAGTACTTTCCACAGAGCACTCCTGCTATCTACTTAAAGTCCTGGCAGTTCTTGCTGAGGAGTAGTATGACTAAGGTTTTATATGTGTTTCTTACTTTTCATTTCAGGCATGTTTGACAGAGAAAACAAAGGGGGTGTGAACTTCAATGAATTCACGGGAGTCTGGAAATACATCACAGACTGGCAGAATGTCTTTCGAACGTATGACAGAGACAATTCTGGAATGATTGACAAAAATGAACTAAAGCAAGCACTAACAGGTTTTGGTAATTCATTAGTAATTACAGTTTTTATAACTGGGTTATGTCATAGAATGAGCTGCTTACTGGTACTGCTGCAGAGCTGTACTGCTCTGACAAATGTGAGTAAAAATGAGGCGAGTGAAGGACAGCTCTCCTTTTAGTTATAAGGTAACTTTTAATGATGTCCATGCCAGAGGCGCATGTTTTTTAAAGCTTTTTCCTTAAAGAGAGAAAAAGGAAAACATTCCATGCATGTCCTGACACATCCAGTTCCAATCTCCTCTGTGACAGGCGCTGAGAGGGTTACCAAAGCTTCAGGCAAAGTCTGAACTTACAGGGTACTTGATAGAACTTGCCACTTTTTAAAACAAGGGCAGCTGTCCATGCTAGGGAGCATTCTGATGGCTAATGGACTTCATTCCAGTCACTTCACCTGCAAAGACTTGAGCTGCAGCCCTAAACCATTCCCTCAATCAAATAGTCACCTTAATCTTCAATGACATTTACAGTGACTCTGTATCTAATTATTATTGAGCATGGGTTTCATTGCATGCATTTCAGTTTAACAGAGATATTTACAAAAGAAACATTGTAACTCCTTACTGTTCTCTGCTTTTGTTACACATGCCTGCTAAACAACCTTCTTTTTATAGAAGGACTGCAGTAATTGAAACCTTTTAAAGTATTTCTCTTTTTCCAAGGTTACCGACTGTCTGATCAATTCTACGATATCCTTATTCGGAAATTTGACAGACAAGGAAGAGGTCAAGTTGCTTTTGATGATTTTATTCAGTGCTGTGTTGTTCTACAGGTAAGAAAGGAGATGTACTTTGATGTCAATTGAAAAAAAAACCCTTTTCTTAAGCATTTCTGGTTTTCACTTTAACAGTGGATCTAGAACTTGCTTTTATTTATAGTAAGCCATTTAAACTATGTATATGCCAAAGCATTTCTGGACCTTCATGTATTGGTTTTCGTTAGTAATTCCTTTGCAACTCAAGTAAATTTGATATAATGGGTGAGGGACAAAAAAGTTGTAAAATAGTATCAATGTTTTACAGTGTCTCTTAGTTTAATACAGACTTCAGAGCTGTTCCTGCAGGGGTAATGGTAAAAATACACAAGAAAACTTCCAGCCTTTCAGTAACACAGACAGCAAGAGAAAGAGAACGTGGAGGGAAAGCAGTTCCCTGTAAAAGCAGCATCTCTGTTATTTAGACACACCAGTCACCTTTGCATTAATTTGTATTATAAGGTAATTATGGTTAGTTACAGACTTGAACTCTGCTAAAAAGGGCTCTGAAATGAAGAATCACTCAGCTGATGTCAATGAAACCATGCTGGCAGTTGTTCTTTCTCTCTACTGCCTGACATCTCTGGGGTTATCAGAGACAGCTCAGATAGGCACACAAAGCATATTTGCCTAGAAGGTGAGATATGCACAAGGTATGCATCAGATTCTGTTTCTAGATGACTCAAATGTTGCGTTGTTCTTCCCCCTGCTTTAAAGCCAGTTACAAAAAGCTGTCTGGTCTATAAAGAAGTGCCTAGGTACCATTAGGTATTGAATCATTACTGCAGTGAGCTATCTTTACAGATAAGGCTGTAAAATGGCTACAGAAGGGGTGAACAGAAAGGGATCATAAAGCTGTAAAGCCCAGGTGGCAAGGGAAGTATGTGGCAGTCTGACCTTCCCCTAGAACAAAAACGTCTATGATTTTGTTTCTCTCCTGCCCAGAGGCTGACTGATGTGTTCCGGCGCTACGATACCGACCAGGATGGCTGGATCCAGGTGTCCTATGAGCAGTACCTTTCCATGGTCTTCAGCATCGTATGACACCCGGAACAAGGAACCGCACGCTGGCGTTACACAGACTGCAGCTGCCAAATCATCCTCCTCTGAATAAGATCATTGATGTATTATAATGGATGTAACATCACATTCTTAAATTTTGTATGTTGGTAATCACCGTCAGAACCTGTACTTGAGTTGGTTTTTATTTTGTATTATTGTATGATATGACCATCTCTGCTTACTGTAGTACAGAAAGCACAGAATCTAGATTTAACTGATACCATGTCGAACGTTACCTCTTACACATATCCTGCATGGGAAAAATGACTCTTTAGAAATGCCAAATTAAAATAATGCTTGTTAGTTTATATCATTTGAAAGCCAGAAGTTGCACAACATGTTTTGCATGTGCCTTACTTTTATAAGAGTTTAATGTATTAATTTTTAAATACAGAATTTAAAATTAAGTAAAAATACTAGGTCAACTTTTAGTCTATTTCATTTTTGTACAGCTTTAAGGGGATGGTGATTTTATTTCTGTATTCTCCTTTTCTACAATTCAGGCATCTCTCCACTTGGATGGCCTTTTTTTATTTTGTTTTCTAGCTGCCTCCTTCTTTCAGGGTATCCTTGGGATGGCTTCAAATACAACTTCTTCACACCTGTGAAGAAGGTCATACTGCATCTCCCTTTATAGGTTCCCCACAAAAATGAACTCTGATTCTAAATATGCTCCCTTTGCTTAGTTTCTGATTTAACTTCTTTTCTGTGCTGAAGCACTTATTTGAAGGGGCCTTGAATTCCCAGTCAGACATTTTCATAACTTTAGCCTACATCTCACCATTTACAGCAATGAGTGGAAAAACTCAAGCAAGACAAGCAATGACAGAATCCTGTCACACGCAATCTCTTGCAGTAACTCTGAAGAAGCAACTTGGAAGAAGCAAAGACAACCAAAAAAACAAAGTGAGAGTTACAATGTTACTTCCAGGTGACTCTGAGATTGGCTCAGATGGTCAGAGAATGGTACAAATAACACCAAGGTCACACCTTCAATCCCTGTACGGTCCATTCACTAAAGAGCTGGACTTAGTGATCCTTGCGGACTCTTCCCAACTCAGATAATTCTTTGATTCTGTCTCGCCCAGAGCAGAGTGTCTGGTGTCAGGGTGAAGGCAGCAAAGTGGCAAATGTGCAGCTTATCAAATGCCTGTCATGGAGAGAAGCTGCTACTATTTGTCAAGTGATAATCAGGCCCTTCGTGACAGCTCTGCAACACTCTGAACACTCTTCTGGTGTCAAATACGTGGGAAAAAAACCAATGGCCCCCACAGCATAAGCACACTGAAACAAGGAGTTCTCCCAAAGCACTTCGGGCATGAATTGGTTTTGGGTGAGGAGTGAGATGAGGAATAACGACCAGTGTCAGAAACCACCTCATCCAACAGCTGTGGAAGTTACACTGAAGGAAACAAGGGAAAAAGACTTCTACCGGTTACTCTCTGAATCTTCCCTCCCTAAAAGGCTGAGATAATAACTATATATGCTCTCTCCTGAAACAAAACAAAAGACACACAAATTTCAGGGCTCAAAAAGAGCTCCTGTTTCTTTCCCAGTAAGGAATCTGTCCCTTTGGATCATACAGCCACATAAAATCCAGTAATTCTGGGAAGCATTGTGAGGAGTATTAGTAAGTCCAAGGTACAAACTAAAAAGCTGGAATCTGAGAAACTTCACAAGTTGTCTCCCCTGAAGGATGTCTCCATGTCCAGCTGGTCATGTTGTATTTCCCTGCCCTTGATGCAGAACAGCTGGCTCCAGCACTTCCTAAAGGAGCATCACTGATGCAGAGAATCATCAAGGTGGCTCTGGATCAGAACAACTCTTGTCCCAGTGAGAAACACACCTCTAAAGGTGTGAAAGCAGGTACACCAGTACACCACAGACCAAGAAACTGGCTAAAATTAGACCATTTATGCCCAATCCAAGACATGTGTCAGTCTGGTATTTTGTCACTGGCTTTTTAAGGAAATTGGAAATTTGCTCCAAGGGCTCAGGTGCATCCTGAGAACTACATTCTGAGAACCATGCCAAGGCCTGTGATGTAGCTGCACTGGTGCTGACAGGTGCCAGGCATCTGGTGCTGCTCTGCAAGCTGTCAGGACCTAGACTTTGTGAGATTGTTTCTTGAAGAAGGATTGGAGTATTGGAGTCTAGACAGAGTTCTTAAAATTCTCCCTTTTAAGCAAGAAGGTTGACTATGCAATTCAGTGGATGGAAGTGTATGGCACAACTATGAGGTGTATGACATTATAAACCACTCCATCGCTTCAGTAAGTATGAGCAGTAAAGCACACAGTGAACAGGAATGGAAAAGGAAAGTGGATATTTTCAGACACAGAAACAAAATAATGACAGAAGAAAAAATTTAGGGAATTGAGTTTACATGCTCAATAATAAATTGGTTTGTTGAGTTTTTATTAAAATTTACATAACAAGATGCAAAATGTTTTATGACAGCTCATGAAGACTAACCCTGCTTCAGCACAGGTATTTAATGCACAGAGACACAGTTCTGGCACGGGTGAGAAGAAAAATGATAGTCCACAATGCAGCGGTGAAAAGGAAAACAGACACTCAGGAGTAAACTGTCTCACTTTACTTCTTTTCTTCAGCTCCATGTAAGCTGGTTTTAATTACACAAAGCAGATATCTAAAACCAGGCAATCATGAGCATGTGGCTCTGATACACATCATGAACTGGTAAGTATTACTCAGTACGACATTTTGTTTATTCATTTTTCCTGTTATTTTTTCTGATTGCCTTATGGATTCTACTATTTCTTAATATTCTTTGCCAGCAGAAAGAATAAAGGATTTTTATTTTAGCTTGGGTCCATCCACCAATCTGCATATATTTCACAACATTTTTACTCTGCAAAAACAAAACTAATATGACCCATTACAAACCAATCCTCCAGTACAGATTACATGTTCCTCACATAGCATCATATTAAGACAGAGAATACCTTTGCTGTGACATTCTCCTTTCTTTGTCTAAACAGAAATGTAGTGTATCAATTTCTAAAAATATGCTAATTATAAAGCCTCAAATTAATGGAACTGGCCTTACATTTGTGTGAAGAAAACCTGTATTTTCAATGAATATTCTTCCTAAGTAGGTAACATAAAAGTTACCTTTCTTTCTCTTCTGAATTGAGAAGGGTATTAAAAGGATTCTTAGCTTTTTTGCTGACGCAGTAGTTTTAACATATTTTCAAAAAATAACAAAAGATTCTTTTCTGTAATATACTAAGATATAACAAATACATTACAAAAAGTCTAAACAAAATAGTATGTTCACTACATGAACTTGCACATAACTACAGTTATGTGCAAGTTCATGTTCCAGCTATATTTCACATGTTAAAAACTTAAGCCCTACGTCCCTTCACCTTTCCCAAGTCAGTCAAACAGAGTTAAATGCAGTTTCTTTCCTGAAAGCCAAGTGATGGAGATTCTCAAATCTTTTCATCTGTTTCCAGTTCATCTGTTGTTGCTCCTTAATCTTTCTCTCTAGTTTCTATTAGCACATTGACGAATGTCTGAATATTTATTTCTGGAAAGGGAGATAAAGACATTTAGAGTTACTTCTGTCTCATAATATTTACATAATACAGCACAGAGAATGTGAAAATAAAAGTTTTACAATTAAGTAGCTACCTAATTCATTAATTCTAGTACCAGAAGCAGAGTTTGCAGTTGTCCAAATTGATGCCCAATGACAGCTACACAGTAGCATATGCCCACTTCTCTTTAAATCCCTCTCATAATCTCTTTCCAAAGGAGAAACCCATTTTGAATAGTATATCACTTTTCTCAATATAATTGACTATTTCTACAGTAACTGGAAAAAAGAAATTGACACATAATGAACCAGCTCTTTAATAACATTTCTCTTGTTATCCCAATGGGTTTTGATTAATTTGGATTATCTGTTATAATGCCATACAGGTTTGGTTCTGCATGCATTCCAATATTTTTTATTTTATGCCAATACACTTTCCTCCCATCATTGCAAACCTACCAGTACAACTCATGATACAAACTGCTAGTTAGAAAGATGACCTAGGACAAACCTTTCAATTCAGGAAATTTTTTTATGCTATCAAAATCTCCTCCTACTCACTGCTCCACCTAGTTGCCAAGAGGCACAGTGTCCTCAGAGAGGCAACAACGCTTTTCTTCAGCTGATACGGATGTGAGCAAAATGAGCTCGACTCCCCTGAACAGCTCATCCTATCTCTGCAACTTGCAATCTCCTGCTTATGTTAAAGCAACCATGCTGATGTAACTCATTTCACATGATGCAAACTGATCACAATCTTACTTTGAAGTGCTGGATAATAGGGAGCCAACTGTTTGAGCATCCTGGTCATTGTAGGTACGTCCTTTCCTAGTAGTCTGTTCACAGCACTGGGTGCAAGACCAACATCAACTCCAAACATCTCTTCTGAGCTTCTGAACTGCTGAGGATCTTGGTATGAACCACTGCTAGAAAATGAGTCCTGATGTGAACTCCAGTCTCTTTGGTAGCCTGATTTCTGATACCTGAATCCTTGACACATAGATTCCTGCTTCCAGCTAGAGTTCTTGTTCCAGCTAGAGTCCTCATTCCACCTCGAGTCCTCATTCCATTCATTCCACCTAGTGTCCTGGTGCCAGCTGGACCCACCTCTTTCCGAAACAGTAGAATTTGCAGATGTGCAAGTATTCACAGAATCACTGCTGTTGTAAGAGGAATAGTTTTGTGAAGGATAGTTTGTAGAATATCTTCCAGATGAAGGATATGAGGCAGAAGAATTGGGATAGGGTAATTCTTGGTCACTTACATGCCTTGCTTTTGTACACACCTGTTGGTTCCCCCATTTTGTATTTTCTATGCCAAATGAGAGTCTGTTATCACAGAGCTCACTTCCTTGCACCTCATTGTATATGTATTCTGCTGAGTACTCCTTCACTGTGCTGGTCGCATATGAAGAGGCCCCAGCAGCCAAATTCCTGCAGGACATGGAGTTTCTGAGCTGTCTCAGCCATTCACTGACACCACTGACAGGCTCAACAGGCTCAACAGCAGCACAGTCCTTGAGTGGAGACATCATTGCAAAGTCCTCAGATCTCAGATGACAGGAGGATGATCCGTTATCTGCTTGGTAACTGTTTGTGTGAGCAGGAGCAAAGGAAGGATCTTCAAAATACTCTTCATTCTGAGACAAAAAGCCTTGATTCCAGTCAAAACTTCCTGAATAAATAAAAGGCACTAAAAGTTAGCAAAATATTAAAATACCAATTGCAAACACAAACTACTTTGAGATTTTATGATGTGTCCTTCTGTTCTTTTCCCATTTCCTGCCTTTATGTCTTATGTGAGTTCGGCACATTTTCATCCAAAAATTCCATCAGTAAACAGATTAGGAAGGGTTACTGCTTGAATTTCCATAACCTCAACTGCTATAACACTGTTCAGTGAGACAGGAATGTCTCAGACATGTTTTCAGACATTAAAGTCGTTAAAGCTTCAGAAAATGATATCCTGAGCTGAGTCAGAGGGCAAAGACAGACAGTACACCAGCTAAAAAGCACTATGGCTGGCCATAAAAGTAAATTTTCACAATCTGTGCAGTCTTCAGAGTAAACAAACTACTAGAATAAAACCTCTAAATTACCTCTGTATTCTACATCTGGCCCATAGTGTACTGGGATGCTTTTCCCTTCTGGAAATTCATCTTGAGGTACTGACATCGGTGGGCCTAAACTGTTGGTGCAATTATCCTAGGTAAAGCAAAAAGGTTAGAATGTCTGTTTGCAAATGCAAGAATTTAAGAACTTTAGAAATGCTAAAGAGCAATGAATTTCCCATAGAAAGTTAGCAAAGTACAATTTTAGGTGATAGCAAAGTCCATATGAGGGGTGTGTTGTTACCACATTATACCACAATTTTTCCAAGTGTTCTCTGGAAGAGGTACATGTCTGGAGAACAGAAGGAGGTGTCTGGTGAAGACAGTGTCTCCTGTTTCAAATTTATTGCCTCATCTCTCTTAACATCACCTGGCTAAAATATAAAACTGGTGCATATGCAAATCCTGCCTCCATCAGGGGAATGCAGAATGGAAGGCCCAGCTGAGTAAGCTACAGAAACAATATTTAACTGGTGTTGGTGGCAGCATTTGCACAGAGACAGTTACTGTAGCTCACCTGACACAGAATATACAATTGAGAAAACAGTCTGAAACAGCTTTCAGAAAAAAACACATCTTGAATCTTGTGAACCAGTAGCTACCAGAGTGATGAATCATTTTTTCACAGATTCTGCTCCCTCTTCAGACTCCTTTTTCCACAAGCAGTCAACCTCTTTGCAAAGAAGCTGTGGAAGTTTGTAAGGACCAACAGATAATCAAGAACATCTTGCCTACCTTATTCTTAACAGATTTAAACTCTCAACTGAGAGCAGAGCTACAAGTTATGAGAAAGACAGACATACCCACAGGCCCACAAAAGAAAAAAGTGGCACATTTGGGTGGCACTTAAGCCTCATTGATCTTAGAGCAAAAGCTATTAAGCAAGGGATCACCAAAAAAAGATGACAAGCTGTCATCAAGAAGCAAAATGGTGCCCAGAACAGAAAATACATACAAAAAAAAAGCCAAAACAGATACATGATGATAGAATGCTAAGAGAAATGTGCTATGTAATTAATATCTTTGTTACTTAGAAATTGTCGAAAAAGAAAACTGAAGTACATTTAACTGGGCGTTTTGACCCATGCCTGAGCTATTGCAGGTTGGCAGGGTGTTAACACACTGAGTTTAACCACTCCTTTCCTCCCAATGGTAAAACAATTCTGGACAAGTTTAAATTACTTACTGCTGCTTTCTTTTCACAAAAGGCCTTTAAAGCCTCCATGAGTCCCTGTGTAATGTGAACAACAAGTGTTGCTTCTGAGTCTGAGGTGATGTGAAAAGTCTCCTGTCGAAAAACATGGTTAGAATTGGTCACTAGGATGCCAAAGGGTCATATACACAAACAGATCAAAGTTATACTTTGATTTTGGTATAACCAAATTTATACTATTGGCTAATATATGGCATATATGATAAATGTATACAAAAATATAAAAATAATTAAATTGGGAACATAATTATGGCCTGATAAAAGGTAAAACATAAACCTGGATTTCTATGCCTCTCCTGTACTGTTAGTCCATAAACATTTTGTTGCAGACAGAGAAGGGCACAAGTCCTAAATTTATACTTTCTGTGTAGAAAATTGAATAAAAAATAAGACTCAGGCTTATTAAGTAAATAAATAAATTTATAAATTAATTTACTTTTTAATTAAGTAAATTAATTTATAAATCATTACAGTAAGTTAAAAGAATATAGGCAGTCTTCTGTAAGGAATAGTGATTCCTGTAGACAAAAGTCAATTAACTACCAAGTATTTCATAGTTTACTGATTATCCCTTAGACTTCCTTTTTCTCTCTCTTTCTGAAGTCACAAGTAAGCACAGCGTGGAAGATGTGAAATGCACATCTCAAAACACTCCACTTCTCATTTTGGTGTATAAACACAATTCAAACTCAAATGAAATCTTCCAATTGTCTTAGGCACAGAACATGACTTTCACAGAGTAAAACAGTGAACACAAATGGTCAGGTATTTTTATAAACCCAAAAGACAAGCTGAGCATTACTATATGAGTACTATGTTACTGTCAACAGCAACAGAACTGATAAAACTTCCCCAATCACTCCAAGAGCAGCAGCTGTGCTCTGTCTGGCAGCCAGACCAGACTGGCTCCTCTCGCTCAGCATTATCAACAATCCCATCAGATACAGGCAGCCAGCAGCACTGGAGCACCATCAGTGCAGCTAATTAACACTGCTTGTCAGGGTGGCTCCTCAGCAACAGGGTGGGTGACCCACAGAACAGGCTGAGAGCTCACAGTTAATCCAGCCAATTGCTCTGAGCTAAGCTACAGCTGCACTAACTTTTCAGGGCAGAGTCCACTAAAAGAGAAATTAATGTTGCTGTCAAGTGAGTTTGATCAGTAATCAGAGGCTCCTTCACAATATTCACTGCATTGCACTGGTCAAACCTCACAATTCTCATAACAATTATTTTACATACATACCAAGAACTCCAGAGCTTTCTGTTTCCAAACAGGGTCATTCTGTGGGATTGTAGAATAGGGAAAAAAAATTAAAAGATTGAATTTTACAACAGTTGTCACATCATCTTGTACAGAACAAGACATTTTAATCTTTTATCCAACAACAAAAGTCAACACAAAGAAAAGATACAATTTTAGGTCCGAACCATAAACGTGCAATCTTAGATCCTCAGTATCAGTTTGATAGCAGCTACACAAACACAACTGCATTACTTCCAGTACCAAGAACACATTTCACATCTAAGCCACACACCAACAGGAGCTGCCTTTCCCAACCTTTCCTCACTTAAGAGCAAAATCATGTTTAGAAAAGTCAAGTGTTCAGCTGCATTTAGCATAGTACCTGACCTGCCTGAGCCTACACAACCAACTCTGCCACTAAGATACAAACAAGGCACTTCTCAGCGTTTGTCTCCAGAGCTAATCAGGAAAGATACTTCAGTGATCATTTTGAATTTCACCTTTGTGTTAGAAAAAATGATTGCAAATCTTTGGATATATCTTAGATTTAAACCAAACTTTCAGTATAGAATAGTCTTGATATGAAGAGGGACAAAACAGGGAAGGGGAGACTGCAGCAGAGGCTGTGAGACTGGGCCTGAAGACACTGGCTCTAAGACTCTCAGTGGCTCTGAACATGACCTATGAGAGATAAGGTGAATGTAGTACTGAATTCTCTTCTCCTCTGCTGTGATGAACTCAAAACTCTGACTCATTAGGTCAATTGCTTCTGCAACAATATTAATAAAATAGTAAATTCTGCCAAAGCATAAGCATTTCCCAGAAAAATGAAAAACAAGCATAAAAAAACTGCTACAGCATGAGACACTTGGGGTATGTGAACACTTGTGTGGAGTTACTGACTCTACATACCTCATGCTTGTAATCATCTTCCCACCTTAAAAAAAAAAGAAATGACAGTATTAAGATGTGTCCTAAAAATTACTAAAACATTAGGTTTACTCATAGTATTTAGAACCAAAATATTTCAGTTTCCAAGTTTATATCACTTACCAATACTGGATATCTTTCTCTAAGAAATAACAGTGTTTTAAATATGCTGTAAAGGTCCTTATTCTGACTGACTCTCAAAGAGACAAGTAGAACAGATGAACTTCTTTACAAATCAGCCCAAGGAGATGACTAAAATAATGGTGAGTTGGGTTTTCTTCTTCCTATATATACAGCTTTTTATAAAACTTACTCAGCCAATGATATTCCACATAGCATGGAAGCAGCTTGAAATTTCAATCTCAATTATTTTGAGCGCAGTATTTCAAAAGCCATAGCTACTATTTCCTCACAGACAAAAAGGAACAATTTACAGAAGAGGAGAAAGTACAGCGGAAAGACAATATAAAATATTTTCCCATATGTCATTATGTTTGCTACAGAAAAATACATTTTAAAATCTATTTTAATTCTCTGTGTGGGTAGTACTCTCACCTTGCTTTCTTCTTCGACGGGGCTAGAAAATGAAAAAGAATTATTAGCAACATCACAAGGTTTGCACTGCATTACTGCAACAGCAACATTACACAAACAGAACAGTTACTGCCCGTGAAGTGGCTGTGGTTTCTGTAAAGGGCAGCACGCAGCAGCAGATGGCACACACTGCCATCTCAGAAACCAGCAGGCATCCCTGATTAAAAGTCTGTGGGAGACCTGTGCCCCAAAGGCTCTACAGGGTACCCTACAGCATCTCCGTTCAGGCAGCTGAATCCCACACAAGAAGTACGGAATAAACCGAAGTGGGCCTGTCTCCTCCACAAAACCAAAAAAAGTTACAAGGTTTGCATGTGAGTTTTTTCTGAGTAAATACCAGTGAACCTAAAAGCTGTACATACAATAGCCAAGTTTCCAACAAGAAGTTATAGGGGCTGGAATGTCTGATCATCTCATCTCTATCAGTGTATAAACATGAGGAAAGTGGAAGGGAAAGCTCAGCAAAACAAGGCAGTCTAAAACAGTAACTGTGCTTCAGAGAACCAGATACTGCATGGCACATAACTTTATCACTTCTTAACCATTCAGCAACACAGGTGTGTTGCAGGATAAGCAAGAGGACACGTAATAATTCTCAGGACAAGTGACATCTTTGGCCTTACTAGACAAGGCTGAAAGACTTGTGTAGCCACGTTACCCAGCTCGCATTAACATGGCTAACACAAGGTGATGCAGCTGTTAATGTCCCTTTTGTCGTTCATGTGTACTAGGGCATTCCTTAATTATATCCCCAAACTCATTCTCACTGAAAGAAGAGAGTTTCGAAATTTGCCAGTATCATCTAGTCTAAAGTCACTTACTGCTGCTAACCCAGTAACCACGATTTTCTTCTAAATAACCAGAGGGGGCTTTTTTGGAATTCACTTGATGTTGACCTTATCACCTAACCAGAGCAAACCTTTATATTAAAAAGCACAATGCTTTTGCAGGTAACTTCCCTCTTGTTCATTTTTCCAGAGTTTCAGATCCTGAAGGACCAGGTGGGATCACTCTTCTGGATGTTTCAGATTGATATTTGACTGTGTCTTCCACTTCTACAGAAGTCTGCTGACTTGGCTGATATCAGTTTACTCTGAACTAAGAATTACTGAGCTAATTACCCGGTCACATTCCCTCTTCTTTGCAAATGACACAGAGATAAAAAGATTTCTGCCACCTTGTTTTGCAGACCAACATTCAAAAGTACAAGCCACAGAAGATAATGATTAATCAAAATAAACCACCAAAAAACAAAAACCACTGCTGTGGTAGGCTCCTACCGCAGGATTCACACTGACAAATTCTGTTGATCCTTGCAACCTTCACCCACTTCAATCAAACCCACCTTCTTTCTGATATTAACACTAGGGTCAAAAGCTAGCAAGGAGGTATTCCTTCAGATTGGCATCATTAAGGATCTATAGCACACCTACAGTAGGAAAAAATGTAACTCAGCCGTCCTGCATGAGGGAAGATGCTGGGTTTATGTTTGTGGGTTTGGTTTCCATCCCTTGTTCCAATGGATTTGCTAAAGAACAGTAATTTCCACTTTCACCAGTGATTCAGCTTGTCAGTCTTTTGATGACAGAAATGAGGTGGAGGAGACTTTATCAGCGTATTCAGAGAAAGCCACCAAGTACCATTTTCCCATACTTTTTTTACTTTCTTTGATAGGCAAATTACTGCAGTTATCATAAATACCTCTGGAACCAAGAAGTTAAAAAACATCTAAGGAAAACTGGAAGTCTGGAAATTTTCTTCTTCCCTCATTTCAAAATCACAAAAACCAGAAAAATCTCTGAAAACATTTTGCGGTATTCAAGTTGAATGTTTTACATCAATTCAACTACTAAATTAGGCCAAATATCAATTATATCAAATTTAGTGTCTTTAAGAAATTCACAGACTTACATGAGATAGCTGGTCTTGTGTAACCTTCAATCTAAAAATAGAAAAAGTTTCATATTAAACTTTCTGACTACAATTTAATAACAGTCTCTACTGCAACTGCCTTTAGGAAAGGAACAAGTACTTTTATTTATGCCAACATAATTAAATTGAATTAAAGTAAATTAACTAAATTCCTCACAAACAGACAGACTCCAGTAAATACAAATGAAATTGGGAAGAAATTTTGCTTACATTTGAGAAAATTTAAGTTGCAAAAATTAAAAATTATTGAAGTTAAAGTAGTAACATTTCTGAGCCACTGAATTCAGACTGAAAAATTTTCAATTTAAAACATCTAAAGCTTTGAAAATATAAAGCTTTGTTTTTTTCCAAATGAATTTCAATACTACTGTTCTTCTCTCGGGATTTTTCAGGGCAAGCTAAAAGTAAGCTTTAGTTCAACTCACTACTACATTTCCTAGAAACACGGAGAAATTTAACAAGCTTTGCCAGCAGTACTTTTTAAATTTACTCTATTAAACATAAATGCACTGATAAAAGGCACATTAACAGATACTATACATTTACTTCCAATTACCTTATACATTTTTAATCCTTCACTCTTCTCTAGCTCTCCTGCTATCCGTCTGAGAAACGAGACTTTGCATTCTTTTGCATCTGTTGGTTTTCTCCTCATTTTATCTGGAAATTCTTTAGACTGGAAACAAAACCAGCTTGAAAAGGTTAATATCAAAATTTATCACAATATTAAAAAATTCAGCCACTTCACCTTCTGGACAAGCTTCCAAAAGGCTGGTAAAAATTGATTTGAACATTATGAGCTATTTTATTCTCTGCAACTTATCTAATCAAATTTTAGAGTTACTAAAGTAGTCTTCAAAACAAAAAATGGATAATATGCAAAGCTTGCTACCAAAAGGGAACACCTTCTGTACCAAACCCAACAATGCTATGCACATGCTGGGGAATAAAAAAGAATCACGTTGTTTTTGGAACCTGATCCTGAAAGCAATCTTAACACTTAGGAACAGACTTTGGAGCTGAAACAGACAGGCAACCCTGGACTGCACTGCCTCAAAAGCCCACAGCATCAGAGCTCTTCATGTTGGTCTGACCCAGGGAGAGCCAACCGTACAAGTATTGGNAAAAAAAAAAAAAGAAAGGGGAGTTTAATAAAGAAAATTTTTATCAGAATTACTCACAATGTACTCTCTTCTGTGTTTATGTCCACTAAGATGTTCTATCATAGGTGCCACCTCTGCATTACACCCACATAGCCTGCACTCGTAACGTGGCTGTTTTCTTCCTTCAAATCTGACTTCAACCACATGTTCTAAACCTGTAAAAGCAAGAGTTACAAATATCTCTATTTTACTACAGACTACTGGAACAAATGTATTCTCTTCAATGCTGCTCATTGAATTAAAAATTAACCTATGAAATTATTCCATTTTCAGAAACTGACACTCTTCAGGATCACTTCAACACTTCTTTGGACTTATTACTCATATCAGCTAAATTTATCTCTTTCCAATGTATTATTCAGAAAGGAAATACACTATCTATGGCAGATTTCCAAGCCCACCAAAAATATTTAATGCACCTTTACTCCTGTCTGGGATATTTTTTTCAAGAAATTAAGAAAAAGAATGAGAATATGAAGTGCTCTACAAATGTCTAGATTTAAAAACTGCATTTAAAATACTTAGTCATACATAATTTGGACAGTATCCAAGTAAAAGCAGATGTAGGAAAGACATTAATCACTTCACAAAACTGAGTCTTTTGTAATCTGAAAATGTTCCATAAACTTCTAAGAATTACAAGAATGCAAATGGGATTTTTCTTCATTTTTCCTAGAAATTATCAAGACAATCCCTTAAAAGTATTCAGAAATCTTCAAGTTTGAGGCTTCTTACCTCACATGAAAAGTTTTATTCTGAAAAGCTTGAACATAATAAATTTAAAAGCATTTAAAAGAAATAGGAAAATCCTGCAGCCCCTCCCTTATGTTATAATTTCCAGTACTCTGTATTTGTGACTGGTTGATCCCAGGCAGAAGCCAAGAACCACATAGCTGCTTGCTCACTCATATCACACCCCTCAGCAGGGTGGGGAGAACACAGGGAGAACAAAAGCAACAAAACTCATGGACTTAAAGACAGTTCAAGAAGCTAAGGAAAGAGAGGTAAAAAAAAAACTCCAAACCAACCAACATGCAAAAACCCATTGCTCACTTCCCCACAAGCAGACCAATACCCACCCAGAATCCCTGAACAGCCACCTTGGAAGTAAAACCCTGCTTCCCCCCTTTTTTTCTTTCTTTACCTCAACTGTGATTACTGAGCATAACATTACATGGTACAGAATATCCTTTGTGCCAGTTTGGGTGAACTGGCCTGGATGTGCCGCCTCTCAGTCTCTTGCCCACCCCAGCTTATTCAAGGGGTGAGGACCCAGAATAACAAAACAGCCTTGCTGCAGGTGCACTGCTCAGCAGCAGGGAAAACCACTGGGGTGACATTAAAACTGTCAGTCACAAATCCAAAACATACAGGCTGCTATGAAGAAATTCAACTCCATCTCAGACGTGCTGCAGTATCATACTGCTAAATCTTAACTCTGAAAATAAACTATCACCAAATGAACTGAAAGTGTTCTTGCAACCACAGTGTTTTCTGTTACAAATGCTTACAGTAAAGTATTAATATTAAAAAGTCTAGCAATTTATTATGTGGAGTAACTACAGGACAATGCACTGAACAGAGAAATTTTCTGCTAATACTAGGAAATTTGCTACTTAACCCTTCATCAGAGAACCTATTTCTCTAGGCCACCACGACACACTTGGAACACTAAGGCCACTGACAAGCAGCCTTGCTTCTCTCCTAAGGGTTGCCTAATCTAGCAGCTAGAAAGAAAGCATTAATCTCACTACTTCTAGTGTAGCCAAGGACAGTGAGGAAAAATATCTCACTAAGTAGAAACATCTGTATATCTCACCAAATGGAAAGCCACAAAGAATGACAACTGATGACAAGTCACCAGCGGCATGAAGTCCAGTTGGAGGCCAGAAAGTAGCAGTGCACCCCAGGGGTCAGTACTGGGTCCAGTCCTGTTCAAAACCTTCATTAATGGTCTGCATGACGATGCAGAGCACAACCTCAGCAAGGTGGATGATGACACCTAACTGGAGGGATACACAAGAGGGCTGGGCTGCCATCCAGAGGGACCTGAGCCGCTGGAGTTGGGCTGGCAGGAAGCTCAGGCACATCAACAAGGAGAAGTGCCAAGTCCTGCATCCAGAGAAGAACAAGCCCAGCACCAGGGCATGCTGGGGGCTGGCTGGCCAGGAAGCACATGGGCAGGAAAAGACCCAGTGGACGCCACGCTGAAGATGAGCCAGCAAAGGCTGATGGTATCCTGGGCTCCACAAGGAGGAGTGGTGACAGCAGGCTCCAGTCAGCACCAGTAGGGCCATTCCTGGAGTGCTGTGTCAAGCTCTGGACTGCCCAGTACAAGAGACATGGGTATATGAAGGGCCATGAAAATGACATTGGTACTAGAGCATCTCTCCTATAAGAAAAGGCTGAGGAAGCTGGAACTGTTCAGCCTGAAGAGGAGAAGGCTCAGAGCGGATCTCATCACTGTGTATAAATACTTGAGGTGAGGGTGCAAAGAGGGAGCTGTTTTAGTGGTGCCCAGTGCCAGGACAAGAGGCAATGGCACAACTGAAGCAGGAGATACTGTCTGAACATCAGGAAACACACTCTGACTGTGAAGGTGACTGAGCCCTGGACCCGACTTCCTTCAGAGACTGCAGTTATTCACCTTGCAGATACTCAAAAGCCATCTAGACAAGGTCCCAGACAACCTCCTGTGGGACTCGAGCAGGGGTTAAGATCAACATAGGCGCCTTCCAACCTCAACCATTCTGTGATCTGAAAAAAGGTTCTTCACTTGGATGGCTCCTTCAGGAACAAGTTAACAGTTAAGGAGGCCTTTATAACACCCAGTGCAATAAACTAAAATTTAAATGGTATGAGACAGGTAAGTTATTAAAAACATTTACAGAAAATGAAACGGTAACTAAAATACCATCTTTTATTTCAAAAGTAAACCATTTGGTAACAAATTCAAAGGCATACAATTTATAAAACAAAAGAACATACCAATTAGAGGTTCTTCTCTGCTGGGATCATTCATAAAATCCTTGAGACAGGTCACGTACCCAGTGAATGCTCTCTTCACTGAAGTGAAAAATACATACATAAAGAGACATCACACATTACATAGTCTACACATAATGTCTATGACATTAAAGGAGTTTCTAATGGGAGACTTTTAATGGTGACAAAATTCATTCACGTTCTGAAATGCCTAAGGAAAACAGGCAAGACCTCAGTCTCCCACAGAAAAAGTCCAACACTTTGTCTTCCATAACAATTTTATACACAAGGATTTAACGCCTTACAGAAAAAAAACAAATAAGCAAAACAAGACTTCTAACACAATTTAGTTTACTGAGGAAAGATACCAAGTTCACATTAATAGCATGTCCCAGACTGTGTCAGTTCTCAAGAGAAAAAGAAAAGCCACAATCTCCTCCTCCCCTTAAATCCCTAATACTCATACAGCATTCTGGGACTGCTTGTTTGGAGCCTGAAGTTTAAGAAGGATACCGCCTTAAGGTAACAAAGAACACAATCTTCACTAATACAGCAAATACCTTTAGAGCTTTGCACAGACACAGTCGGTATATTCCTGAGTCTGAACTAGCAGTGTTTCAATTAGGGCTCTATCTTGATCCTCACTGATTCTTAATAGCCTGGTTTTGTTCTGCCTAAAACACTTCTAAAGCATTCCTGCTCAGCTTAGAACACTAGCAGAGTTCAGCTAAATATATCTGCAAAACAATCTCAGAGAGGCATTAAGTGTATTCAAATGCTGGGCATTATAAAAGACCACAATGAAGTGTTAAAATAGGTATTTTTAATGATCAAAAAAAGTGCAGAACTAGAACTCATCTACCTAATTACATATAACTGAACAATGAACTACACAGGAGTAATTAACACTGCTAGTTTCTTCAAATTGGTGCAAACAAATAGCAATACCACAAGCACTGAACTGTTACTGTATCCTTTCCCACTAGGATGTCAGGTTATGGCTAAAAATCCCCAACCACAACTTCACAAGAAGAGGGAATTCCATATTCATTCTTAAATATTCATTCCTTTCGAAATATGCTTGTGCTGCCATCAAGTAAAACTCCAGAGTTACGCAGAAAGAAAAACTTCACTAAGTTGCACCATTTAGATGAAAAACCTCTTGCAATTTAATAGTGCTACAAAATACCTCATGGGACACCTCCTGCCACAGAAACATGGCCCATTCCCACCAAAAGTTCACAGTCTTAAAATCTTTTTATGTTTTGGTTGGGTTTTTTTTCACCTGAGGTCACATGCAGCAGTAGCATGTGACAGAGTCAACACATAACAAGTTGGTGCCACGTAATTCATCTCCACAGACTTTTAATAACACTTAAATGCATGCATTTGTGTGCCTGTGCAGCAGCTCAGTGTGAGCTGGTTATTCCCAAACTGACAGGCATGTGTTCTTTTGGACTTAATATGGAAAGACGCAAGCAGAAAAAAGTTAAAGGTCTCGTCAAAGTAATGGCCGTTTCCTTTTTTTTTTCCTAACATACAACTAAATACTCCTGTCTTAGTATCATCTTAAAAGCAAAAAAACCCCATGCTATTCTTGATTTATATGCTATTGGATTGTCATACTTTCACTGTACACTGATCATGTTGCAAATTTTTTTGCTGAAAACATCACTAACAACAACAAAAAATACTAGCTAGATTCACTACACTATTGTTGGATAATCCTGAAGACAGAAACTATGTCTCAAGTTTGAAAGTCTTTCTGTACTAGGATCTTTTCTCACAGAAATTAACCAGTGCACAAAAGAAAAATAATGCTTCAAACATCTGGCAGCTTGCATTGCTTTTTTCCAGACCATAATCAAAACACCTGCTTTAGTCACCATTGAAATAAAACCACTGATTTCAAAGTTGCATCTGAAAAAAGCATCATTTATATCCAGCTACCTCGTCTGAGCACTCGATGCTTCACCGGAACTTGGATTAGAGCTGAAGAACCTAGGATAAGAATTTGACAGTCAGATTACTTCTTCTCGTTTGCTTTTATTAAGTACTTTTCAGATCAATGAAACATGTTACAGAATTGAACAGTTATCTTCCTTTTGCAGTTTAATACAGGCTAGTATTCAACCTTGATACTGTTTTCCTTTTTTAACGTCATTGCTCTAAGTCTCTCATTCCACTCCCATTCCCCAGCAACACAAAATACCAAACACACAAATATCACAGAAGCCCAGAATATACAATTCTTATTTGATTTTTAAAGTGCTTTCCATACTGGACACTTATTTTAATTATTTTAACTATTCAGTATCATGCATGACAATCGATCTGTGTTCCAGGTACCCAACAAAAGCTTCTGTTCTAAACATTCAGAGCCTAAACACAATCCCAGGCACAATTAATATTGTCATTAAACTACATCTTCTTTTACATAGGGGCCTGTATCTATTCCTAATCACTCTGAGCTTTAAGGTGAATGTCAAAGCGTGCACTAACACTCCTGCTGGAATTTCTCCCTTGCCCCTCCTTCAAATCCAAAGACACACACAAACCACCATGCTTTAATGACACTGTCAGTATTTTGTAAGTCACAGCATTTAAGATTATAATAGCGTAAAATACTAACACTTATATGATGAAAAAAGTAAAAGTTAAATTATAAATTATTTGCACACATAATTCCTCATTTTGAGATAAAAGGGTTTTCTACAGTCATGGCAAACACAACATGTTGCATACATAATTTTTTTCCTCTTTCTGCATGAGACAGGGAGTTAAGAGATAGGTATCAAAGATGTAAATCAAAGCAAGTCAAGCTCACAAACATTTTGCAAACAACTCTGCAATAGTAACAGAAGGAAGGGATATGGGAAAGCATATCTGCCCTGATTCCTTAAAATAAATTATGCATCTTTTTCAGTTAAAGGTTTCAAAGAATCTGGTAGCAAGAAGATCCCCAGGCATTTTGCAAGTGCAACAATTACTTAATGTCAGAATTATTCAATTAGTAGCTGAAGCTCAAGCTAAGATTCTGTGTCCAGCATGTGCAGACAACATGGCCAAATGCTACATGATACAAATAGGTGTATGTGAAAAAGTGCTTTATTTAGTTCTATGAACAAAGTGAATTTACAAAGAATTGCACCAGAAGCAGTTCAAAGTACATTCTGCCTTAACATGGTTAGAGTTTACAAACATGGTCAACTTAAAAATCAAGTTGTAGCTGCTGCTATCACCAAAGGTAGCAGACTGGGAGACTGAAAATTTTTTTATTTAAAAAAATAAATAAATAAATGAAGAGGAAAAAAAAAACATTAAGTAAAGGTCATTGCTGCCCAGAGAAGTTTGACAAAGCAGTTTTGATCTTGAAGACTCTCCTATTCAGCAACAGCAGGTTTCCAGGCTAATATTTAATTCAGGCTTACTAGCCATATGGCTTTATAATGTTATCAGTAATTTATTTCTTAAGCATCTCAAAACCAAACCAAAACTGTATTTTCTCTAAAGCATACCAGACTGATCAACGACCTAAAAATTAGCTGGTTTGCCAGGCTTAAAAGGAAACAATTAACAAAGCAGCCTCCTGGGGTCCAGTAAGCAGCAGAATCCCCCTAAGTGCAAATTCCAGGGCCCACAATGATGCATCCCCAACCAAGTTACTGATGTTGGTATTCATAAAACACCTTCAGAAAATTCACAGGCAACAGTAGTTTAGGGGATACCACCAATGCCACAGCTTCAGCTGAGCAGGACCTTGGGAACACTGAGATACTGCAGAGATATCCTATCACTGCAGAATATCTGGGACTTGTAAGGATGACTACTATCATCTCTGTTCAGTTCAAGGGAGATGTAGAGAAAGCAGAGGGGGCGCAGCAAAATGGCCACCACAACAAACAACCCAGGGCAAATAATTTGTGAGAACAGGTTTGGGGGCTGGACTTCTTCCAGCTGGTGGAGGCTGAGATATAATAGCATGGATACCTGAACAGCAGCTACAAAATGTCCAGCCCTGGGGGAATGTGACAAAAGCATTATGAAGTAGCAGCCAGAAAGAGTTGCTTCAGGTGTAAAGATGAGGCATCATGATAAAATTCCTCTTCAAACAGAGGAGCAACTACAGACTGACTAAACACAGGTAACAGACTGTCTGTGAAGATGTTCAAGGATTCAGGAAGCGATGATCCAGCACTGGCTGTAGTCCTGCTTCAATCAGGAAGTTAGGAAATCACCTAATCAGTCTCAGGAAATCTCTTCCACCTAATTATTTTATTTAGTAAGAACTATTTTCCAAACACTAGCTCTGTACGTGAACAAACAAACAAAAACAACTCCCCAAAAAAACCCTTTCAATATTCAATTACAGAGTGGTGAACATATAAACGGTGGAGAACAAAGAAACATCTGCATATGCATTTGCAAGGCGCACACATTCCTAATAACTGCCAGAAATGTAACAGCCATGTTTCAAAACAAAAGAGCAGTTTCAGACACTGTCAATTCAGCTACTCAGCAGCAACAAGGATGTTCCAAGCTCAGCACCACAGATTCCCTTTTGAGTACAAAAGGCAAGTCCATCTTCTACTTCTATTATTATGGCTTCTGAAATATTTTCTCTTCTAGTCTGTAAGTCAGAATAGAACTTCCAGGCCTTTCCTTTGAAGACTTAGCAGTAGTTATGCACCCAAAAATGCACTATCCACATTTAACAGACACTGAGCACGGAAGGACAAGTTAAAACATCATTTTTTTTAAAAAATACGAAGCTGAAATGCTGATCAGGATACTGGTAAGGTTATCAGTGGTGAACACGAGGCAGAATCCACAACAGTTGTGCCTTCACTGGAAGAAGAACTTGCCATCAATGCTGTTTAATAATTGCAACTTATCTTCAGCTTGGATTCCTCTCCTTCACTCCACTTTTTACAGAACAACCATAATGAAGCTTTCTTTACTCACAGTGCTATTTACAGATTTAAAGTTGAAGGAGGAAGATGCAAATTAGTAGATCCAGCAGCTAAGAGCATACAACATCCCTTATTACACTTTTTGTTTGTATTGCTATAAGAGCAGGACAAGCTACCTCTGCATCATACCGTAATGTAAGAAAAATTCCACAGGCTGTAGCTGTACAAAAAAATTTCATTAATTCGCTCCTCTGTGCAGTTTTCATTTCACCAATACAGTTAGGCAGCCCATAAAGGGCTTTAACAGGACTCATACTCTGTATTATGCCTCTTGCCTGAGCTAACAGTAGTAAACCACTGCATTTTGCTACTGCCCAGTAAATGTTCACCTATGAGTATATTTGTGTTGCCTCATTATTTAATGCCTCTCACTCAAAGCAAAAAGCTTTCAAAACTTTTCTATTTTGGGCAATAGACCCCAAGATGAAAAAAAAGCAATGTTCATTCCCCTCTGCTCCTTTATCCCTGAACACATGGGTAACTGTCTTAAACACTAGCTGAAAGTAGTATTCCATCTGTCCAATTATATCACTGTACAAAGGATGGCACGACTGAAATTTATGTACTCAGGTGAGCTTTGACTTCACACTCTTTGTAAAGTCTCAGAGCTTCAGCACATTCTATTTCCACATCTTCCATTATGGTGCTTTCCTCTGAACTGCTGAAGAGGGGAAAACAAACAAACCCAAAACACCCCAAGATATCCAATTCTGTCACAAAAATATTATCACAACAATAGCTTGTGGATAGTTTTGGCATATGGAAACTCACATGGTAATTTGATGAAGAAAGATGCCTTTCTCACAGGAAGTGGAACTCCTCCAAACACAAACATCAGATGCCTTTCCTCACTTAACTGACTTGAAAGCCAACATGATTGTACAGTCACACAGGTTACATACACTCACCACTTCTGGATTATCAAGTAACTTTTGATGGGTTGAGAAAGGATAGATGGCATAGCCCATTTGCAAACACCTAGAATCCAAATACTTTGTCTTTTTAAATTTTTGTTTCCAAATGGCAGGTGCTCTCCCTACTGACAAAAAAAACTTTTTTTTAATTCTGCAGCAAGGAAAAAAATGCAGATGGTGGTGTAAAACATTTTAAATATCTCAAGCCTCATCCCCTGAAGTACGTGTTCTTTTTAGACAGCATAAATCTCAGATACTTGTCAGGTATTATCCCAAATTACTTCCAAGAAAAAAATCCTTTACTTTCACAACATGTTTTTCCTGGTTCTTTGAACTCCAGTCTGTAAATATGCTGCCACATTTCAATCTCACTGGAACATTTGATAGCATGAACATTGGAACAAGACTACAGATTCAGGAACAATAACAAAAGCATCTCATTAATTTATATACTGAAATAAAATTACATTCATACTTTACATAGGACATCTAATATAAGAATATCCATACTTGCCATGCTCATTCACAAAAGTTTACTACTGAATTTAATAATTTTTGTTCATGCTTACTTCATAAGTATACAAACAGTAAAAAAAAATCAGCTAGCTACTTAAAATGAAAAAATATAAAGGCTAGACAAATTCATAATTTATTCTTCTGTATTAGTGACAGAGCACAATGAGTTTACTGCATCTGCTGGACCTTGAAGGATAATTATTTAAATAAGTGGTTATATGTCCATGGGAGAGTTCAAGAAGTTCTACATACATATTGACTATACAATTCTGCATTGTAGTTCCCAACACCTCTGAAAAGTTACTTAAGTAAAAAGCTTTTCTACTTGTAAAAAAACCCAAAGCAGCACAACCGAAACATACAAATAAATTACATCAGGCCAAACTTCAGCCTCTTTGGACAAATAAACCCTACCAGTGGCTTGTAAATTGACCTTGCAAATTGATCTTCAGTGAAGCAGAATGCAATAGAGAGAGTAGAATAAAGGAGACATCAATAGTATTAATATTTTTTTATTAGAAGTAAGTTTCTGATTGCTTCAAAATGATTGCTGAGGCAGAGAACTTTCTGGATAAAAGAACATCTTGCAATGCTTCTGACATGTGGTACCCTGTGACGCTGGGACTCCTCCAGAAGTTACAACTTGCTCACCAAAGCTTCTGGATTCTTCACTTTAATAACCAGATATTTTGACTTCTTGTTCTGCAGGATACATCCCAGCTGAAAGACTCCACGTCACGACATTTCCAAAGATACAGCATTTGTAGCATGCACATTTTCTTAATCCATGGAATAGTTCTTGATTCTCCATGGAACACTGAGGCTGTAGTACACACAGTACTGTTTTGTAAAGCCACAAGTCTTTGCAACACGCTCCTGCACTGCACCACGCTTTTCAGTCTTGCTGCCACAACTTCTGTCTTCTTATTCAAGTCACTTTCTGCATCCCATACATTATTCCTCCAAAACCAGATTTTATGATCTTGAAGAAAAAACTTCTTCACTTAATCAGTACCACTTTTAACAATCATTTCTGACATGAAATTTAAAGAAATCTGTAGAAAGTGTGTTCCACTAAAAGCCCTTGACAAGAGACACACAAATCTGTTCTTGTTGCTGAGGTGTAACTACAATTTTGTAGCACTTGAATCCACTGGACTTTGAGAAGACTTGAAAGTTTTCACAACTCTTCAAATTCTGTCAGAGAGCTTCATTATGACACAGCAGTCATGGCTGCTGAGGGGAAATCTCATAACTGTTCTCACACTTGAATGACATGTCTTGCACTAGATTCCCTCATCAGCACAAAACCCTGAGAGCAGCTAATGAAACCCAGTCCCTTAGAACAGGGCTCTGAGCTGAGCTTTCCCACATCTTTCTTGTCTGTTGATTCTTCAGGGTCCAGTAAGCAGTGAGCTCAGCCTGCAGCACCTCCCTCAGTACAGGACTGACACCCTCACTCTTCCCTGTGCAGATGTGTATTTTCAGGCACCTCTGATCAGCTTGGTTCAAAAAGGTTGGGAGGTTCAAATGACACTGGGGAACTGATGATAAAGGTGGAATGTAAGCCTTGTTTCTTGGGAGAGCAGGCTAAGTAGATAAAATAGAAGTGAAAGGTTTGTTTCTTGTGTGACTGACTATAACCATTTTGGTTTTTAATAATCTCAATTATTTCATCAGTATTCCCACATCTGCTTATGTCTCTGCTTCCTGTATGCCATCATGAGTAGATTTATAACAAGATTTTCATTTCCACTGTGAGCTAGGTATACACCACATTTTCAACCTTTCACCACAACTCTTACTTTTATTGATATATGACAGTCTGAATTCACATTCTCAGTTCCTGGTGGAAAAGACACCCCAACAACTGAATTCACCTTGATTACATCTTTGCTCCTCCAAGTCCACTACAATAAAGAGAGGCAGAACATTCCTGTGATGCAGCCAAGCAGCTTCAGCACTGGTAGAGCTGCATCTGCAACAGTGCTGTGTTAGCCTGCTGATTTAGCTTCTCAGCATTCTGCCTGAAGCTCAGCAGTGAGTGCATCAAGCTGACAGACAAGTGGGAGACAGTTTAGCCTGGGAAGGTGAGAAACTAAAACACTGACTATAAATCCCTCCACGAGCCAGGTACATAAATATTTATATGTGAAAAGGCATAAGTAAGGTTTCATACTCTAAAACAATTCTTTGCTCAGCAGTTCACTAGACAGAAATCTCAGAAGAATGTTCAGCATGTAAAGAGAAACACAGTTACAGACATATAAATAAGCAAATGCAAATACCTGAACTATTAGAAAAGCAACGAAACAGTAAATCCCCAAGCAATATCTATCCTAGGAGGCTGGAAGAAAAAAGTATTATACTTACTACAGAGAGTCCTGCGTCTCAGGGCTTTCTCTTGCTTTAATTATGAAGATGCAAGTCATCCCAAAATAAAATAAGAAAAAGAAATTAATGTGCGGCATCATTTGAAGGAAAAACCCAGCACTTCCAGAGAAGCCTTTGCAGATGAATTGCATTGCAGGCCAAAGTTTCCACTGACAAATAGGAAAAATTAGAGCCTTTATGATGTTCTGCAAAAGCTGGAAGTACTGACAAGGCTGTACTTACAGTTCACACAAGGTTACTTTCAAGAAAGCTGTAATTTAATGAAGTTTTAAGAGATGATTATGGCTTGAAACACAACATCTGAAGGATGCCAGGAAAACCTAAAGTATGATTACAGCTCATAAGTTTTCAGAAGGTGAAATTCCAACAACAACAAAAAGAAAAAAAGAAAGAAGAAAAAAAAATCCCAACAAACTCTCACCCCAAAAGAAGAAACTAACTAAAAGCAGCTCCTCCGCCACTTTGAGTGGATTTCGTTAAACCTTAAGGCTAGCCGCACCTCAGGAAAGACCATTCATATCATGAAGAACAGGAAAAGTGTCTTTCACTGGCTGAATCCAGAACAGATGATTGCTTTTTGGCAGAATCTAAAGAAAAGAGGAACTTAAATTTCCTTTTAATAGCTAAAGCAATCCTGACTCATTCTGAGAATTTTCTGGCAAGTACACCCAAATTGGTCACTTACGAGAATGGAACAATACATGTGATTATTCTACCACTACAGCAGCTGCCTGTCCAGAGCAGTCCTTGGAGTTAAGGGCTGTACTTCCAGTATTCAGTGGCATGGAAGAGATGCTGGACATGGATGTGGGAATACAATAGGAAGCAAGACTGATACTATAGTTAATTGCCTGAGAAGCCAAGCAGCTGTATGTTCATGACAGCTATAAGGAAATTACCTAAGTCCCGGCATTGCCACAGGCAGTGGATGGTTTTGTATAAACCCAGCAGGATTTCATAAGCATAGAAATACAGACACAGTGTTCCCTGCAGTTATGCTGTTCCAAGTGCTTTTGTTACTCATTCTCCAGTCATACAACAAACAGCTGCTAATATCAGAATTTTCAGACAAGCGCAGAAAACATTAGCAACTGTGAGCTGCTGCTCAAAGAGAATTTCCGCCTGACTATTTTCAGACAATCATCTTTGACTGCACCTGGGTCACTGCTTTTGTTAATTTTAGAAATGCAGTTTCACAGCTGAAGCTAAAGCGTCCATTTTACTTGGATCCCTGCTACTAGATCAGGAATTAAGATTCTCACACATTAGGTAAGAAATTTATTCTCTGTTCTGGTTCAGGGATTGCAATAACTGTTTTTGAGCTAAGACTATGAAAAGTTAGAGTAACTTTTGGTAAAGTGTCTAACTTTGAGAAGCCAAAACTCAAAAACTTCTGATTTTAAGGTTTCAAACCTCCCATACGCATCGTAATATTTACAAGCTACTACATAAAGTAGTTGTTCACACAATTCAAGTTCACAGATTATCTAACAGAACAGTTTCAAGCGCAAAGTTAAGTATTACATTAACATAATTTAGTTTTTCTTAAACATATACAATCTTTAAATATATCAGATATACAAGGATATGCATGGAAATTCTACTTATTTTAATTCTTCAAACTTGTAATAAGCAAATCCAGTTCTGGGGTTTTGTTTGTATTCTGTTTGGTTTTTCCCCTCAAAAGGAAAGCTCCACAATCAAAGTTTCTCTGGATCATGAAGATATGCCACAGAGCATAACAGAATGCTTTTTGAGACAAATATAAACAATCCAACAGCAAGGTAATTTTCCTGTAACTAGCTATGTTAGCACTCCAAGTATCAACAAATACATCTGACTGAAATTTTTAAACAGCAATGGTTGATTTTGCTGCCACAAAAAAAGGACAGAAAAGTTGCCTGCACATCAGATATTTCAACCACAGGTTATGATGCACAACAATGAAGGGTAAGAGGCAGAAGAAACAAGAACACTGAAATGGTGAAGACAGAGACTGACAGCTTTCTTCACAGATTTGAGCATTCCTTGTTTCTAATGAGCCTGTAGAGTCTTGAACGGAGATTTTTCTCCATTCAGGACATGGCAGGCATTTCTACCTAGCTAACTCCAGATTTGAAGGGAGGGCAAGGAAACTTGAATCTTTGATAGAACCAGAACAATCTTCATCTGCGTTCCAAACACAGTTCACAAAATACATGATGCTCTTCTGCTGATGCCACACCTGCAAAGGGCTGATCAAAACACATGGAAAAAAGATGTTCCACTCTAGGATTTCCTTTCTAGCAAACTGAGGTACTGAGCTATAAAACTAATGCATATTTACAAAAACAGAATAAATTATATCCCATACCACCATATTCCAGGTATATACAGCAGGTGTATTGTATTTGGGGACCATTGTCCCAAAAAACGTAGATTTTTCCTCAGCTGTGGGAAAAAAAAAAAAAAGAAAGCCAAACAAACCAACAAACCCATCTTCCATAGACAATATCCCCCACTAGTCTCACAGGCTTGGTTAAAGTAAAAGGATTAGTAAACTTACATAAATGTTGTTTTCTAAACATTGTACAATAATGGCCAAAACTAAAATTCAACTGTGTTTCAAAGTACCCAAAACCAGCCAACTCTATGAATTTCATAGCCATGAATTATACACACATCTATGAATATTCTGGCTAATTCACTTTCTGCAACTCCCCATCCCATTAATACCTGTTCTGCAATGAAGCCACACAACCCCATCGTTATGCAGCTCTACAGAGGTCACACAGCACTGAATGCACAAGATACACACAGCCTTGTACTGTGACCATCCCAGCCACACAATCTTTTGGCCACCAGCACCTCTTTGACAAGGGTCTGGCCTCATGAACTAACAGCACTAGAAAAAATTAGAGATAAAACAAAGGTATGCAGAAACAATCTAGATAGATATCTAATGTATCTATTCAAAATTCAGAATAACCAAGCTACCCAGGTGGAAAAAAAAAATAGCCATGTACACTGAAAGTCAACTGAAATATTCCACAAATCTGTCAGATAGCCAAGCTTTACTACTGCAGCTATTCAAAATAACCTATTTTACTTTGAACAGCCACAGGAAACACAGGCAAATGAAATGAGAATAATTTCATATATGCAGCACATGTTTACATTTGTTTCCTAAAGTTTTCTTAATGACAGTCCTTCTGATGAAGGGCTTTTTCTTGCATTTTTGAAACACCTTCTAGAGGCAGATGAGCCACTACAGTGCCATTTTAAAAACAAATGGGCAATTGATGTAAAAAAAGCAATCTGAATGAAGTCATTAAAAATGGCTAATGGATTGGTCAGGTCAGTACTGTGGTTTAGGTAAAGAACTACTGCCTTCTCTTCACCTTGTTATGTTGTCAGGACATCCTTTGGTATCATTTTGAACAGGAACTCCTCCAATAAGGAACAAAGAGCTATTCACTATCTAGACCTACCCTGCACTGAAAAGAAACATAGGCTCAGGACTTTCACAGTTATTCCAGACCTAGTGGTACAAAACCCTGAAATCAATCTATGAGTTCTCATCTTTTTCCACCAAAGCACACAACAGATTTCATATTTTAAATAAAGAAATTGGAGATAACTGAAAAGAATGATGGAAAGTTATTCCTCCAGCAATGCAGCTGAGTGACTGACCACAACTCCACACACCAGATTTCACACCTAACAAAAATTCAGTTTTCAACCTGTCCTCCTCTTTTTCACTATCAGCTCAAAGACTTCAATGACACAAGAAACTTGGACAGATTTATCCCAGCCTACATCCAAGCGTGAAACAGAAAACTAATGCAGGTTTTTTAGGAAAATAAAAGCTGGGTTTCCTACTTTTTAAGGGAAAACCAGCAATAATTAGATTGCTATGAAGGTGAGCNCGAGCTATGAAAAAAAAAAAAAAAAGAAATAACCACAAAGGCAAAGGAATTCTTTGCATCAGCAGGAACATTTGTCAGGACATGAAAAATACAACTGTACACTTCTACTCGATCAATGGGGAGAAAGGACAACCCTGTGAGGAAAAAAAAAGGCTGGAGAAAGTAGAGCCACTGACTCAAATAAGGATCAGTGTGATTAAAGCAAACAGGTAACAGAACACTATTAATCTCTCTCAATAGCAAAGAGGTGGGGAGATGCCCCTCATTTCCAAAAAAATAGAAGAGGGCACACCTCTTGTCCTCAACACTTAAGAAAGGCAGTTTTGCTGTTCCAGAAAGAATAAAATACCATTAAGAAAACATCAGAGCAGGCTCTTCAGTGCCATGAAACAATCTGATGGCAGCAAAGGAGTACAGACAACTGAGTTATGTCTCAGCTTTACAGACTGAGACAAACCTGGAATTTAAAAAAAAAGACAACCAGACAACCATCACCCAGCCAACAGCCAAAGGTTCAGTCTCACAGCATTTGTAAAAGCCTCATCTCTAAATACACCTTCCCAGAACAGTGCCTAATTACTTAATGCTTTTGCTTGTTTGGAGCTTAAACCAGGGAGCTGTTATTATGATGCTTCAAACCAACCCAAGTGCCAGTCCTTCAGGAAATCAGAACTGGTGTTACTATCAAAGTAAGGAGTAAGCTCATTTTACTCAAAGTACAGGTGAGCTATGTAGACCTGGAAGGCAGAACACTACTTTCATCAACTGTAAAAACAGAAAGTCGAATTCTTTCACCACCTGTTAATTTCGCAATTAGCACACATTTACCTTTAGGTATGGCTGACGTTTCAAGTTACATGCTGCACAAAGCAGAGCTGTGAGATTCCTACCTCATCTGTTTCTTGGAATATCTCAAGCAAATTACTCTTACAAATCTATCAATACACTAGATAAGCACTCGAAGCTGTGTGAAATCAAGTACTGAACTTGCAATAGTCACAGATCTATGATTAAATCTGCATAATATACATTTAATATGGAAAAAGTTACCTTCCTGTGCTTTAATATGGAAAAAGTTACCTTCCTGTGCTTTGCACCACGATAGTGTGACTGAAGACTCATAGCACACATACAGTAAATTTTACAAACCTGAAAGAGAAAAATTGAAAGCACATTTTCAGTTACGCTACAAATGTTCTGCCGTTGCTGAATTATAAACATGAACTACATCCTTTCCTACAGTGTAATTCTCAAGGCCTTCTTTGGCTCAAAGAGTACAGTTTGCATGACTTTTAGGAGAACAGCTTACTGCTAAAATGTTCAGAAATAGTATGCATATCTGTTCAAACAATACTTAAACACATGCTGAAATAAATCAGGTGCAAAGAAGTTTAAGAGCCGCCTCCCCCTCCTCTGCCACCAGCACTTTCTGAAGTCTTGGTTTTCTAAAGTTCTACAAGCTGGAAAGCCAGCAAAAAGAGATGATCGTGCAGTGACTAGAAAGGAGCAAAGGCAAAGTTACGCCCTAGAATAACTGCAACTCCGTTCATTGTCCATTCACAGCTACGTTAAAAGGATCAGAAAAACAATGGAGGCAGACACATGCATTTCATTAAGATCCACAGACACGCAGATACCATTGCAATAATTAACAGAAGACAATACAGATGTACAAATATTTCTAGCTTTAGCTTTTATAAAAGCAAAGACTAATATTGTCTATTTCCTTTACATATTATCGCAGAACTTGAACGAGCAAGAAAAGCATCCGGTGCTATAAAAGCACTACAGGACGGACAAATGTAACGCGTTCTGACCCGAAGCTGCAGCTTTTAGAGATAAATGAGCCCTTGCGGCCGCCTATCAGAAACACCCAGCAGAGACTGGAAACACTGCATTCCAGGACCATCCAGCGCACCCGTGGCTGCTTAAGAGCAGCCTGAATTCACCGAATCCTGAGACCAGCAGCTCTTCCAGGGGCCGGCCGGGTTATTCCCCACATTATGCCCCCCTGGCTTCCAGCTCTGCCCACCACGCCTGGCTCAGCTCCCCACGGCCGGGAGCGGGGTCCCCAATCCCCGCACACCTCCCCAGCGCTGACAGCCCACCAGGGACACCCACTCACATCGCAGTAATAGAGCTTATTCCCGGGCTCCGCTTTGCCATCTTCCGCCTTAACTTCCTCAGGCACGGCGCTCATCCTGAACGGCCGGGGGAAAAAAATAAATAAAAACAAGAAGAAAAAGAAAAATAAAACCAGCTCTTATTCACACGGTGCTTTACAGCGACCAGCTGGGGGCGGGTTCCACGCCTCGGGCGGACGACCTGGGTTACTATTTTGCTATTTAGGCGCTATTGTTTTATCCGGTGCATCAATCCACATCTCCCACCAGCATCCGGGAGCTCTCGCCCACCTCGCCCCTCACACCGCTCGTCACTTCCGGCACGGCCACGGCCGCGCCCCCAGGCCGGCGGCCATTGGCGGGCAGCCGCTCGGCTCGACCAATGAGGAGCCAGCGTCGCGCCGCGCGCCCGGCAGCAAGCCACGCCCCCGCGCCCTGGCCACGCCCCTCTGCCCGGCCCGGCTCCCCCTGGGCCGCGGGAGGAAGCGGGAGCGGGAGGGATGGACGGTGGGACAGCTCGGGAATCTCCCCGGGAGGAGGGCAGGGAGGGGATACTGGCACCAACTGAGGCCAGGAGAGCATACTGCAACCCGTTCAGGCCAGGGTGGGTGCCTGGGCCTCTTCAGGGCGGGTACTGGGACCAGTTCAGGCTGGGCTTGGGAACTGGCACCAATCCAGAGCAAATACTGGGAGGGAGCCAGCGTGGACAGATGCTGGAACAAGTCCAGGGGGATACTGGAACCACTTGAGGCCAAAAAGTGCTGGGCCCATTGCGAGGTGTTTGCTGGGGTCAGTACAGGGAAGGGGCACACACACACACAGCAGCAGCAGCAGCAGCAGCAGCTTTAATTTAAATGCAAACATTTTATTTTAAAATGTCTCAGCTTTACACTTCTGCCTGGTAATAAATGTAAAATATAATTTAAGAATACACTTGAAAGTTCCTTCTAAAAGCAGGCTGAGGAGACAGTACAAAACACAACAGAAAAGTGCGCTGGGTTTAAACAACATGCCACAATGTCAAATGCACAGGTCACTGCCTGGTTTGAATCAGCCACAATATCTTTTACAGGTGTGTTGGTGATATACCGTGGCACTTGTGATACTCCTATGCATGAGGCAGCACAGCCAGTGGTGCTGGTTGGGTGAGAAATGAGCAAAGGTGATCCCACAGGATTCCCTGGGTTGGCTTCCCCGGAGCTGGAGCTGTGCCTGTCTGCTGCTTCACCTCCCCAGGTGGGCAGCATCCATACCCCAGTTCCGTGCCCCAGTGCAGGCACTACCTGCATCATTTAGAACATTTTCAAACAGTGCTGGGGTGGTTGCAGTGTTCTCTCCAGAAATACACCCTCTCAAAAAAATTTTTGTGGGAACATGGAGTACCACATAGACCAAACCTGTAGAACTCCGTGCACCTGTTTTATAATCATAGAACCTCAGAATGGTTTGGGTTGAAAGGGATCCTAAAGATTATCCAGTTCTAATCCCCCTGCCACAGGCAGGGACAGCTCCCACTAGACCAGATTGCAGAGAGTTAGTTTTGTCCTCCACTGTGTTTCTTCAGGAGAAGCAGGAATGTCACTTTGATTATTAGTGGAGTTTGATAGCAGATATACCCCTTTGGGGATGATATTACAAGTACATGGACATTTCTGTAACAGTCAGACTTTTACAAGGAGTCCCATTAAAATGCTTGATCATTATTTGTGGTTCTGATCTCTAAATCTAAAATGGACTAATTGAAAACACTGCACTGTACATGTCATGTAATGCTTCCATACCCTTCTTAATTAAAAAAAAAAAAAATTCAAAATTGCAAATTGAAAGTGCAGTTGCACAGTGAAAGAATAAACCCATGCAGGAAAAAAAATGAAAGAAGCAAAAAAAAAGGGGAAAATTAGTTCCTTGATTTTTTGAAAGAGAGACCATGTCTAAAGAAAAAGGGATTTGGCATTGTATACCTACTTTGCAGACTGTTGGTGGTAGCTGGGGGTTTCTTGGCAGTACAAACTCCTGAAGAGAGGGTGTTTCACCAGCAGAGTGACCTTTTTTCTGATTTTGGGGGTACAGCTGTTATTAGTGAGTACCTCCATGTTATGAAGGATGGGGGAGAAACGGGGGATTGCACTTCTGCCTAACACTGTACTTTTGAAGTATTCCTAAACTTTTAAAGTATGCCTAAAGTGGAAATAAAGCTACAGACACAGAAAACAGAAAGGACGGAAACCAAAATGTACCATCCTATGCAATCAAAAAGGTGGAAAAGATAGAGGAAGAAAAGGGAATTGCCTTTAAGGAAGAAGTGTGCTTTGGTTTTGTTAAGGAGTTCAGGAGGGAGAGGGTGTGAGGAAGAACCCTTTTAGAAGAGGGAAGTTTGTTGACCATGCAGAGGAGGAATCTTTTTAGCTATGGTGAAAGTAGAAACAAAACTGAATACTGTTATTGAGAACTGAGATAACTTTTGCCTTTTTGACATTCTTTCTAGAAAGACAAAATAAAAAAAAAATAAACCAACTACAAACTACAGCAACTACAACTACAGTTGATGCATGCCTCTCCTTATTTCACATTCTAAATCAACACAGGGAGGATACACATGGTCCAAAACCCTAAAAAAAAAAGAAAGGAAAAAAAAAAGGGGGAAAAAAACAGATTCAGAAGGGAGAGCTCACACCCTCCTGTGGTGCAAAATGAGGAGCTCTAGAACAGAATTTCACCTGATTTTTTTTTAACATAGCCTTTTAATTGCTGACATACAATTAACAAGGCTAGCCAAGCTGGTGTTTTTTCTATTGCCCTCCTCCACATCTTTGTTTACCATAATTCTACCAGTACAAATGTGAAACTGGAGCTGTCCCTGGAACCCTGTACCATCAAGGAAATCTTGAAAAACTTTGGACTGCATAGTTAGAGCATCAGCTGCACAATTACCAGCAGCAAGAGTTAATGCACACACTGAATTTGCCAGAGTTTGGAAAACTAGTCCCAGGAAAGGAACAGGAGCACTTCTTGTTTTCAGTCTGATTGAGAAATGCATCTTAGCGCTGAAATGACTCAATCCTTGTTTTCAAGAAATTATTTTTAACCTGCAAAGTTACAAAATCAGTTCTACAGAAAAAAAAAAAAAAAAAAAAAAAAAAGGCTGTGATTTCAGACCACAGGATTTTTAACAGTGGATGAAGAATTAATGCTGCAGTCACAGAATAATTACGCCTTGATGGCAATATATCTTTTCTCTCCCCAAAATTTATCTTAATTTTTTTTTTTTTTTACTTTCCTTCCAAACTTCCACTCAAAGAACATCTTTGCCTAAGCACAAGGAAGTGCTTGGGTCTGCAGACATTTGGGTTGGTTTTTTTTAAAAGTACTTTATGTGTTTAGAATTTTTTTCAGCCAGTCGTCGGTGCATCAGTCACTGATGACTTTGTTCAGAGGCATTTCTGATAGCACGATAGGGAAATGTATTCATAGTGACAAGAACACTCCAGATGTCACTGAAACGTGACAAAGATCTGTTTGTCAGGGTGGTAGTGCCTGTGAACATAAGCTACCCAGTGCAGCCCTCGTGTATGAGTTTCCTTCAGCTGGATAAAAGCCCTGTGACTACATCCTGAGCATGGCCACCTCCACAATCTCTTGCTCTCTGCGTGCCTGTTCCACTTGTGGCGTGCAATTTCTCCAAGGACTTGGCAAGATTTAAAAGAAGAAACTCCAAGGAAAGAAACTCCTGTTCTACTAAGAAACTTTCTGCAGCCTAGTTTAGGTTTAGGATTTTTGTCTCAGTATGATCAGAAAAGTATTTCCATTTTGAATGTTTAAACTCAAAGGGAGGAAACGAGCATATGGAGAAGAAAAGCAAAATAAAATGGGTCTACACCCCTGACATTCTGAGGTTGTTTTCTTGGTTAAGTGACACTCAAATGAAAGAAAATAAGGATGTTAATTTTTTTGCCACTACCTAAGGCAATGTATGTACATAGGTAGGGGAAATGATGCCTTTTAACTATTTTAGTTAAAATTTTAAAGACGAAATAATGGGTTTCCTGAAATAACTACAGTGGGTGAGTCTGTCCTCTTTAAGTTCCAGTATAGCTTCAACACAAAGAGTTAAGAAAAGCTTCTAGGCAGCAGAAGCTGATCTTATCCCACTAAATATTCCTTGCCTCAGGCTTGTTGTCTCTTAAGTATTTTAAGCACTAGGAATTTCCAGAAGAATTGCACATGCCATCTCAATACCCCGTCAAAGGATCAGCACCCGAACTCTTACTGAACTGACTAAAGTTCAAATGCCAGACTTCTCTATATCATCCAGAGCAGACTCAGATGTAAGAACTTTAAGAATACATGACTATTCAGTAAACCAGAGACTTAAACTTTGCATTAATATGTTACAATCAGAGTAGAAAGTTAGTCTTTCCTATAGTGAATTTAGGTACAGTCCCTTAATCTTTCACTTCCCCTATTGAATCTCCAAACAGAGGATGATTGAAACAAGCTTACCACTCACACAATGCTGCCCTCACTCAGAACTTTTGAAACCAAGTTTTACTTTGCTATCCAAAGACTTTGAAACCAATGTAAATTATTTATAGTGTTACCTACAGTGGAGGTCTGCCCCAGTTTCATTCACTTTGTAAGTGCAGGAAAATCCACTCTTTTTGCTGTTCAAGCTTACCCCTAGCTCAAATCTTGTTGTTTCTCAGTAACAATAGTAGCTTTCAATGGTGTTGGACTAGCATTTATATGGTGCTCAGCAGCTGTCCACTGGCACCTGAAATCAGGTCACATTCAAGTCAAGACCTCAATCAGCAGCTTTAGCACTGATAATAGTCTCTGTTCTCTGTGGACCAAGTAACATCCCAGGGGGGAAGACACCTCACAGCTTGTAGCACTGCTCACCTTCCATACTAAAATATACCCTTCCCAAAGATCAGGGAATTCATGAGTCCGTTCTGTCTCATCCTCTGGAGTTTATGGCTAAGGAAGTTTGAATGCTATTATCAGTCAGGCATTTCTTTCAGCCTGAATGCTCCAAGTCCCTATGAGGCAACCATTTGACTAGGCATTTCTTCTATAAGAATAATTTTTTTATTGTTGCTACAATAAATGCATTGGGAGGCTCCTAAAATAGACTTTAGGGCTGTGCTGAAGAGATATAAATACCAGTTCATTGAGGCTAGAAGCTAAACACCAGTGATTGAAAATATCTTAAACCCTGCTTCTCAGTGCTAGTTTTTAGAATAATACCAAAGCAGCAACATCCACTAAGAAAATGTAACCATTTTAAAGAACTGCTCTGTCTTTCTTCCTATTCACTGGTCAGTTCCAGGGGGTCATTAATGTCTGCATACAAAGAAGTTTTATATCAGTGGTAATTTAACAGGGTACAATGCAATGTCAGATTTCAGTCCAGACTCAGTCCAGGGCACACATCATGGGGAGAGGATGAATGCAGATCTGTGCCTTAAACACAAATGGCAAGAGATGATTTTAAGCATTTCCTCTGTTCTTTCCAAGTACATAGAGGGAACTGGTCTTTGTTTACTACCAACAATGGTTAGCAATTGTCAGTAAAAAGGATAAACTGCTGATCTCTTCATAAGCTCTGTTCTTGGGATATTGCTCTACTGCATGTATGATAATTTAGGCTAGAAGAAATTCTACTGACACCACATTTTTTCATGTGAGACCTGAAATAAGAACTCAGCCACAAAATAAGTGGGTTAAAATCAAATGTGATATGCAGGATACATGTGTTTTTCTTGGCTTCAGGCTTTATAGAATAATAAGGAAGCATTTACACAGCAGGGAGTCAGAAGGTGACATCTTACTTTTGAGTCACACATTCATCCATCCACCTAGAAGCCCATTACATCTCATGTGTCAGATTACATTCCCTTACATGCAGAAGCTTCACCTACCTCTGTAATATCAATCAAGATGTGTAAAATGTGTCTGGGTTTGTTGGAAACATGAGAAAAATAATTCGAACTTATATGTGCCAGAAAAGCCTAAGAGCAGATAGAGTTATGTTAACAAAAATGATGAATTTTGTAACAGGTAGAACTTTAGAGAATTTCTGTTGTTAGTATAAATTGCTTCTGCACTGAAGAGAGAAATCTGGCTGGTATAGTTGTCCCACTGTAGTCACAGCAGGAAATATTTCTAAGCACAGACAAGGCTTTTGGTGGCACACTCTTCCACAGAGCTGCACCTGGTGCAGCCACTCCCATTGTGCAAAATGGAACCAGCATGTCCAGATGAAGATAACCATGTTTTACAGTCACACTTCATCAATGCAAATGATGTGAGAATGTGCAAGGCAGTGTGAAACCAACCCAGGTGCTCTCATTCAGAGGAGTGTGACAGGGATTCCAAGTGTGGAATTACACAAGCAGCTTTTCAGAGGTCATGCAGGTGTGTCCTCCACTTGCCCTCAGCCATCAGTTCCCACACTGCCCTCTCCCCATCACCTCGTTTCTGCCAGGCAGCTGCACAAGGAGGGCCAAAGCACAGCTCTACAAGCAGCTCTGAGGCACACAGTAGTGCCTGGCACCAGCACGTAAGCAGTGCCACTGCTGCATGCCAAGCAAAGGACCATGACAGCAGCTCTGTGAGACTCTAAAGAACTGCTGCTTGTAGTTATGTAGACAGTGAATGGCAGAAGTTGTGCAGCAACATTGATTTATGGCAGCCTCACTCTGCATGAACAACTGGTTTGTTTGCCTGATAGTATTTCTGCAGTTTAGGTTGAATTTATGTGATGTGGATAGTGGTGTACAGCGGACAGTGTAAATTCCACTACTGTGGCGTCACTTCAGAGCAGGGTCTGATACTGCATTGCAACCATTGGCAGGAGTATTAAAGCAAGGATGTCAAGACTCTCAAACAAGAGGCAGCACATGGCCAACAAGGAGTTCATGTACCTTGGACACAAAAAAGGAAACATTCCATGACTTGGATATGGTCAACTCGACTATAACAGATTTAACCCAAGATACCAGTAAGATGTGGTTTCCCCTCTTTACTGCCCAGCGTGCAGCATTTCATACCACAGCCCATAAGCAATAACATACAGAAAATGTGTATCTTTATAGCTGCCAACTCTAAGGTACAGGCAGTACATTCTATCAGAAAAGATGGTCAGTCTTCTTGGAGAAGAGCAGCCTCCCAGGCGCAGAACCATTGCACTACCTGAAAACTTCATTTATCCCACACATTTAAAGCATTTGGGAGAATTTTATGCCACTCATCTGGCATATAAAACCATGCCCTTCATGACTAATAGATAAAGGAAGACATAATTAGTTATAACATTTTGAAAAAAAAACATTCATTATAGGGCTTCTTTCAAAAAGCACATATACATACATCTAAGCTTTTTTTTAAATGATGTGGTTGTTATATAGGTGAAGTTGATATAAAGTTGAAATAGTGCAATTTTAAAACAAAAGTTAGTGCAGGAGTCAAACTACAACAATAACAAAACCCAAAATTTAACTTTGTTGGTTTTTGTTCTTGTTGTGGAAACACATTACTGTCCAGGTTCAAAGAAAAGTATACACTCTGTTTTCAAAAGCACTAAAGTGCACTGAAGTGCTTTTGAAAGGTATGTATCCATCTCTCAGTGAGATTAAGGGTTTCTTTTGGGATTGAAACCAGGATGTTTTTAAAAATAGTTTTAGTGTGGGATTTGGTTTTGATGTAAGGTGATGATATCCAACAAGCTGCTGTCAGTCAAAAAAGTACTATCAAGTAAAAAAGTGCATTTCTTTTGTTGATGTTACAAGTAACAGCAAGGAAAACAATTGGAGAAATACTTCATTCTCACATATACTTAACAGCATTTTGTAACTCAATTATAGAAGTGGATCACGTCCCATTGTTCAGTCTTTCAGCAGCAACATGAAAGGCTGATGGAAATGAAATGGAAAAATATGGATTTTAAAAGAATAATATTATCAAGAAACTTAAGAGTAACTTCAGTTTGAAGTGAAATAATTTCTAATGCATTTATGCAAGTCATTGTTTTTACTAATGTAGTCCTTTTAAATTAAAAAGTTGTCTTGGGAAGCCCTTTCCTATTGCCATTAATTTAATGCTGGATGAAGGAATTAATGCTGGGATGAAGGAATAATTGATCCTTTTCTTATAAGAGTAGAAAAATAATTATGATGCAAAAAATCCTATGGTAAACTGGCCACACTGAAGACCATAAAAATTTTTGATTTGCACAGAGGCATTGCATCAGCTTGAGAAAAACAAAAAGAACAAAGGAAACAGAAATTGCTAGACCTTGCTAATAATGAACTGTGGACAAGAGAGGAAAGGTGATAAAGAAAAATGATCAGGTATACCTGTGCCGCAAGTAATGATTATTTTTCTGTGCCTGAAGTTTTATCTTTCTTTCCTCTTTCTAAAGTTCACAAAGAGAAGGGCAGTAGCAGGGCGTAGGGTGTGTGTACCTGTGTCTGTTTCTTGTCACACACAGGTGCACACACACACACACACACACACACACACACACACACACACTCAAAATCTTTCCACTGGCTTTTGATTTTAGTAAGTCATTTAACTCAACTGGAAGAGAATCTACAACTTCTTGCTTTTAACATTATAAATATTTCAAATGTTATAAAATCTATTGCAAAAATGTACATTCAGTGGTTTTATGAGGCACAGGACCTGCTAACGTATTTTCAGGGAAGCTCGCGTGTACTCTGTTCTGTCCATTGTTGGACAGCGGTGGAGAATCCAGGGGCTCACGCTTGATTGCTTGAACCAAGCACGGGTTTTTAAATTCATATGGCATTTTGAACACCTCATTAATCTGCTCTTTCTCCTCCCCTGGGCTGGAGCTGTAGAAGTGGTTGTAGCAAGCTGTGTGTGGCAGGTCAGGAATGCTTTCCAAGCATACGGAGGAGTTCTGAGGGCAAAACGGGGCCACCTCCTTGTTGCGTGAACCCTTGCAAGCTCTGTTCAAGTTCAGGTTGTTGGGATGATTTGCTATGATGCATTGCCAGTTATGGGGTGGGTAAAGGCAATGCCTTGGCTTCTGGCAAGGCAAGGCCGGCTCGCAGAGGTCCGGTTCTGTTTTGAGGTGCATTCTGTTGGGATAGCTGGACAACTGCTTTCTCAACGAGCCGCTCTCATCCAGCCAGGCACGGCTCTGCGAAAGCAGGTAGTTATCGGCAACGTTTTCCGAATCAGAGTCGTATTCCGTTTTGATAGGCATCTCCAAGGGAATGGCTGTGTCATAGAGAGGCTCGGAGGGTATTAATGGTCTCTGCAGCTTCACGTGGTCTGTTGCATAGTTCTCTGCGCAGCGCTGTTGGAGCCCTGAGCAAGACTGGCCATTTTCTGTGCTCCCCCAGTGGGAAGGACAAGTTGATGCCAAATTTAAGAAATTTTGGTCTCTGCTGTAGAATGATCCAGCTCTCCTGTTTGGACACGTGTTCATTCTCTGGCTCATAGAACAAGAACTTGAGTTTCTTAAAGTCCAGCTACTGTTTGTGGTGCAGTTGTTTTGAATGCCTAAAAGTGATGTGTTAGAACCGAGAGGTTCCTCTTGCATAAAACACTCACCATTAGTATGAGGCTCAAACTTCACTTTTACATTATCTTGTTCATTCTTCACTGCTGCCCAGTTAAGATGCTTCCACTGGCCCAGAGTTTCAATGGCACTGTTATAGGAAAGCCCCTCCAGGTTTCCTTTCAAACTGGCAAAACCACTTAGTATCTTCAGCTGTTCATCTTCTTCCCTTTCAACAACAGTAGAAAAAAATAAGTCAGTCAATCAGAGGTTTCTAAACAGTTGTTTTCTGGAATACAGAGTGGCTCAACATACATTACAAGCCATACATTGTCCTTCATATGGGACTCTCACATGCTTGTGCACATGATCTTTGCATTGCCTGAGAGAACAAAAAAGTGTCCCTGAGAGCTGGGTGTCAACGTGTGTGCACAGCTAACTTTCTGAGGTGTTGCTTCATTTGAATTCTGTCATGCATTGCTCTTCCATTTCAGGCACACAGTTCAATAGGGACCTAAATATTGAGTGCAATGCAGTAATTCCCTTACATTTATGTTCTTCCCTTAAAATATACCTAAATAATATTTGTGTGTACAAAATTCTAGACATAAAATACATGTAGTATCTTAAATGAGATATATGTTGTTAACAAGGAGTTATTTGGACACATAAGAGCTTTCTAATCAGAGTAATTTGAGGGAGAACCGTGGGGGTTCTTACATTTCGAGAACACAGCTGGGAGGAAATAAAATGCCCAAATTAAATAACCAAATAGTCACAGATGTTCATATTGGGTGTAGGTTTGTTTTATATGTCTAACTTAATTTATGTTGCCTTTTGTTTTCTAAGATGGCCAATGAATTAATTTTCCATGACCTCCAGCTGAAGTACTCAACATTAAAGTAGAACACTGGCAGAGAGTGTTGCCTGAGCACTTCCATGCCCAAAGCAGCTGTGTTCAGAACTGGGGTCCAAATCCTGAGATTTAGGTCTTGAATTCACTAAGGTGCTGATTCCCAAATCTGTAGGGTCGAGAGCTATGAAACCACCTCCTCCCTCTCCAAACAAGAAACAGACATATCAATAGGAAACTGCGTATGAAAACCTGAAGAGCTACTAAGGGGTTTAGAAGGCTTTTTCTTACTTCACAATAGAACATTTTCCTTGGATATTGAATCAATGTGTAAGAAAAGGATTTTCCAGTAGAGGGCGTCCATGTTGTTACAAAGAGAAAACATCCCACTGTAATAATGTACTCCACGAAAGAAGAATGTTTTCTCTCTCTCTCTCGTTTTTTTATGAGGGATTAAATATTTTCAGTCCTCTGATAAATATTCTTATTTTTTATTATTGATAGTATTGAGATGCAAATGGTCTGATGCGAGTCTGCTGCGGAACATGCTTCTCCAAAAACTGTCAAAGTGGGAAGCACTGGACTAAACAAAATGCAATAGTCAAAAGAAATTAAACCCCCAGATGTAGAATTTTACAGTGAAATAGTATCCAGTGAAAATTTTCCAGAAGAATCTATGTATCTTGAAAGACAGCATAGATTTTTAACAACAACAATAAAAAGTTGTAACAAATACAAGATCTATTGCAGACTAAGTCAGAGCTGAATATAATCACCAAGGCCAACTCTTGTAATACTTCAGTGTGCAGGAATTATCAGGCACAAAGGAAGGATTTAAACCACTCAGATAGCAAAAATGTAACTAAATAAACATGCTTAATTAAACAAAAACAATTTGGAAGTTGAAAAACTAATAAAAGAAACAGCCCCTTCTAATCTGCCTCTTAATAGAAAATTCATTCCCTGACACAGTAAGGTGATGCTCGTGCCATCCCAGTAAAGGTAAAAAGTTCCAGCATCCTCAGCTCCCCTGATACTCATGTGGATCTTGGGAGATACACTGTCTGCAGGGAATATCTACTCTAGAAGTGCAAAGGTTTTTTTCACTTATTTCTTCCACCTGCAAGGCATTCTAAAGGAAAAAAATCTGGGATAACAGCCACATTTTTAACACTGGGCCAGATGGTGGCTATGTAAAACTCCTGGCCCCTGCTCACTGGGTCCACTCTCTTATCTCTTCCCTTAGAACAGTTTGAAGAGATACGTCAACAAGGCCGACAGGAACTGGAACAGACAGTCCCATGGGGACGAATGAAAAGCCCATTTGGGAGGAAAGAGTAAAACTCATCCAAGACCTCCTGACTGAATACAAATCTGTGGGATTCATTTACACTCTGTGACTGAGCCTACAAGCAGCTAGATATATCTGTCTACAAGCATACAATGAATATGAGTACCCTTCTTTAGATTATATTGCACATGCACAACTAAAACCATGAGCTGAAATGAAGGGAAAAAAAACCTGAACATAGTCAAATGCTGATAAGCAGAAACTAGGACACTAGATTTTCAGCTGCAATGTAAAACAAAACCCATAATCTATTTTTTGTGCAAGAAAGTCAAATATTAATAATCAAGTGTTTGCTTTTTGTGTTAGTGTATAAGCATACTCAACTTCAGGAAAAAAAAAAAAAGTCTGAAGACAGAAAGTAAATACTGTTTAGGATTTTAACAGCCATTTCATATGTTCCAAGACAGAAATAGATTTTCATATTATAAGTAAACTAAATTTTTCTCATTCAGCTCTTCTCCTAAGTTACTTCAGCCCTTTGAAAGATTTCATATGAAAGAAAAGAATACATTCATTTTCCTAATTGTTTTTTCTTTTTGGTACTGGAAAATGTACTTACTTTAACATTTGCTGTTGGGCAAGGACATATTCTGAACAACCACTTCGATAAAGAAGTTGAGTGTTAGCTTGAACCCAGACCCAGTGATCTTCATTTGTTTGTACTTTGACTAGAGAAATGCCGTTTTCTCCATTATTCTTTGCTATATAATTTAAAAGAAAATAGATTTGAATGCAAGCAGTGTTAAGTATTTTTTGTTACCTAAACAGCAAACTTTCAAAGATTTCTTTGTTGCCCTAGAAGCATCAGTATAGAAAAGTACAAGTTAAAATATGTCACAAAATGAAGCAAATTACATCTTAAAACTAAAATTTGAAAAGCCTAGTAAGGTATGTAAACTGCAGCCAAGGATTTTTCAGTGTTACTCATTCCTTTCAATATTTTCCTCTCAGTAGTGGTAGTAATGTACCCACAAAAAAATGTTCACGAAAAATGGATCTATAAGAGATGAATGGTTTTAAAGACATTAAAGATTTCCAGCAGGTATGGCAGAAGAATGAGTACAAGTCCCCTCAAGAAGAAGTTGCCCAGTGGGGTAGACTTACCATCAAAATTTTATTCATTGTAAAATCTGAAATAGAGGCTAGACTCTCATAATTTTTCCTCAGCCAAACACTGGAAAAGCATGAGTCAAAGCTGTGGGCACATCATGAGTTTTAAAGACAATGCATTCTAATTTTTCCTCTGTTTTCCAATCTTTAGGGAAAACTAACATTTGTAACATATCATCCAGTTTTCCTCAAGGAGGGATAGATATAGTTATTAATTATTAGGGTTTTCACATAAACTTATTAAATTCAGTGCTGCCACTTTTAGGCAAGCATACATTGAGTTTTTACATTTTACGTTGGTACATTTTACTACCATTTATTTACTATTTACCATGATTGTTTATTTCTCTGTTAATTTTCTGCCCACTCTGAAATCACCAATGGATTCAGTATTACCTTTTGAGGTGAACAATTTTTTGTATTTTTTAAAAGAAGTGGTGCTAGAGAGAAGAAGAAGAAAGAGAGCATTGGGACCAAAACCTGAAAAACCTATCAGGAGAAAATAAAAGGTGAGGTTCTTTTTCCATAAACTGTATATAATATAGAAGTACTTAGCAGTACCTTTGATTTGGTTTTCAGCAATGTGTAATGCATTAGTGAAAGCGGCACCTTCATGGTGATTGTTTCTTCCGTATAATTCTGTTGTTTCACAAAGTCCTGAGCTGCCTTTTGAACTGGAGCTGTAGAGGGCAGAAAATGTAGATAATTTCTCGTCAGTGAGTGACAACACAGTAGAAACACAGACTCTAAAAGATACGATCTTTAAGCTGGTGACAACTGAAGGCTATGATTTAAGTACGTAGTAATTAGCACTAAATCATTATCTTTTTCCTGCATAATTTTGTTGCTCAAACTAGCGTGTGATTGGAGTTCTGTATTCAATTAAGAGCAATAGTTGTGTTTAGGAATATTCTGCTCATGACTTACTATATCTGGAAAAATAAATTTCATCTGGAATTGAGACAAATGCTGTGTATATTCTGCTCTTCCTATCCAAGTTATGTTCAAGGTACGTACATCACAGTGACCAGCTATGCATTTAAGAGTTAGCATGACTTCAATTTGCAATAGGCATCCTATGATTTGAATGTATTTTTTCCAATCTTTAGTTGAAAATGCTTGAATAATGGCTTGAAAAGGGTGCAGTGTTTGTAACACTGCATTATAAATGCTTCCCTGCATTAAGAGCCTCAGGGGAAAAATAAGACTGTATAAATCATCCCACCCTCCTTGGCTGCCATGCTTCAGGCCTGAACCAAAGGAACACTGAAGATAAATGGTTGCTTCATTCTGGTCAAAACCTTGGCCGTAGTCCAGTCATGTAGGAAAGCACCTCTCTCTTAGGACATCAATTCTGATAATCAGTAAATTTCACCTAGGCCACTGGAAAAACTAGCAAGTAGAAATGACTTTCCAACTCTATTCTTAAAAGCCTGCATAGTCCATTATACCAGACTTCCAGCAATTCTGTTCTTCTCAAAAGGATGTATGTGCTAGAACCAATTATACATCTGGATAGTGAATCCACACATACACAAACATAATCTAATTAAAAGCCAAATTATGGTACTGCCAGTCATACTGATGAGCATTTTGCTTCACAGCAATAGAACTCATTACTGTAAGGTTATATTTAAGCAAATAAGGGAAAATATGATCCTAGCCCCAAATATCAACAAATTTTGCCATAGAAGAGTAATAAAAATAAGTGTTAGGAAGGAGATGAGTCTGAACACAGTCTGTCCTGATCTTTTGTGATTGCAACCAAATGATCATCCCCCAACCATTTAGTGCAATTGTAAACTTACATGCTCATAAAATTCTGTTGAAAGATAAATGTATACACCAAGTACAACTCATTAGACTCTTCGTGAACATCCCCCCACCACACACACACACACTGAGCTTTCTGAAGTGTGCCTTTTCCTTCGTTTGTGACCAAAATGCTGGTTGAAATAATTGTGTTAGCAGAAGATACTGAAATCAGAAAACTCACAGTAAAAATACTTTTTCTTTTCCACTTTTACAGCTAGTAGGCTGTGTTGGTAACTTCTGAAGGTTAGAAAGATATCCTAATGTTCCATTTCTAATGTAAAATTTTATATATTGAAATATAATACTTAACATGTATTATAAATAAAGTACAATCTATTACATCATCTTGCATTTTTATCATGTTATATTATAGTAATTGTATTATATTTATTTTGTATTCAATAGTTAATTCCAGATAAATTATTCACTTTTCTAAGAAAGAGTTTCAGAATGGAGAGATATTTAGCATAATTTGTGGTTTTTACATGCTTAATAGCCCATAATCTTCACTAAATGCCAAAAGATTAATTTGTAAATACTTCGTGTTCGCTGCTGCTGCATCATCAGCTTTGTGTTTTGCTCTCACAAGCAGGCTTTTCATCTTCATCTCCGTCACAGAAGGGAGCAGAAGTGGTACCACTATGCAGAATAAGGAAAGCTGAGGTGGCAATACTGTTCCTGATGAGGACTTCTTCCTTTGTCCAAAGAGGAACTTTAGTTTGCCTTGGAACTGCATTGTCTGGTATTAAATAAAAAAAAAATCAGCAACTTCAGCTTTTAGTGTATAAACACTTTAAATACTAATACAACCTATAGACTGTGCTATTTAACAGCAAACCCAATTTTGAATCAGGGATTAAAACTAGGAATTTCATTTTCCTCATATAATTTAAAAATTAGGAATTTAATTTTCCTCATATAATTTATAATTTAAACCATGCCATTTCAGAGACAGGATGAGTGGAGGTACTATCAACAGTCAGATGAGACTTTTGAGGCTGGTTGAGGCTTTTTTCTCTCTTGTGTACTCAGAAGTAGAAGTTCTGTGTTACGTTCCATTCACCAAAACAGGCAGCGTACAGTGGTGCAGTTGTTTGATCTGCACCCCACTGAAGCTGGAACCATTATTTTTCCATGCTCTGTTCTCTCCAGCAAGATGGTTTCTTAGTTTCTTTTCTCTTACTCCGCACTTTCTCTGGGAAGTATACAGACTGGCACAACCCAAGGACTGTGCAGACAGGTGCCAAAGGAAAAGATAGGCCCAAGATAACTTGGAAGGAACTGTCCATCCCTGCCCCAAATGTCTGTGTAGTCAGAAGGCAGGGATCACATTAATAGCAAGCTGCTGCCTCTCAGTAAAAAAAACAACTACCAAAGAATGCCCAGTGAAAAATCAGTCTGAATCAGGCATTTTCCAGAGCCATGAGATGAAAGCAGGGATGCAGAAAGAAAGAGGACTGCTAAGCCCATAGCCTTCCAGCAAATGAGCATCTGAGACAGAACTTGCATTTCCCAATCTCATGTTGATAGTTAAATTTTCTTTGCACATGCTGGAGTTTCCCACAAGAAACGGCATTGATCCTTATTAAGGAAATGGAGAAGAAGTGATTTCTAGAAATGAACCACTCCTAGTATGGAGCATGCAAGAGACTTTCTAATTCTGGGTTTTATTATTAAGGTATTCTTTACAAAAGGAAAAAACAGTTAAATTTTTTTCTTTCTCCTTAAAGCAAATACTTTGGGCTTAAATGTTAATTGTTGAAAGTCAGAATTGCCAGCCTTCTGCTACACCCAGCACAAATTGAGGACAGATATTGTCAAAAAGAGCTTAAAACATAAAAATTTTTAAAGTCTTTTAAATATTACAACCTTCTTTTCTCCCATCACTCTTTAAACACTTTAATTAATAATTATCTTGAGGTGTTTCTTGTTAGTGCAAGCAAAAGAAAAGTGTATCCTGTCCATGGATTTCCACAATGTTTATTTTGAATAATTTTTCCTATGAAGTAATTAAAATCTATTATATCATGCCTACAGTCATCTAAGTGAAGTTGTACTTACAAGGAATCCAGAAGTACTGTCCAACAAGCAGCGAACTCGACAGATGAAACAGCGAGTTAAAAAGGAAGAATAATCTGTTGTCATGCTGTCATTCTCTTGTGCTTTGAACAATTTACTGAGAATATATTCTTCTCCTAGGAGCAACAGTGGAGACAACATATATCAGATCACACTAAGAAAAAATGAAAATGTTCTGCAGCCAATTGAGGAAGCTGTTACGGAAATTGCTAAAAATTGCTTTATGGATGGACGAATATTCAATGGCATCATGTATGGATACATCTGCACAGGCTCTACCAAAAGAAAAATAAAAGCTCTGCAGTGGGATTCGGGTGAGTTTCTTCAGAAATTTGGACTTTATTTCCTGAGTTTTTGTGATTTTTAATGATGCAAAAGAGGATAACAGATGTTGCTGGTTTTGAGATCAGAGATCACAAAAAATGCATTAGACAGGAGAACAAAATAAGGAAAAACACTAATCCTAGAAAAGAAACAGAGCAAAAAAATGGACACTAGATGATTAGCTAATGTTCAGCTGTTGAGCCTCCTTGATTTTTTTTGTACAAGTGTTTGAAATATTTTCAAAAAGACACAAGTATTTATATGAAACTATGAACATGAGACCTGAAATTCTCCACAATACTCATTAGGACAAAAATTCCAAATATTTGTAAATTTTATAGCTTGAAATATTAGTGCATACTTTTTTTGTTGTTTCCTGTGTACTTCCTACAAAATCTCCCAGAGCTCCTCAGATATTTATAAGACTATTGTAAAACACAGAACCTGCTTTACAGGAAATTCAAGAAATTCCACCAAAGTTTCATGATTGTGCTCCTGACGACTTCGTAGAAGTTGCTGAAGGATTTCTTGCAAGTTTCTTCCTGCTCATTTGGTGACTATACTTCCCAGTTTATTTCCTCAATTACTACCTCACCTTCTGGCGAAATGCATACATTTTTCTGGGATCAATAACTCTTTATAAGATTAACAATCTCAACCTGATTTTAGGTTCTGTAGCTGTGATTTCAGCTTAATACCTTATGTAGGAGAAACCTTGAGCGCAGGCATCCAACCCCCATCCTAGGGAAGTATAGACTCAGAAGAAAAAACGCATTGCTAAACCTGCTTGTTCTTCACAAGGCTCCTGTCTACATCATTTTGCATGGGAAAAAAAATTGCAGAAAGTGATGCTGCCACGGTGGTTCTGTGCAGAAACCTTTTGCATCAATGAGAGGGCTATTGATGTCCTGATCTATTGCCAACAAAGATTTGGCAGTATGAAGAACTGATGCTATTCATTCTGAGTGTGTAAGAATACATGCAGGCACATCAGAGAAAAGTAAAGGAAATAACTTTGTAGAACCAGTGGCACAAAGGTGGGCTTATAAATGCCCAGGATCAGGAATAAATGTCATCTCTGAGGCAATAACATAAATAAATGGCCACTATGCATCTTTCTAGTGAAGAGCCTGACTTGGGTTGGTACTGATACGGGCGTGGGTGGAGTGCAATTCTACCTCTGTGCAGGGGTGCCTATGTTTCCAATCAAAATACACAATCCCACCTGTTTCTGACTGTAGTTGCTGTCCAGACAACATCTGGGGAGGATTCATGGCCCAGTGCAGTTGTCTACAAAAATCCTGGCGGTCATCCACGTGAATGTAATCATATATGTTTTGGTGCATTACATCAGTCTGAAACAATTACAACAAGGAATGGTTAATTAGTAACTGTAGGGGGGCAGCCACTTATCTTTAGATTGATACTTTGCTTAAAATAATAGCAGGTGTAGGACACCTTCAGAGCAGTTTGATTGAGGGAAGTGGTTTCAGAGGCCCCTACTTCTCAACATCTGCTCTTTCCCTTCACATCCTAAGATGATTCTTTCTGTTCTTAACTCTTTTGTACAAAATGTGAGTAATAAACATCCAACTGGCAAGTGATGACTAGTGGCATCCCCCAGGGATTTATGCTGGGACAAACCCTCTTTAATTTCTTGACTAAGGGATCATGGGATAGAATGCATGCTCAGCAGGTTTGCAGATGGTACCAGCTGGGGAGGGCAAGGCAGCTCTTTGATGGGCTGTAAGAATAGGCTGACAGGAACCTCAGGAAATCCAGCAAAGGCAAATTTCTCTCTTAATTTTGGGTACCCCATGAATAGAAAGAGATTAGCATATCAAAATTAGCCCAGCAGAGCACTGCCAAGACACTTAAGAGGGCTGGAGAACATCCAGGAGAGAAGACCAGGGTTTGTTCAGCCTTCGGAAGGGAAAACCACAGAAAGAACATACTGCCGTCCACATCAGCCAAATGAGCATGGGAAGAGAAGGCAAAGCCTGAATCTTCTCAGAACAAAGTGAGAAGGCAAGAAGCAACAGACACAAGTGGCAACATGGGAAGCTGGGACTTAATAATAAGCAAAAAAAATTACAATTGTGGTGGCTAAACACTGGAACGATCTTCCAGAGGGGTCATAGAAACTGAAAGCTTGATCAGTCCTGCATCAACCTGCTCTAGCTCGATATGCTTTGAGCAGGAGGTTGGATTTGATGACCTCCAGAGGTCCTTTCCAACTGTAGGGTTCTGTTATTCTGTGACTTTAGAATATGTTTATTACACACAATGAGCCTAAAAAAGCAGCATCTTATAATGAAATTAAAAAGAACCTTCTAGCTAAATCTTAGTTTTATAATGGATCATGTTTCTGCTAATAAAAGCTTTATAAAAGGAAATTACAAGAAATCAATCTTCACTGTCAGATTTACCAAAAAAAAAAAAGAAAAAAAGAGTCTGAGATGGCACAGTAAAATAACCTTATTTCAGTATGTTTATGTTTAATCAGCAGTAGAAGGATAAGGTAGATAAAGTAGGAACACATACTGCTGCATTTGAAAATAATAGCAGAAGTTATAATATTGACAATATATATATTGACAAGAAAGTCAATACAATGTCAGTGACTGAGTGTTCTAGGTATTTCTCAATATATTTACCTGATGAAACCCTAGATAGTCCACAATTGTTGATGACGCGTAGAATATCATTCCATCTGCACTCACCACCAAGGCAAAACCATTCAGTGACTGAAAAGGGAAAATAAAATACTTTAAAAGACAATCAGAAGCTAAAGAATAAAATGAGTATGAATGTGATAATTTTAAGAATATCCTAACAATGAAAAAACTCACTCTGCAAAAAGTTGGACACTAAATTTTTCCTACCATGGAAAATGAGTAACAACATGCTGGACATACTTTCTTTCTTCTCTAAAAAAGTTAAGATAGTTAATTACAGTATAATAACCATATTACATTACTAGTTTATTATCTGCTTAATTGTCTGCACAATTATATTCGCTCATTAATTCTTAGAATTCAAAGTTAAATAGCAAGTGTCAATTACTTCATTTTTCCATTTAATTTAAAACTCCTCATTCCATAATAATTGTTTTGAATGTGTATGCATTAATATACATAATATAATAATATTTAAAGAGAAAATTAAATACATGTGCTGTTGTAACTATGACTTTAAAACTGGATCTGTATTTTTTTGTATGGCTTTTTTCTTAAGCTGCTATAAAAATACATACATAGCACAATTGCATAAATGCAATGAATACAAAAAGTAGGCAATAAATGCCTCGCACAAAACAGTGTTTAATCTAGAAAAATATTAATTCTTACACATTTGGTGATGCAAGGAAAGCAAACAGAGAAACAAAAATAAAAGTGAGGATTAAATTAAATACATGCTGCAAACATTAAGATCATGCTGCATGAGGGCTGGCTAATTTTGCCTCTCTTCCCTTGATAAAGGTTTGGTAACATATCTTTGCTCCAGCAGGCTTGCACTCCTAGGCCGTATAGATCCTTTCATGTGGTGATGTTGAGGTCTTGAGATTACAGTTCAAATAGCTGTTGCTGAGATGCTGCTATATTATTATTATTATCCTTGCTTCACCTTACTCTCAATTTACTGATGTGCCTATTAATCCTGACTTAATCCTGAAACACACTGAGGACAGATTTTCAATTGCTCAGTAACCAGATACATTGACATATTTTTTGTGAGCTTGGTTCTCTTTTTTTGGTTCCTAAATAAGGACCAGATTTCCAAGACTGCTTGAAAGCTGTTCCCACTGTGACAATGGTGGGCAGAATTTCAAGAGTTCAGTGCACAATAGACTGACCTCCTCAGAAGGTTTGGCTCCCATCATAAATGTGGAGCACCTTTGGAAACATGGCCCCATGGGACCACACTTGGCCAGAGGCTCTATGCCTTGAAGAACCTGTGAAACAGTGACTTGAGAAAAGTAGTGGAGAGCCTTAAATGGCTGTAGGAGCAAGTGATTGAATCAGGTCAACACTAACCATAAGTCAATGCTAAGAACAGTCAATGGTAAATCATGTTTTGCTCCAGGTCAGCTCCACAGATCCTTTGCAGAATAAGAGTGATCTCTGCCTAGTTGTTCTTGTATTGAATACTAGTTACCTTGTCAAGCACAAGGACTTGCTCAACAAGTGCTAATTCCCGCTCTAAAAAATGCCCAAATTTGTCCCAGCACTTCACCAGCTAGGAGATGGTATGTCAAGATTTCTGCATCTTCACATCTGTGCCTCTCACTGCACTGAGAGGAACCTCTGGATGGTTTCATGGATGTCATATACATTTCCGACATCAAATGGAGACAAGAAAGCATTTTTGGCATCTTGTCCCTTTGGACTCATCTTCACATCAATGAAACCATCAGTGATGTTTGGAATTTTATTACATTTTGAACATATGGCTGGCCTTTTAATTTGGATACACTAAAATTTTCCATAAATATAACTGTAGGAGCTCGTTTTTGTCTGTGGCTCTTTCTGTGCATATTCTGAAAGACCTCAAGTCCTGTCCATGAAACTGGACCAGCTATAAGTTAAGAACATTTAAAAAATGAAAGAAATGTGCTTAATTAAAAAAAAAGTTCTTAAGCTACACAAACTAGTACACCAAGCCCTACCTGGAAAAGCTTAAGCAATGACCAAAATATCTGAATATTATCAAATAATCCTACAAATTATCATGCTGAACATCCTTAAAATCCTTTTTAACATTGTCCTGCAGTCAAACTGGAGTTTTTCAACCCCTGTAAGAATATCAGCCTTGTCAAGGATTGCTTGTATGAATCAAGAGATAAATTTGTCTATTCAAAAAATTAACTTCTTCAACATGTTGGTACATACTCTTTAGGCCTAGACACATACACGAGAGAAATACCCTTGAAATGTAAGACTTGATCCCCCACAGTGGAAAGCAGAACAGTTTTTCTTTACACTTTTTTTTTTCACAGAGCTAGAGTCAGGCTGGACTAGGTGCAGCAGTTTCTAAAAATTGGAAAGGGAAATGGGACCATGTGTATTTCCAAGGGTTCGGATCAGTGTACTGGCTGCTACATTTGTGAAGTTGGAGGAAGTATTAAGAAAGAGGTAGAAGGGAGGAAGAGGGAAGAAGAGGAGGAAAAGTTCAAGGAGACGTGTTTAGGTTAAGCCAGAAAAAAGTGTAGAATTGAAGCATTTATGTAAATGAAGAGATTTCCAAACTCCCCCTGCTTTGTTTTTGGTTTGTTCTCAAAATGCTGGTGTTGCCTCCTGAGATTATATCTCTTAAATAAGCACCCCCTGGTTTTCACCACCCCAGCTGTAGATATCAAATGCTTTGCTCTGCAAGCAGGGAAAGCAAAATTCACTTTGGTGCAAAAACAACTTTTATGGAGCCACATGACTCAGTTGAGGATTAACACAAATTCCATGTCTCTAAATTAATTTTAACTGGGAAACCTGCTGCTTCAGACACATTAAAAAACGACAAGCTGGATATCAAGTAAAACTTTATACTAGTGAGTCTCATCTGCGCCTGCAAATTCTTATGCTTTCTCAATATTACCCTAAACTGTAGTTCAGAGGGAAAACAGAAGTCTGTAACACAGAAAATTCTCAGTAGAGTCAGACCTGGCTGGGAGTTATACTTTTCTTATCTGCTTACCCCAGGTTAGGATAAGGAGGGTGTTTGCTACCAAATCACCCACCCTGAGTGGGTAATGGTGATTGTGAATCAGTAGGGAAATACCTTTTCCAACCTCTGAGACAAATCTGTCAGGTACCAAATTCAACTCCATACTGAAATCCTTAACAGTAACACTGCATAGAGGTTTTTCCATTTTTCTGGCCAGAAGCCTAGTGAGTTGTTAGACTGAGTAGGAGAGACAGCTTCAGTCCATGAGAATGAGTGAAAACTATTCCCAGCTTTTTTGTTCTAAGTTACCACATCTCACATGAAACAGCTCAACCAAGTATATGGCTCCACTTATGACTTCTAAACATTCTCAGTTATTGAAATAAAATTCTCAGCAAGAGCTTTCTCTCATTCCCAGTGACCAGGAGGCTGCACAGGTGTGCTGTGTCAGAGTCACAGCAGCCATGTGCCTGGGTAGTGGATAACCTGGGGAGATGAAACAGGAAAGAGGATGTGGACCAGCCTCATACCTGTGCAGTTTGCACTCCCTAATGAAAGCACATGTTTGCCCTGAGCACCCAGGGGACAGCACAGAGAAGTAAAGGCAGCTCCCCTCATTTCACTTTAATCCTCTCAGCAGAAATAACGGAAAACCTAAATGGGGCTCTGGTATTTAGAGGGGGAAATAACCAACCCCACAACTCAGTGTTAGTGGTATTTGTTTCATGTACAACGAGTGTGTTTCAACCAGTGAAGTCCACTTGCATCCTAATTTTTTTTTGCAACGTTGTATATTCTTACACATGCACAGAGGGTCACAAGCACACATAGAAGCAAACACACAAAAGTATTAATATGGACCTTAAAACTTTTATAACAAAAACAACTAACTTGAAATCTGCAAAAAATACATGGTTTTAAACTGCCATGTGGTAAACCATATGGATTCAATGACAGATGGAATTTCTAATCCAGGATAATAGCTGAAACATGTGAGACAGACTTAAGTATATATTGTGAACATTTGTTTGTTTGTATTTGGCTTTTTAAAAACACTTACATGAGTTTTCTACATTGTACTTAAAAAATGAAATCATGTGGGACATTTTTCCCAAATGAAAAAAAAAAAGTAAAAAAAAAAGAGCTTGGCACCAGATAGGGGCCTCTGTTCTTTTGAAAAAACATGTACATCCAATTATGTACTCACGAAAAGCTGCACCTGCTACTGAAACAAAAAAACAATTAATCTGTCAGTTCAAAGAAAGTATGATATTATTCTGGTGCCTGCAGTAGCTGTGAGATGAAAGTTATCAGTTCCTTCCATTAAGAAGTTTTTGAAACTTTATTAGTCAAGAGATTCTCTTTGGGAATGAAGGCAAATATTTTGAGGAAGATAGGACTTCCTTTGGCAAGATCCTTTATATATCCTGATTTTTTTTCCTGGTCTCATAGCAGAAAATCAGCCAGAAAATACTTCAAAGATATTTTGGTCAAGGTCATGGCATAGTAAAAATAAGGAGGAAAAAAAAAAAAGAGAGAGAACAAGTTCCAATGCACATTTCTCTTATTACTCTTCCTTGAAATAAAGGAAAATTCACTAGCATTAGGTCTCCAGAGACCATGTTACTATGGCTACTAAAGTACAACAGTCAAGGCCTGCAGCCATGCCTTGCTTTGAACAGATTTTCAAGTCACGCAACTTGGGTACTAAATTTCCAGGGTCAGTTGGCTCACAGTTTATCTGGAACAGCTTCATTTAATAGTGGATCACTGGGTTTTTGCATCCTATGTGGGATGGGGCCATTTTCTGGTGATCTAAATAAGTAGCTATTTAAAAACTCTGGAAATTATATACTTGCTCATGTCTTATGAATATTAGGAGGAAAATGTAGACAATTAATTGTGTCTTCTGTCTTAAACTGCATTCTTTAGTGAATCAGTATTTCTTTCCACTGGTGTTTTAGGACTCACAGTTGCCGTTCTCAAAAATCCCTCTGAGTCCCTGAGGTTTTCTTTATAAACTACCAAAACCAAAAAATTAACTCTTACAGAACCCTGAAATAAAAAACAGCATAAAAGACTATTCAGAAATACCATATCTGGTGACATCAGAATATGGCCTTTGCTCAACAAGTACAGTGTCTCAGCTCTCTGGACTCTTACATATTTATCTGGTATCTACAAAGCAACTTCAAAAGGAATATTTCTGCGAGTAAGCACTATTTCGTGCAAAGGAGAGTGGCAGAGTTGTTTTAGCATTCAGTTTTGATCAAGGGTTTACGTGTACAGATTAAATTTCAGGCAAAAGAAACAAAACAGAGGACAAATTTCCATCATTTGAGCCAGAGAAGGAAGTACTAGCTGAAGTCTACAGACATGGAGTTATAAGGGAAGCCTTTCAGAGAGAAAGTGCTCAATCTGATAAACTGGTTTTCATAGATAGCTGAGATGTTTATTTTCAAATACAAAGAAATATGTATATATGATCATTATGCCCCTTTCACTCCTACTGTCACCCCATAAAACATAAAACCAAGTTCATGTTCCTGCCTATGTCCTTGACCCTGTGTATCACTTCAGGCTTCTTTCAGTGTGGAAAATCAGCATCTAGTGCTGTACTACCAAGATCAACATTTTCAACAATCATTCACAATGCCAGATGATTTGAGCCCTGGTCCTCCCATTTACTGTCAGAGGGAGCAGCTGGGCCATCTGAAAGGCACAAATGATTGTGAATCATTCATTTGGTGAAATTTCTCATAATTCTATTCTTCAGTAACCCATCACTTCCACAAAGGAATTAGAGAAACCTTGGAGATGCTTGTTTATGTACATGTCTTCAGTCTAACAAGGGAGCTGGAGCACTGTGGCTCATCAAGAGGCAGCAGTCAAAACCGGCCTCCTGGAAATCAGCTAGGAAAATGTAAGTCACTGGGCTCCGGTAATTGTGAGCTATAAACTTTCAAGAAAACATAGTAGTTCCCTGGAGGGTGAGATTGCAATGTGTGCACACATGTAAACACATTTTAAACCATGTGATGTTTTTTATATGCTTGATATGTAATAAGTATTGGACACAACCAAGAACAACTTTGTCTTTGAAGTTGTTTTGAATGCGTGATGCAAAACTGTAAACGCAGTGTTTCTTCCATTTTGCATTTCTTCCAAACGAGGCTTTTGTAACAAAGCTTGCTTAGTCTGTGTCAAGTCCTTAGGACAGGGCCTCTCTTTGTTAATATGTACATGAGCTGCTGGTGCCCAGTGAATCTGGCGCCTCAAAACCAACCACTCTACCCAAGATGGGGCTGAGAAACAAGGGCTGAAGCATCAGGTGACTTTGTTTGTGCAGAAAGTTGATGTGGTGCATACTAGGAAGGGATGCACCCCTTAAATCCCTTTTTTTTTTCCACACATACTAAGGACTGGAAAAGAGAATACAGACCATGCTTCCAGAGAGGAGCAGTACTGATGACTAATAGCTTACGACAGGTTAGGGAAGGTTTGGTTGATGCAAAAGTGAATTCACGGGTGACACTGAGAACCTCAGTACGATTTTCTTACATGGCATGCTTGTTTAGAATAAAATATTATCACTAAAACTATCTTCTATTGATGACAATGTTTGGTGGATTTTTTTCAGGTCTAGTTGTAAAAATTTCTTTTTTTTTTTTGCGTTACCATTTAGGATTTCATATGAGAAGCAAGAATATGAATGCTACCTAAGTTTAATGGATGGTATACAAGTACTGAAGACTACTTAATGTAGAGAAGAATATTCAAATTATTAATTGTTAAATTGTTGGGGTAAAGCACATTTTATTTATTAATACATAGACATAAGTATGATGTTTGCTATATATTTAGTGAGTATGTGGATGAGTAACACGGCATTTACTTTAGCAATTATCATGAAAGGATACTAAATTACAACATAATCATTATATTTATTTCTTTAGCCTCCTCATTAATCATGATGTCAAATTTAAAATTGTGCTCTACTAGTAATAGAATCCTTCTGTCAATGCTCTTTCACAAATACTATGCCCTGGACTACACTTGGAAATAGAAACCGTCTTTATATTGATTCATGCAGTTTCTCATTTCACTTCCTCAAAAGCAGATGTTGTATTCACAGATGGAAGCAAAACTGGGGCAATATCATATCTTCAGTGCAAGTTCAGCTCTTCGTCCTTTCTGAATTCTGCAGCTGCTCTGAGCTTTTCAGTCTCCTCTTCAACAATTTCAATATAGAAAATGCAAGCCTGATTAATTCCATTTGAGAAGACTCAAAATGAAGCATTAATTGCTCACTACTCTGCACTTGTAATAACAAATTTAGTTAGGTAGACTTTGAAATAACAAATGTAGTAAGATTAGGCATTATCTTTCACAGAAATAAGTTACTGAAAAGAGTCTCAAGTAATATTTATCCAACATGTTGGACAATTAGACATATGTGAGTACCAAATGTCTGGATTTCTTTTTCAGTGTTATTTACATGTAAGTGCACCAAGTCCTGAAGAGAGGAAGCCGTCATAATATTCCATCCACAGCTGACTTTTATTTGTACTTGCAAACTGTTAATGAGGATGAATGGCAGACGTCTTTCTGTAAGGAATGAGAACTTAAAGGAGACAATGTTGCAGACTATATACTGAAAACAGAATCTTATGTCCTAATTTCAGAGTACTATTTTTCTGTGTATTTAGCAGTGTATATCACATTTTCTAATGTGAAACTATTTCAGGGGGTGGGGAGAAGAGCAAAACAATCTGTATTTCACATTCTGTTCAATTATATATGCTAAATCAGCTTTTTAAAACACTATTTCAGGTCAGTAGAATTTTCAGGGAACATTCCTGAAATTGACTCTGGGAACACTTATACTTTGCAGGTTATCATCTTATGCATGTTTTGTATTCTGTAAGTATCCTGTATCAAACACACCCTATTCCATTCTGACAGCAGGGGGGAATCCTGCCATAAAGGCGTTGTGCTGACCCAGAGAGGCAGGCAATGCTTTCTCTAATCGAGATATCAAGTGGATGACAGTGGATCATCTGGAGAGGAGTAAGGATAGAAAGTTAGAGACAGCTCCTCTAACCAGCAGCAGTGACTGCAAATCTTAGGCTGCATTATAGACCAAATTAATCCTTCCCCAAGTCTCTTCTGCAAGCCCTTGCTTTAGTTTGAGCATTTAAGTTTTATTAACTAAGGCAGAAAAAAGTGAAAGTGGAATATATTTGATATTTCTAGTAAAATATGTAGAGGTTTTTTTCTGAAACCTCCGAAGCAAAATCACTACAAATTTGCAAAAATTCTAAAGACTGGACGCAGTCTAGCATGGACCTGCTTTCTTGATCATCACTTCATCTTATTGAGAAGATAGCAAGGCTGCAGCTCACGAGCTTTTCTGAAGTGAGAATGAAGAATACACTGAAAGCAAGTGTCATCTGTGAATACTGTTTAGGCTACTCATTTATAATTTCACTTCAACCAATTGAAGACAAGTTAAACAATGCAGGATTGAAATTATTTAAAATGTATTTCTGTTTCTTCTATGTTTTGGTTTGGGTTTTTTTTAATTTTTTTTTTTTTTGCAAGACATGACTATGCCATCTTCAAAAAATACTTCCTGAAAAGCAAATGCAGAAATTGGTATGAAATGAACAGTGTGTTATGAATGCTGCTTGAATGCAAGAAGTCAGTTCTAATAGCAGATTAAGTCCTGGTGCATCTGTACGGTGCAGGGCTCAGATACAGATACCAAACCTATAGACTGGTGGAAATAGTTGTCAAGGATTAGCTCTGAAGTCAGTGAGAGGAAAAGAAACCTAACAGAGCTGAAACAGGAGAATATGTTTTGTTGAGGAGGAAGTTATGTGGCCACTGGACTGTCTCCAAGAGGCACCGAAATAGCCTGAGCAGAAACAGAGGAAGCGGCTGTGAAAAGTGAGCTCGGGTGGAGTTGGCTGTGATGAGCAGTCTGGAGACAGCAACAGAGGCATGAAACTCAGAGCTGCATCCGTGCCCAAAACTTATTGATTCTTTACTATGGAGGGACAGCTGCTCTGTCCACTGGTACAACTACAATTTCTCAGCCAGCCCTCCTCATATGACAGCAGGTTTGCCTGTCTCCTGACAAATGGAAGACACTTTTCCTGAAGCCAGCACCAATCAGAGGGAGATAACTGTCCCTCCTCGCCACACACCTGCATTGACTGCCCACTCCTCCTGCTCTGTCACACTGAACATAGGCTGCTTGTCCTGACTTTCCAATCCACTCCCAGATTGCTCCCTCTCAATTATGATCTGTAATTTTGTGTTGGAGAGCTAAATACTAACTTTCATCAGTCCAACATGTCATGAAATTTGAAAAGAAGCACTTACTGGCATCTTCCCTTTCGCCAAAAGACTCCACACAAGCCTCTACAGAAGCGTCTATTTTTCCTCTTCAAATCCCTCCATAAAACTCTTGCAAAAGTCCTGGCAAAAGTCAAGCTTCTCAAACACTATGTGTGCTGGCAATTGTGGTTGCCATTTTGTTCATTATTTCCACGCAGTTTTGCCCATCAAAATCCATCTTCTATCACTTTGCTCACAGTTAGGATGAAAATCTGAAGGGAGGGGATAACATGATTTTGTTTTTCTCTCTCTCCCTGTCAAGTTGGATGGTGCCACCTCCAGTATTTCAGAAACCTCAGCATTGTGAAAGCATCATGACTGCTGCAGTCGTAACAGTAGCACTAAGGACTGGAGGAGAGAGCAAATGGAATTTAGCGGTCATGGCTTTTCTATCCAGATTTGTTAGAGAAGAAGGAAAAAAACAAAAAGGAATAAGCAATAAGCAAGAACATTAGTTATTTGTTTAAAGGGCAACAGAAAGGATGCTTTTTTTGCACAGAGCTGTGGCCATGCCAAATTTCAAGTCTGGATTTTAGAAATATGCCTGTTTGAAAAGGAAGAAAAAAAGGGACCAGGGCCTCTGAAGTGTTCCTTTGTGTTTTGCCTACGCCTGGCAAGAAAAAAGTGAATGTAAGCATGTGATAGAACGGCCCTCCTAACCCCATTTATGGGTTTTTTTAAATGGATAAATTCTCTGTAAGTCATCCCAAGTGACTAATGTCAGCTTAAATCATGTCATCTAAATTACTGGGAGAAGGTTCATGTTTGAAAACAAAGGAAAGCAAAACCGTTGTTTGGGTAACTTTAAAAAGTTGTATTCACTGGAAAAATAGCTCTAAGACCATGAGCTTTTTATGAGAATTTCCTATGTTGATAGTCCAATTTTAAACCAATAGGTTAAGAAAATGAAGCACTATATCATCAACTATCAGGATTTACTTTAGAAGGACTGTGCTAGGAGAATGTCAGCACTATTGGAAGCTGAAAAGGAATTCCAGACCGGAGTAAAACAAAAATGTCTCTTTCTACCAGTTTTTGATTCCTGAACTTTATGTCATGGTCATAGATCCATATAATCTCCATGCACTTTGTTGGACTTGCAATTTGCCTTTTCAAGTTTAAATTAAAAAATAACAGGAAGAGGAAAAATGTCTTGCTCTCAAACTGAAATTCAAACTGGAGTACCTTTTTCAAGAGCATAGTTTCATCAAGAACTGATTACATAAATCAGGTTGGAAGGAGGAAGTGGAATTACACTAACAAGTTTAAAAAAATGACAGGAAACCAAGTGGGAAAAGGGTTTCCTATGTTATTTCCTTATGCAGAGTGAAGAACAGCACCAATAGGATGTTTTCTAATGTATCATTTTCCAACTCCCTCGGAATGAAACTTGAACTCTGGTTCAAGCCGTTAGTAGAGACCACTGGGAGATACATTTCAGTGCCAAAATGTGCACATTCACCTCTCCAAAGTAACTCCCAGAAAGATTATTATGCCCATCCATTTCTAAGGTAGCAACCTAATGTTAAATAATACACTTCAAACTTACATTGTGTCAAATTCTAAATCATTTGCTTGCATTTAAAGTCTGGCTTTCATTAGTTTTGATTAAGAAGACTTGGGGTCTATTTGGTATTAAAGCTGTCCAAAAAGGTCTCATGGACTTCAGTGGGAGCTACCAAGTTAGAACCAGAACTTCCAAACCTGTGATATGGAATTAAGAAATAATCTATGAAGGATTTGCCCGGGTCTGTATCACACAGATCAAAGTGCCTGTTCTATGTGATACAGGACCTACATCTGATTGTGCTGTAGCCCCAGAAGCCAATTCCAAGCACAAATGATGCTGGTTCAGAAGCTAAATAAACTGAAATGCCTCACTAGTTTGCTGCTTAAACTCAAATCAGCAAAATATGTCTGCATGCTTTGGTGGAACAAAAGCATGTCTACAAAACATGGAAGCTCAGGTTGAAGAACCCAACTTTATATGTTTAAGTAGCTAATGTAATGAAGTAGAATTATTAATATCAGTGGAGAATTGTAATGGTTGCACCATCAAACCTAGCTTTCATGGTTTTGAAGACATTAGTAATTTATTTAAGTAAAGGACCAGATGACTGTGATTTTGAGATATTTAAAACACCAGGCACCTCAAAGTCCCTGTCTAAAAACTTAAATAAGTAAACTTCTCCAGATCCCTCTGCAGAGCCTTCCTGCCTTCAAGCAGGCCAACACTCCTATCCAACTTTGTGTCTTGTGAGACTGACTAAGGGTGCTCTTGATCCCTTTATCCAGGTTCTTGATAAAGGTATTAAACAGAATGTTCAGTGTCATTGAATAGGTAGTATCAGGACAGTCTTATGACAGGCCTCTTCAATGCAGCCATAAAAAAAACATGAGACAAAACCAGAGAAATGTGATTCTTGTGCCCTGAAGCCTTAAGAGTAGAAGACCCATGGAAATCTGACCCTGACCTGTACAAAACCATGGCTTGGAGCACCCTGAAAAGCAACATGGATCTTCTCTGAAACAGTCTGATCTGCCAGTGAGCATGGAAATGACAAAAAAAAAGCCACATCTGGGCTTTATCAATATTCATCAGTGAGAAGGGAGCATGATAGAACCAGGCAGCCTCACTCCACTAGCATCTGTTCGGGAGCTGCCTGCATTGTCCATATTTCTTTATATTTAATGTGACGTTTTGGTTATAAAACACTATTTTCACACCTGAAAAGAATTATGTCCAATATATCTGGAGACAGAGATGCCATAAACCCTATGCTTCAGCCTACAAGAGCGTAATAGAAGACCAACAGACCTAACGAAGAAGAAAAGAAAGTCCATGAAGGCACCCTCTTAGCAGCAAGGGTTGAAACAGAAATTTGAACATCAATTATTCTTCCATGACAAGCAGAAAATCTGCAGGAGCAACTGTGAAGTAGTCAATAAAGCCCAAGTGACAGTTTTAGCAGGGTGCTGCTTAGTGCACAAGTGCTGGTTACTCAAGGAGCAGCGTTGGAAGTGCTGATGGGGTGATGCCTGATTATGTGTCATTAAGAAAGCAAGGCCATAGAGAGCTCCCTCTTAACAGCAGGCATTTAGTTCTTCCAGGGATCAGTGAATAGTGTAACACATGCCAGTTACACAGCCATTTGGGATGGGCAATTACCTGTACCATAGTGTAGACTCTGAGTCTGGAATTAAGATTACGAGCACAGCATAGCTGGGGGGAAGAGCAGGAGGTGGCTAACAGCCATGAGATGAATCCTGCAATCATGGCTATTGCCTAGATACCCACCAGTGATTCATTATTCCTCCAAGTCACCATTTTATTGTGTTTCTCCACCCCATCACCCCATAAACTCTATCTGGATTTGTTGACTGCCAATACGACTTATTTTCCCCTTTTTCTGGTTATGGATTTGGCCCAGTGTTCCTTAAATATTCACTAACAGGCTTCAGAAACTGAATGTGGCCCTTTTCTGCCAGAAGGCATGGGGCACAAGGGTTGCAAAACCACCTGTCCTGGAAAATATTTTGAAAGTGCAAAGTTAAAAATCATTGCTGCAGTCAAGCTGTTGGAACGTGAAGTCTCAAAGGATGGTAAAGATTGTGAGAATGGGATGTATTACAAAAAAAAAAAAACTTAATAAAATTAGACTTTGGTTCTTAGAGCTTTGCCTGTCTTCCCTTCAAAGGGAAACAAAGATGGCAAGCAAAGTCTCTCTTATCCAGAAGAAATTATCTTAAAGCACCAAAAGAAATTATTTATTTAGATACCTGCTGTGCTCCACTAAAAATTCTTTGATAAACTGGTATCATTGTTTATTCTGTTATTGCTGATGAAAGCTGTTTGATTATAGCTGTAAAAAATCTCCATAAAATCTTAAATTAAAAACACATGTTGTGGCAGAAGCCTTTAGAAATAAAAAACATTTTAAACATATTTTGAAGACAGCCTAATTCCATTGTTTTCTTTCAAGCTGAAAGGGGAAATATTGCTTTGTTCCAAGACTCAAGAGTCCCAGATACACCATTTACCAGCAATTAGGTTCTTGTTATATTCCATATTCCATATTTCTCTCCATACATAAAGCAGGGTAACTATACCCACTAGGAAAAAAAGAAAAATTATTCTTGATTTTCCATTAACATTGCACTCAGGAACAGTATTATTCACACATATTTTGGTGATTCAGATTATTCTGGTTTGTATTATATAAAGCATCTAGGAGAGGCTGCACAGTGCAAGGTGTTGTCATGACATGGAAAGCGGCTATGGACAGCTGAAAAATGTCTTTTGAGAGCAAATAAAGTGGTCAGATTCACAAGTCAATATACAAAGAACAGCATCCATGGTTTGCTTCCTCTTGGAATGAATCAGAAATATGATATTTAGTTAAAATCCCACAGTTCCTAATAACCAACATGGTGAATTTGGTTGAACAACATAAAACCCCAGTTTTCTTATTGTGCCATAACCACTGAATGAGGATGTGAGCCAAACTCAGTCCTCAGAGAACATTCCTGACAAGCCCTAAGGAAAACTCACCCTCTTATTCTAGGTCAGATGTGCCCATAAATGAAGCCTGGCGAGTACATTCATATTAACATGCACTTAATCATCCAGTTAATGATCCACTTTAAGTATGATCCAGAATAAAATAACTCCCCTGTATTCAAGAGGGAATGTGACTGCTGCATACCCTGCAGTAAACAAAGCATATTTAGCAATAGCAGTTTCTTATAACCTGCCCCAAATTGTGTGCCAGTGTTCTCTCACAGCAGCCAGTCTACTGTTGGAGGATGCTTAATGATTGTAACTCATGGGCATGTAATGTTCCCACAAAAAAAACATAGACTAAATATAGGAGACCCTGTTAAAATTTATATACTCACCACATTCATCATTTATTGTACAGCCCGTATTCCCTATTTGTTGAGAATGGAAATGGCTGCAAAATGACACCTGACAGCCAAACACCTCGTTTTGGCAGTAGCAGTAACTAATCAGATGCCTCTGTGTTGCTTGCTTTGGAATCTAAAATTAAAATCTTCTGAAATACTAAAAGGAAGGAAAGCAGGGTGCCAGTTTCCATTCTGTAGACTTGAGTAACTTATGGTATTGGATCTCATACTAAAATGTGTTTTAACTTAATAGTATTCAGCAATTATTTGCTGGAGGCTATTATTTAATTTACATTTACATGCATCTCAGGTCTGTCATTAAAATACAATTTTTATACCATGAATATTATCCTATCCAAAACAACTGTACATATGTAATCTTAATCACATAGGAATTTCCAAGAACCTCAATGCATAAAAGGCATTATTACATCATATGTTTGAAATGCAGCTGTATCTGGGATGGACCACTGGGCTCTAGCTGGTTCAGTAGTTCACTGCAATATTAATTCTTCCTTAAAATTAATGGATCCGATTCTCAGAAACAGCACAGTCCCTTTATGCTGCCTAAAGGGGATAAAAATACATAGAAGGGATAACTTTTGCTGACATTGTGTGTGTGCAGAGCACAGAGTTGAGGAAGTAGGATAAACTAAAATATCCTAATCCTAAAATATTCTCAGCTGAGATCAGAAACCAGGAAAGCTCATGTTGACATCCTCAAAATATAGGCCAAGTAAAATAAACCTAAATGTGAAAAAGAACTGTGAACTGGCCTGCTGGAGCTCAGTGGTAATTTCAACGATGCAAGCAAGGGCGCAAGGTGCAATTGCCCAAGTGGACACTGACTGTGACTGTCACAGCTGCCAGTCTTGCTCTTGCAAGAGGTGTTCACGAGTGTGGTTCTTGAAAGGCTCCCACCAAGACTGTTCGTTCAAAGCTGCCGCAAATCATCAGCCCAAATATATCATCAAAGTGTATAAATTACAGCCAGAAAAAAAACAGCATTTTTTCACTCACTTCTAGTAGAAGTCCACCTTCTTGTACAGCAGTCTTGTTAGATATATTGTCTTCTTTTATTGTTTGGCCAACTTGCTTCTTAAAGTGCTTTTCTTGAATGGCTGTTGGAAAGAATTATCATCAATTTAGAAATCATAACGATTAGGGTCACAACTGAAATTCTTGTTTAGGCATTTAACATGCATTGAATTTAATTGGTGGTTACTGTCTTTGTGGTCTGGATCTCGGTTACTGACAGCTTTCTTTTCTTTTTTTCCTCCTTGTGCTAGAGATAGATACATATTTTGCAGTCCAGATGTTTTTTATATGAAATATCTATCACATTTTTTATTGAACATATTTTTTCCATTAGTCTACTCTACATAAAGCAACAACCAAAACCCACAGGAAAGAAACAAAAGAAAGTTAGCAAGTTGTTTTGTTTATAAAAATATGTATTATGACATTACAGAGAAATGTCTATATAGCTCAGAAGAAAAGGGAGTGAATAAGTTTCTTATTTTCAGCACTGACCTCCTTGACATCAGATTATTTTTGGTCTCACTTTACCCTGTTCATTTCTACAAGTTTCAGCCTGACTGTAACATTCAAGGGAATGTTCTTAAACTGTTTCTTTTTTTATACAGGGTCTTGAAGTTTGTTTTTAGCAGGTCATTTACTCCATGAAATTAATGAATAGTTCTCATTATAGGCTAAAATTCCATATATTTTTCCTAATAATAGGGAAAAAAGCTTATTCCTGATTAAGCTTTCATGGCAAACTCAGCTGGTAAGTGCTCTTCCTTCACATTGCTCGATCTCAAATATCTTTGAATGATCAAATTCTTCCTCTCAATATATTCTACAGAAAAGTCACTGAAATACAATCCCATTTCTGGAGATAATGAAAGAATTTCTAAGAAGGCTGGCATCACATGATTATCGGGCTTCAGTGTCATCTAGGGAGTACAAGAGGAACTTGTCTTTATCACCTGCTCAGTAAAAATTAAGTCAGCTTCACTCCTGCTTCCAGAGAAGGGTCGTACAAATATTCTGCTAGCAAACAGAGATCCAGTTTTCTGGTTTTTCTCCTTTTCATGGAGAGAATGAGAGAGGGGAGTATCCCAGTGATGTTATCTGGGACTTCTGATACACATTTTCCCTTCCAGCCAAAGGGGAGTGGGAACAGCCACAGCCAGAGATGGTTAATAAAACTAAAAACACCCCTCTGAAAAAAAAACAAACTCACACCAAAAAAAACCCAAAAAACCCCAACAACAACCCAACCAATCAAAAATTAAACCTCCCCCCAAAGAAAGGGTTTAGGTCGCAGGAATAGTTTGTACCAAGCCAGAATAAGGAGAGAAACAGCAAGCCTCTAAAGCTCCTGAGCCTGTGCAAGAGCTCCTTATCAATTTAACAGCCCAGTAAGGGACTGTTGCAGGATACATCAGCATTTTACAATGAACGATGGCAACTCAGAACCACACCAACTGAATATTTGTGGTGGTTTTTAGCTTACATTGTAAATATTTGCTGGAAGTGATAATGTCGGTCATTATCCCAAAGCAATTATCTCAAATGTATAATTAGATGTAATAAATCCCTCCCCTGGGCATGGGAAAATACATCAGGAAAATCCCAAGCTGCTTTAAACAGATCCCTACCCATATTTTCCTGCCAAAACAATTTTGGGATTTCAGACTTGTAAGTTAGACTGCTGTGAATAGAATATACAGATTCTTAAATCTGCCTTTCAATTTTGGTGTACTTTTTAAGCTAATAGAAAATGGTTGCTTTTTCCCCTCCTCATCATCTAGGCATTCTGCTAGGCCTGTCTATAAGAACAGACATAGAATCATAGGCTCATTTAGGTTGAAAAAGTTCCTTAAGATCATCAAGTCCAACCACTAACCTAGCACTGCCAAGTCTGCCACTAAACCATGTCCCTAAGTGCCACATCCACATGTCTTTTAAATATCCTGTGACAACAATTTTTAAAAGCCCGACCCCTAGTCCAATGGCCTCTTCCAGAGTTTTCCTCCTCAGAAAAGATGTTTTTGAAATTACTGACATGGTGGTTTGCGGTCTTTGCTCAGGTTAAGGGAGAGACAGGGAGGGTGAGAGGAAATGAAGGTTTATTTCTTTGACGCGCTTTTTCAGTGTTGTGAAAATTCCATCCATTCGAACTTCATCGTTAGTGGAAACTATTATTTTACCCAACTGAGCAGGCCAGAGCTCCCTGCCTGCTTGTTAGCCTTCAGGCTCATACAAACACAGCAGCAGAAGCACAAGAGATGTTTGTTCTGCAACTCGTCTGGCTACTATAAATTCCATCTCCAAATGGAAAGTATTTGAATGTTATTTTGCCAGTTAGAGTTACCCATATGTTAGGCCACACACATCTGTTTCATAGCCTGCCCTTCTCACTGGCCTGACTGCAAGGAGACCCACTGCACCACCAAAGAAAGACACATAACACCATTGCTCCAAGAAGTGAATGCTCCTTGGGGATGGGAACATTGGCTCTTTGCATCCAAGGCAGCAGAGCTCTCACTCACTGCTCGCTCTCCTTCTGTCTCCCCGCACTGGAAATACTTGATTGATCCGCCCATGGCTGGGCTGATACTGCAGTGACACCTCAGAAGAGAGGTTCTGCCTGTCACCTGGAGAAAGCAGAGCAAGACAGGCAGAAAATCACACAGATCCTGAAAGAAATGAGGAGGAGGAAGAAAAGCAAGACATGACAGGCAGATGAGGGAAACTTGCAAGATGTTATCTGAGTAGGCAGAAAAACAGGGAAAAGAAAACAGAACAGCCTAACAATACCCCTGTCACCACCAAGAACCATGAGAGAGAACAGGACAGCAAGCATTGGTTATGATGGGTGGTTTGATAGAAAAGACCCTGGTGCCAAGACAGCTGTGATCAAGCTTAAGACATCTCATAAAATGGTGTCCCTCTGGAGCAACAGTGGAGCCTATGATGATGAAAACAAATGAGAGCTTGAAGAATGCAGGAGTACTGTCTCTGGTAGGCAGGGAGGAGCAAATTGCAGAAAGCTGAAAAATAAAAAACAGCAAAGGATGACTCAGTGACCTGAGGGGGAAATGGGCTGCTGGAGTTCCCATGTATCAAGGCCAGAGCAAGAGAAGAGCTGATACTGCAGGCAGTCTAATGAATGCTGCTGGCTGGGGAGGAAAAAAAAAAAAAAAGAAAAGAAAGTTTTAGCTTTATGGAACTTAGGATTACTTTCTGTGGGAAAGGCAACCCTTTTGATGGTCAGCACAGAGTGCTCATCTACCAGGTTCAAAACCAGCAAACTGAAGAGATGGGAAGCGGTAACGCTAGAGACTGTTTTCTGAGCACAATGTATCGAGCCTGCACTTCCAGAACATGAAATAAAACAGAAGATGGAGCTGTTCTGCCAAAGAAGATGAATGAGCATATTGATACCATAGAATGATAAATACCAGAGATGCATGTACCAGGGCTGACAGTTTTGCAAGGTCATGCGATCTAATATGCATGGTGAAATCCCATGCAACATTAAAAGCCAACAAGTCTGGAAAGACTGGGTCCTACAAAGGAGAACACTGTGGAAAAATACAGGGCAAGGGGAAAGGGGACTAGGAAGAAGAAGAAGAGGGAGAAACTAAATGAAATAAAATGGCCAATACAATTACCTGGAAGACAGATCAAAGATCTGAGGATGTTGTTTCAATTTCTACTCTGAAAGCAGTGAAAGGAGTGGAAACAAAAAAAAACCAAACAACAATGTAGAGTTAGAATCGACATAATGGAGAAAAAAAGTCCACAGAGGAGCCTTTCACAGATGCACTGTTTCTGCCCAGAGCAATGTAAAAACCTGAGAACTCTTCTAAGCCTCCAGTTCTGATACAAGCATTGCTATGCATTTGCAAACACCTTGGCTAGAAAACCAAATCTGGGATACTGTAAAGAAGATAAAAGCTGCCTAACACAGTCTATAGAAGCATTATGAAACCAGCCATTCCCTTTCCCCCAGAAATAGCAGAACATTTATTCATTGCAGGATACTCTTTAGTTCAAAGGGATGGAGATTTCAGGAGTCTCATAAAACCATACTTTTTAAACCCATGGGATTACATTCTCTGGAGTGTTTCTGTACGTCATCCTGCACAAGCAAAACCTTCATTCTTCAGAAAATAATGAGCAAAATTAGCTGCTAAGTTAGGCTGTGTAACAGACTAACATAGGGGCAAACTGTACCAGCTGCCCCAGGTGCCTGCATCAAGCAACAACACAGGCAAGAAATGAGAAGTTAAGGGATGCTGCTTCTGAGCTGAACACCTTGCCTGGGTTCATCTGGGGTCTAGGAAGGGGACTATACAGTCTTCTTCAGATTCAGGGTGGTGAATCAATTTCAAGCCCTCCAACAAGGACTACTGGTTCTCTCCATGATGAGGGGATAAGTTGTTTCTTAAAACAGGTGGATGAAAATACCTGAATCCAGACTGTAAGCTCAGAGGCAATTAAGCAGGCAATTCTTACGTTTGGTAACTGTGAGTCGAAAGGAAGTGAGAACAGGGTCTCTCTTCCTGGATCTTCTAGCTGCAGGAAGAATCAGCTATGCGTGTTACTCTGAATACTAAGAAAACAAAACAAACTCGGAAACACTCAGTATGAGCAATTCTGCTTAACAAACCTAGAGCCATGAACTGAAATGGTCTGCTTCCTCTGGCTGTGTTACAGAGAACACCGAGTGACAATTAGGATGGGGGTCATTAGATGAACACCAAAATTTAAAAATACACAGCATAGGGAACAATTGTTATACATTGCCAAGTGACATGGAAGGGACGTTCGCACTCTGAAAGGCCACAACACAGGTAGCACAAAATGCTTCGGGAGATAAATCAGCACCAAAATGCATGAAAGCTGAATAAAAGCTGTACGGTGCTGGGTCCTGTTGCAGAGGCTACCAGAACGCCAGATGAAATTACGCTAGCAGTAATGCAGAGCTTTTCTTCCCAACTTAGCGGTTTTCTCAGTCTGCTTCTTCTTAAGAGATGCTTTGAAATCTGACTTCCCTTTGAAGTTTCTCGAGTACAGCATGACATTTATTTAAGGTACAAACCGAACCCTTTTGCTTTCCAGATCCCATCCGCTCTTTCTTCCAGAACCACTGTTCCCCTTTCCCAGCGAGCCTCCTCCATTTCCCCCCGTGCGAGAGGGGCATCAAAGAGCTGCCACCGCCGGGCTGCCCTCCTCTCCCCGGGGCTGCTGGGGCCAGCTCGCCCCCCTGCGCCCCCAGCCCGTGTCCCACCGCGTCCGGAGGAGCCCTTTCGAAGGCAGGCGAGGGGGAGGAGAAGTCCCCGCTGCGGAGGAGGCAGAGTGCTGACTAACCCCGGCCCCGCTGTCACGCAAGCCTCGCCGCCTGTCAATCTCCCGGCGGCTCTGACAGGCGCCTGGCCGCCGTTCAAACCCTTGCGTGCGAGCAGACGAGCCACATTACCCTATGAAGTATTTCATAATAACAACAGCTGTTAAATATTGATGACTCCTGGCAAGCGCTGAATGCTTTTCGAGAAGGTTAAGCCTTCGTGTAATGGAACCTAATTCCTCATTATATACTGTATCAGATATCTGGAAGTTGCCTAAAAAAAGCAAAGGAGCTTAGAGTAAAGGATCAGAAAAATAACTCTCGTGCAGCAGGGAGAAGGGAGAGAGCCCGCTGCGCGAAGGGTGGAGAGATTTTCCCCGAAGTTAAATCCCTTTGCAAACAGTAAAATACTCTACTGGAGCGATCATCAATACGGTCGGTTTCACTATATTCCACTGGAGGGTTTTGTGTTTTTAGAAATTATTGCAGACCAGATAAACTTTATAAAACAGTGATCCAGCTGCCAGTGCTGTCTGCGTGTGCGTAAAAGTACATGTGGAAATTATTTCTACAGAAATACAGAGAAAAGAGGGAAAAAGCCCACATTCCTACAGTTTTTCTACAAACATCAGCTCTGAGAGATATGGCTCATTAGAAAATTTAGTGGTGATCTGACAATATATTAAGGATGAGATCTCAGACAGGGTTTCCAGCAGGCAAAAAGGGGAGAAGGACGAGCCTCTTGCCCTGGGGAAGTCCTGGTGTTCTTTCCTTCAGTCCCCACAAAAAAATCACCATCTTCTTCACTCTGCCCTCTACAACCCATCAGTCTTTTCCTTCTTGACCAAACTGTCGAGCAAGGAACAGAATCAGTTTGGAGTTGGAATTCATGATTGACAGAGTCCTTGGGATGGATCTGGTGTGGTGCCAGGACAGACAGTACTGAGTAGCCCAGCAAAAAGTCAAGATCAGAGTCCAGGTGCAGGTGAAAGAAGAAACACAAACCAAGGACTTCTTACAGAGGTGACTGAGTCAGGGTATTATTTTTCTTGCATGTGAAAAAGAGATCTGTGTGCCTTTGGGAAATAGAGTTTGCATGAGACAAGCTGAGGAGCTGAAAAGAATTGCCTGCAAATGTTCCATTGTGCTGCAGTGCAAGGAGTTATGTGAAGTTTTAGGAAAGTGGTTCACCTGTGGGGAACCCAGGTCTGTTAACTGAGTCAGGATAAGGAATCACAAAAACTTATGAAGTTGTAGGTTGGAAGGGACCTTTGAAGGTCATGTGGTCTACCTCATCCTGATCAGAACAGAGCTAACTTCACTTAGGCAGGTTCCTCAGAGTTTTTGAGTACTCCCAGTAATGGACATTTCTCATTCCCTCCAGGAAAATTTTCATTATTTAATTACAAACAGGATTAATTTTGTAAGATAAGGAGTTGCTCAATGTTTTAGGTGAATGAGCATTAGGGTAAATTCTGGATGGACGCTTCCTGTTTCCACACGTCTTGGTTTGTAAATGTGTAGAATAATTTAAGAAATGCTGAGAATGATGAAGAGTCTTTTATAAAAAGTCTATGTATATGGAGAATTGCAAAATAAGTTATTAACTCTTCTTCTGTTTTTTGCTCATTTATTCTATCTGTTTCTCATAAGAAATCATACTTGTATGTCAAGTTTAAATGTAGTCTGTGACTATAATATCTCCCCTATCCCATAATTTCTGAGGGATCACGGATCCAAAGAAAAGCTCCACGTGAAACAAATTGTGTGCGAACTGTACAAACAACAGATTCAAAAGAACTTGTCTAGAAAACACATTTCTTCTCTGTAGCTTACTGTTGCAACCCTTCTCTCTTCATATGACTCAACAGATGATCTCCCCAACAGACAACCCCACATTGTGCCTTGGCAAAGGAGATATTTTAGAGATCTGTTTGCATCACTGTGAGTAAATATTTGAGCTATCAGTTGGTCTGGTAGACTACGTTGGGTACAAGACTGCTGAAGACATGCCGTCCTCTAAAATTATCCCAAGATATAAGACTTTTTCCAAGTAACACTTTTCTTCACAATTCCATTTTATTTTCTACTACATTAAATATGATGATTTGATAATGGAAACTTATTGATGTATAGGTTCAGTCCTGGGGCCTTAATTTTATCTGTGTACTATTCCATTCTTTAATTAAGCTGTAATATGTTAGCTTGTCTGAGTATTTGCTTGCACACCCTTCTGAATAAACACATAAAAGGTAAGTAAAAATGGGTCATTCTCTCAAACTACAAAATGGATTGCAAGCCTGAGTTGTCAGGAACGTTGAGTAAGAAATCTGCAGATGACTTATTCCAGCTTCAAATCAATACCCACATCATTCACAAAAATTAAAGATGATTCTAACACTTCTTTCTTGCACCTTTAAGTTTTTAATTTACATATCCATTAATGAGAATCATGATATCTAGCATAAGTTTAGAGTAGAAAAAAAATTAATTTCAGAGAACTATTCTGTATTTAGAAAGTCTGCTTAATGTTGGTTAGTTCCAGAGTTAAGGACCTCAGAATGTACAAAGAATGTAGTTTAATATTTTCATTTGTGACTTCACCAAACTGATCCACAATTAGCTTTAAATGCATTGCAGTATGTTCTGACCTGTTACATCATGATTGCTTGAGTGGGATCTCAGCAAATTTCACTGATCATGATAAATATACATATTCAGAGGAACAGCACATCAGTACACATTGATTCTAGGACCTATGGAGCACATAACCTATCAAAAATACTTGACGAGTTTCCCTGTTCTTCAAAACATCCTTCATAACGGCTTCTTGTCTGAACAGCTCTTCATCTTTTCTCTTTTCCAGATATATTTTAAAAAATGGGTTCTCTGTGTCCTCTGAATTCACGTGTTTTCTCTCTATGGCCCAAGAATGTTGTTGTCTTTTGATATGATTCATACTTTTTCATTGTCATTCATTTTTTCAGAATTGCCTCCGCTGATGAAAAGAATACATCAATTGACACTGATGTCCACAGAACAGGCAGCTGCCCATTGAGGAGAGGCTAAACTGGCTGTGACTTTTTACTGAGAAGGATGAGGGGAGATATAACACAAGTTTACAAAATTATAAGGGCAATGGATAAACTGAATGCAGAACTGCTGTTTGCCCAACCCACAATATGAGGACTGTGAAGTGCCCCGTAACACCAGCACAAGAATGCTTTAAAGTAGATAAAAGACAGCAATTTTGATGACGAGAATACCAGACAAGATGGACCACTGGGGTGACACAGTAGTGCATCTCTTATGTTGTTATATTCTCACTGCAATGCCATGGCCTTGTCCACAAAATTTGTTGCAGACAGAAAATAAACAACAGATGCACAACAGCAGCGTCTGTGACGTGAAACAAAGTATATCACAGAAGTGACAATAAGAAAAAATCAGAACCTTATGAGAAAGCCTGTATGTGACTAAATTTAAACATATGATGAAAGAGCAGCTTGTGACTAATCATTGCATCCAAAAATAACAAAAAACATTCTTTAGTGATAAACTGCATATTGAAATAAACTTGAGTCTGAAATATTTTTCAGAAACATAAGTGATGAGACCAAAATCCATTTTTTACTGAAAAGACAGCTAAAAGGAAACCTATGTGTATTCATAAGTAAGTAATTGAAGTCTACTGGAATCTTTCCACTTTTGGAAAGGTGATTGTAAGAATTGCATCTTACAGAAAAAAATGCAGTGAAATCTTTATAACAGATTCACCTTGAGAATATCCAAACACTTTTAGTCTATATTGGCTACAGAATATGTGCATCACTTTAGCCTCTCCAGTTTAGATATATAGTTTAGAACGTTTAGTAATCAATCACTGAAGGACAAACTCAAATCAAAGATCAAGTATGAAAATAAATGCAACTAGGAAAATGCATAAGAGAGCATCTCTCCCCCTTCTTAATTAAAGCAACCTGACAGTGACTAACTTATGTGAGATCTACATGATCTTTGCTAGCCTTTTTGGATTTGATAGCCTCTTTTCCAGGACTATGATTTAAACAGACTATCTCCTGAGCTTCCACTCCTCAGTTCCTTGTGCCTTTATAGTTTTCTTTGCACCATCCTGCATGGCACAAAGACACAGGCTAAATTCACACCTGCTGGTTCCAAGAGGAATTTAAGTCGGTATCTCTTAGAAGAGAGTTGAAAGAGCATGTGTCAGTAGACCAGTATATCATCCAAGAGACTGTTTAAAAATAGCGAATGCACACGATCTGGAGAGGATAAAGGAAACCTTTAAAATGAAATAAACACTGCATCTAAAATATTCACACTGAGACCTTAGTGCACAGGATGTGCATGTGTTACCCAGAAAACCAAATCTGGATCCAACAGTTTCAGTGTCAGGAACATCATAAGAACAATTCTTTAATATCTGCTTTATATAGCAGCCTTACTGGGTCCAATATTAAAACATGTTTGCTTTCCAGTGTACTTTAAAGCAAACATGCTTGACAGAGGAAATATGGGAATCTCCACCTTTGAATCAGCTGGATATCACAGCACACTGCTGCACAACAACAGACAAACACACCCCACTGAACACAGTGCTCTCTTTCTGAGGCAGAGCTGCTCTGCCTGGCCTTTTCTGCTGCCTGTGGAGGCTGCCATGATGACATTGATTGCATGAAGACTTGAGAATTTAAATCACCTAATGTGCTGTGGGAAAAATATGCCTGAAAGGAGGTCCTTAAGCTTTGGATTTTCTACTTCAGGAAGTAAAAACACATGCTGACACAAGATAATGTCAGGTGAAATGTCGGGACCTTATCTGAAAGTCCGAAAAAATTATTTCAGAATCAATTTCCAGGGTAATTTTAAAACATTGAGCTGTACTCCAGAACCTTTTGGAATGATGAAGAAAATAAGTAGCTTGACAATATTACCTAAAAGCTCAAAATTAAGAACTATCTGACAACAGAAGTCAGAAACTGAACTGCCAGAAGCCTAAACTGATAATATTACAATCCCTGGATTTCTTAAATGTGTTTTTATCCACATTAATATTTTAATGTATGCATTTAAAAACTAGTCCTGCAAAGCTACCCGAGCAGATGGACGTTGTTCCCAACTAGAATTCCTCGTAAGACAGAGGGCCTGCAGAGAAGACACTATGGTTTGTCCAAAAATAAATTCTTGCAGAACAGGAACCTTCTGCAGAAGTAGAAAATGCATGCACACGATGTATTCAATTACTACAACAACCTTTATTTTTCACTTCCTCAGAAAGGTTTTGCTTTGCCTTTCCTGACAGCCATGTTCTGTACTCAGAAAAAGATCCCAAGCAGATGCCAAAGACCCTAAACAGACCAGCAGTGGACTTACATTTTCTCTCCCATTCAGCACCAGAGAAATTAAGTTTCTCAAAAGTGCCATGGTCCCTATGTCAACAGCCTTAAGACCTTCACATTTTCTAAGAGTAATAAAAATTCTGTCTTTATAAAAGGCAGGGAAGGTAATATTTAAATTATCTGAGACTATAAATTTTTTCCCTGCTTTGATTTGCTTTTCAATTTTTAAAACCAGAGAATACTTAGATATAGTGATATAATTACAAGGCAGGCATAGAGTTCTTATCAAACTTGTCCCATTTGAAGATAAGGAAGACCAATGTTCTGTATTTAAGAAACAAAGTCCTAGCTAATAAAATATAACCTTTTCTCCAGTTTCAACTCTTCTGTATGTGTCATTGACTTGAACAGGCAAGTCTGACTCCTACAAAGGTGCCTGCTGCCTTGACTCATAGCAAGCTACCAAAGAAATAACGAGTATTCCTTATGGGATAAGGACAAGAATCTTGTATCTCGTTCATGAAACATATAGGATTATGGTGTCAACTTTCTAGGCAGTAACAGCCAATTGCAGCTTTCACTGACTGATCAATGACAGGTGAATAGAGTGTATAAGGAGACCTATGACACATAAATTACTTCCAGTGCTTCTAATTTCATCTCAGGTCTCTTGATGAAAAACAGTGATTTCTTACCTACTGATTCATCACATCTGTGTTATACTCATCATGTAACATAAACAATAGTTTCTATTGCATTTTCACCAGTTATAACATGATCTCCATTAGACATAAACTGTGGCTTACTGCCACAGTCAGTCCAATAAACACTGAGCAAGCCTTACTAGACCTAAATAAGGAAAATAGGAATAGGTTTAAGGCAGAAAGTGAAAACTACAAATCACAAAAAGTAAAGATGATCTTGCATGTTTTTAAAAAATGTGAAATTTAACTGGAGGCTGTGTGTACTCTAGAGCACACTTTGTTTTAAGCCCAAGAATTTTTCAGAGGAACCATTACTCTGCATCCAAAAGAGGAACGCTTTTTCTCCTGCCGGGGCAGATTTGCAGGGAGGAGGCTCATTTCTGCATTTCTGGTCTGGCAGGCAGCAGAGCTCTATTCCTCTGATCAAGAGATCACTTTCATAACCACTTTTCTGAGGTCACAAATGAGTCTGCAGCAGTCACGCAACCCCTTGCCTACCAGAGCTTACTACAACAATACAGGTTCACGGAAGCTTTTTAAAGAGGCAGCTCATCCTTTCAACCCTCACAGCTATAAGGCACATACATATTATCATATGGGATTCACCCAGATATGTCATGGGACTATTTTACTTCAGTTTGAGCAGGGAAGAAACATACAGCTTCAAGTTTTGTCTCTATGGAATGATGTTGCCTGAGTAGAATAAAAGCTGAAGCTAAATCGCTCTATGACTCTTTTAAACAATACTGGCAAATACCTTTTGCAAATATTTAGTTAGTCTGCTCCTTTTTGTTATCTTAAAGGTCCATGTTTGCCAAACAGGTGTACTGGGAATTATGCTAAGTCATGGTAAACAGTCAAACAAGCATTAGATGCAATAAACAACAAATACGATTGCCCTGAATTAAACATTGCCCTGCTGCACTGTTAGAAACACAATGATACGGAAATAGTAAACCAGGAAACAGGCTTATGAATTGCTTCTGAAGGAATACTATGAAGTACAACAAGTTCTAGCTAGATCTGTTCCTAGGTCAGAAAAGTCTACTTTTTTTTAGCGCAGTATCCCACAAATGACCAATATAGTGATCTGTTGTATGGACATGCCTTGCAGGTGGTAGCTGGAATGACTTTGGGTGATAAGAGACAGTGGGGAATTTCAAGAAGAAAGTTAAAAATATTTTTCCTCTTATGGTAACTTACCCTCTTATGGTAAGTCCACTCTACCCAAGGAAGGGGGGGCTTGGCCTATTTTCACAAGCAGTTAACGCTATGAAAGCAACCGTTGTTGTTTCATCATTAATTATTTGCACTAATTACCTGAAATAAAGTTTTCAAAAGCTGTTAAATTACTTTGAAGCCTACAATTAAAAGAATTATGCTGGTTTTATTGCTCATTGATATTTTGTGAGGATTAGTGTGCAGACACATTTCATTTAATGGCAGCACAAACAGGCTTGCCCAAACCAGCTTCATAATCCAGCTTAAATAAGTAACAATAGGAATGAGGGCACAGCACTAAGCCTGTTGAGGCCTCACAGTGAGGGATGCAGCTTGCACACTGTCCTGCAAATTCACTGCTATTATTAGACACACTAAACAGGTGAAAGCTTGTTGAGGCGCGCCCATACATGCTACAGATAGTTTCAGGAATTCTGGAGATGCACCCATGGGCTGTTAAGTACCCTTAGCTTCATCCAAAATGAGGGTTTTTACACTTTAGGCTTAATCTTGATGTGCATCTTCATCCAGCAGCGGGAGAGGTCCTCTCCCATCTGCCCTGCACTTTCCCATTGACACAAAAGATGACGTCCAAGCCCAGCTTTGATATGAAATTAATAACACCCCAAAACTGGCCTTATCTCTGCTCCAGGTCTGGCCTGTATTTATGGAGAGGAATTAGGTTGGAAGCTGGACAGAGAATTGTGACTTTACTGCTGGTGGCCCTCACTGTCGGAGCTTGGTGCACTCACATCGTAGAGGCAGGCTTAACCTCAGGTGGTGAGCATCAGTGTAGCTTGTCAGCTCAGTCAAAATGTTGGTGGACGTGATGAGACAGAGACACCAGTCTATAAAGGGAGGGTATCGACAGCCTCCAGAGTGACCTCAAGGGTAACAGTACCAGTGCAGACAAAGCTGCAGGCATTTTTGAGGGTAAATCACACTTTCAGAGAGTTCTGAGACTTCTGAAGGTGTTAACTTCAGCCTTACGTTACTCATTTGTGCCCATTCACTTATCACTGGAACAACTTCCCATGGAAATAAAAAATATACAGGATCAACTCTTGCCTAAACAGACTTTGTCCCTGTTTATGAACTTTGGCTAAAGCACAAGTTTATCTAGAGAAAAACAGCAGTGGATACTAATGCAAGTATTTCATTAAGGGCAATTTTTCCTTTCTAGCTATGGAAAGAGATCCGTGAGAATGCTGTTGGGCTACCTTATGTATACAAACAAATTACACTGTTCTTCTGGAGGCAGTCGGCAAAGAAATCACTGCTAACTGCAGGAATGAGTTTATGTATGGGCATCTGAGGGTAAACAGCTGCTAAAATATTGCTGCTCCTCTCTGTTCTGCATGCCAGTCTGGCCACAGAGCTGGTATCTAAGAAGTCTTGCCTTCTGAGAGTCCTTTTTATAACCCGTATTATATGAAAGCAAAATATCTCTATAATCTTTTTTCAAGAATATGACCTCTCCTACTCAAAGGCACTGTGGTCAATTGCTCCATTTTCTAAGGAGACGCAAGCAGGCAGTTAGTACATGTGTCTGAGTCCCACTGGATCTGCAATTCCAGAGGAAGAATTAGTCAGTAATTAAGTATAGTGAAATCAAGATAAACAATGACTTCTCATATGCCAATTTCCAAATAATAACTGCAAGTTTTCCTCACTCCCTCCATGGTTTTAATATCTGATAGTTGAAAGATCTGTACATCACCTATATATAAAAGAGAATATGCATCCAGTAATTTGGATTAGCAGCAAATCTGCCTATGTGTTATTATTTTTAGTCCTTTTGTGGAGTTTATTTAATCTGAAAATTATCCAGAGAAATGTAATAGAGTTTACTGATACCCCAACTAATAATCCAAAATCAAACCATTTCAGATTAGTGTACCATAAATCATTTTTAATGAATAAATTGACTTTAAATAGCTACTAAGAGGTATTCTTTCATTAGAAATAGGTTTAAGTACTGTGACAAATTACAGTCATTAGACTCAAACCTAAGGCTTTCTGAATAACTCAGTTGTAAAAATTACAGCAAGCATACTCATAAAATCATTTCTACTCTCACCCTCTTCCTTCAGCCCCAACATGTTGTACATACCTGAAAATGGTCAGATTTTGTCTAGAAGAGGAGAAAAAGAGTGTTTTGCTACTGCAATGTAAATTAAGGTCTAGCTTGGTCAGAACCACTGAAGGATGCCCAGAAATATGCTCATAGTAGGCAGACTGAGAAGGACAGCGAATAGTGCAGCTGTAGAAACAAATTATTTTGTTGTTCAGTCACTAGCTGTGCCTGAGCTACATGTTCATACAGCCTGTCCCTGCAGAGCACAGCCTTTGCCTGAAGTGGAGAATGAGAGAAGGAGCTGGAGTACCTAACGATTGTGCTCCAGCCACGGCAGCAGAGTTGATGGAGTCGAGGCAGGATGGGGCAGGCTGGGAACGGGGCAGCGGGAACATTCCTCTGCTTGATGTATTTTCCATTGGCCAGATGTTCCCCAGTTGACACGAGCTGCGAGAGGCTGCATGCGCCAGTCCCGGAGGGTGTTCTGACCCCTGGGAAGCACTAAAGAGGCCCAGGCCTGCCCAGCATTGAGGAGGCACAAAGGTATTTCAAAGCTCTGATCCTCTCCTCTCCCACTCGGTCCCAGCGCCAAGCTCAGCTGTGGCGCAAGATTCGTTTTGTACATTAACCCGATGAGCTACAGTACCATCTGAGACCAACATGCACTTAATTGCTGTGAGAACAAAACTTTCCTGACCCATTCAAAGTTTGAATTTCCATTCACTCCACACTCCCGTACTAACAGATGGCATACAGGGTGCAGCTTCAAAACTTCCTGCATCAGAGCATATACAAAAAGAACAAGAGGAGATGAATTGCACGCCCCTGGAAACCTGCTCTTTATTTGCAGAATGGTGAAATTCTAAATAAATCAATTAACATGCCCAAGCAGCCCCCATCTTCCATGCATGCAGATAGTGCTGGCTGAAACTCTTCCACTCAAGCTCTCCCTGCCATGGGGAGATGGAAAAGCACTGGTTACAGGAGCTGACTCATCAGCTGACTAGCCCACAACCTCAGCCACAAAGGACCAAAAATGCTGGTGGTGGCATGAAGCGTGTGGGTGGGAGCAAGGAACAAGCAATCATCTGGCAGCCTAATGCAGAAGGGAGGGTTGACAACAAGCCATTATTTATTCCCCCCTCCCGCCCTAAGGCTCATCCCTCTGCTTCAGTGATTCTCACCATCTTGACGCTGTGGTAGGGCTCTTTGTAGGGGAGGGAATGAAAGGTACATCCCCTCCCTGTGGCCCATGCAATGAAGGCATCAGCAGGCTATCTGAGCTCACCACACCCAGATCTCTCAGGGAAAAAGGCCCTTATGGAGGAGAATGGAAAAGAAGTTTGTCTGGTCCTGCTTTCACCCAACAGGAGATGAAAACAATGTCTTGTTGGGGGAAAAATATGAAAAGGAGATCATTGCTTTCCCACCAAAGTCAGTCTGTTGCTGGAGATGAGAAATGGAGATCCAGTTCTGGAATGGCAGACAGCAGATGTAACCAAAAGTTTTTAGAAATGGAGCAAGGAATGTAGAAAAAAAGGGAGAATTTTGTCGCAAAGATGGGAAAAGACAAGGGGAAAAACCTATATGGAGAAAACAAGAAAATCTACAGAAGAGGAAGATTCAAATAAGAAAATTTTACAAAGAAGTTAGGTGGATTATGACTAAAAAGGCTGCTAGAGAAAAAGAGGTGGAAGGGAAGGCAAGTCACCAAGTTAAACAGCAAAAATAAAAGGAAAAAAGAAAACTGGCAGATTTAATTAAAACTTGACATGAAAGTACACAGATAAAAGCCCCCAAATTGTTCATATGTATCCCATTATCTCCATATAGATCTAAGTTAATTTTTGAGTGTTCATTCCCTCCAGCAGCCTCCACTATTGCTAATCTGGCTATAATAAGGCTAGTTGGTCCCCAGTTTAACTAGCACAAAACATTCTCCAGCCAAATTATTGGCGAGGTGACAGTGTGACTTCACATCTCCCAGGCTTCAATGTCTCCAATGGCATTTTTGCTATGACTCTCAAAAATACATTTAACTTCAGGCAATCTGTTTTTTGAAACACTGGGGCAGATTTTGAAAGCCTGACTTGTATTACTCCACTAATGCCAAGGTTAAGCAAAAACATAATAAAGGATTAAGGACATGACCAGTTGTCTTTATGTTTCCTCCCCAACCAAACTTGTTGTTTTCTGAGGAGAGGCTTCTTGCCCAAATTTTGCCTACAGTAGGTCTTTCCTGGCAAATTGCCTCAGTGGGAAGGAGTTTAAGTTTCTCAATGTCCTCTTTTCTTGGAAACTTTCTGTTACATTTCCCAGTATCCAATACAGGCAGCTCAGGGCACAGGAATATACAACTTGAAAGACTTCTTCCAACATGTTTTTCACATGCTGTTGTATTGGCATTTGGCAAGGGAGTGATGAAGAATCACAACACCATAGTTTGCAGCTTTTGTCTGGCTGGAGAGACCGCACTAGCTGAACACTATCTCCAGAGAGTCAGAAGACAGAATATCTGCTGAGGCTACAATATCTAAAGTAATCAAGCTGACCCTTGTGTGGAGATTGTGACTTGACTTGACTTGATAAAGACAAGATAAATAAATTCCTCTTTTCCAAATGACCTCTTGGAACTCCGTGCTCCTGCACCAAGTGTTGCTGCGAGGGGCTCATCTTCTGTCAAGAAACCTCCACTCCCTGATCCTGCTGACAGGGGTGACAATCTCAGCCCCTCTACTGGTTTTAAAGGTAGTAACAGCTACTGCCACGATACTTTTAAGGTATGGCGGCAAAGTAACCTTCAAACTGACATTGTCTCTGCTTTCCTAACCAAAAGTTGGCAGCAACAAAGGTAGGGTGCATCACTGTCCTGAAATGATATGGCGCTTACTGCCAGACTTATTAAATATTTCTAAAGTGCTTGCTAGCATCAATAAAAATGAAGAATGCATGTTGCAATGTGCAATACCTTCAGACTCTCTGACATGTTACTGAGTATGTTTAGCTCAGAAGAAAGAGCTCTTCCCTTAGGGGGACATATAGAGCTACATTACTAGGGTTTAATGCAGTTCTGGTGGTCCTGGAGAAGCGCTGAAAACAATCAAAACCTCTTGATCCCATCATAATTTGAGAGCATTCTACACCTAGCATGACTGCACCTTTAAGAATTATTAAAGTAATTTCAAACATTGCTAATTTCCTCTTACAAATATTACATGCTGTGAGATGTACAGCCTTTTCCTATTCGCCGCAGTGTAGAAAAAGCATGGAAATAAGATATACAATTTCATTTTTCTCCATGTACTGTCATGGTCCTTATAATAACGTATTAGAATATTCTCCACATAAATCCTTACATTCACCAGCTCAAGATACATTATTAAGGCTGAATTATTTATCCTCTCAAGAAATGTTTTCATACAGCATTATTTATTGTGATGTTTTCCCATACAGTTTGTAGGGGTCATTCGATGGCACAACACCAGTTTAATAAATTCTTTGGAACAAAACATGGAGGGTTTGTGACAGGTTTCCACTGACACTGATATACAACATAATGCCAACACACAGAATATAGCATTTTCTGCACAGATATTGAAATAGTCAGGGATATATATAAGATTAATATAAGGTGACGTACACGGGTATACAGGTATACAATTAGTAAAGTGGTTATGAAGTTGTCAGTGGACTAGAAAAAAACCCAAAAAAACTTAAAATATGTTGCATTTTAATTTAGATCTGACCTTTGCTTGTTTTCTGTCCTCTTTCTTTTGGTGGTTTCCAATATTTAAGTAGCCAATTCATATTGCAGGTTCAGAGGTAAATGGGAACAGTGGACACTTACTTATTATAAGAAATATTTACTTCCTATGTATCTTCAACTTGATATATTCCATGCAGATATAAAGAGGGAATGCACTGAGGGGATTTCAATAGAATTTTACAGACACAGTAAGTTTGTATGATATGTACTTTGGCAAGACTGTTGTAGAGCATCAAACTTCCACAAAAGTAATGAGCTTCTTTAAAAGAAGTTTTAAAGTCTGCTTATAACTTCTCTTACTGAGCATCTAAGTTTGCATTCTGCTTCTACTCGATGTCAAGATTTTAGAAAGTTTGTCAGTTATATTACCTGCAATATTGCACCAAAAAGTGTAATACAATTAAAACTGTATAAAGGGAAACCTGCGGTGCCTCATCTAAAAAACTTGCATTTCATTTAATGGTTGGGAACTTTCAGAGCACTGACTAATATGTTACTGTTACATTAGACAGAAGAGAAGCATCTGTGTAAGTCACGTTAGATTTTTCTCTAACAAAATGAAAAAGACACTAAACCAAATAGAATTAAATGAAGACAAGTCCTTCAGAGTGATCCATTGAGCCAAAATGTAGGATTATCACATAGCAAAGTGATGCAAGCTTTGCAGAAACCAGCCCCCTACTCATATTTTATATGGCTTGGGGGGGACATTATCACTCTTTGCAACCACCTGAAAGGAGAGTCTAGCCACATAGGGGTCGGCCTCTTCTCCCAGGCAATCAGCGACAGGATGAGAGGACACAGCCTTAAGCTGCACTTAGGGTGGTTCAGGATGGACAGTAAGAAGAAATTCCTCACTAAAGGATCATTAAATATTGGAACGGACTGCCCAGGAAGGTGGTGGAGTCACAGTCCCTGGAGGTGTTCAAGAAACAGCTGGACGTGGCAGTTAGTGCCACGGTCTAGTTGACAAGGTAGTCATCGGTCAAAGGCTGGACCTGATGATCTTGTATGTCTTTTCCAAACTAAATTATTCTGTGCTTTTGTGATCAACACTGTATCAGAATTTTCTGCAGAGCTTTACAATGTGCTCTAGCCCCAAAGTCAGCAGCATAAGAGTGAGAAGGGCAGCTAGAAGGAAAATCTCCCACACTATTCACTAGCCTAAAACTATTTGTCTTCTTTGTCTTCAAAGTCCTATGCAATTACAATATGCCAAACTCAATTCCTTGTTCTGTTTAATAAGAGGTATTGTCTTTCCTTTAAAACATAACTGTGTTTAAAATAAGAAACAAAGTAAATCATTTTCTTGACAGTAAAGATACACGCTTCCTCTCAGAGATGGTAATCACTCATGAAGCTGAGAACAAGTACAAACCAAGCCAAAGTTCATGCCTGGGGGAATGCTCTCCTACCTCCCATCCGTTGCATCAGTGATAAGGACAAAACTACTGCTAGTATCTTTTACAGTCACTGAAATTGCTAGCAAGTTCTGAAGTAAAAATGCCATTTTTTCTTGTGATGAAAAGCAGTCTTGTTTCTGTACCCAAGGAAAACATGGGTAACAGTGGAACTAAACGCCAACTTTTTCCTCAGTCTCCAAGATCTAAACACAATTTAACTCAAGAGAATTAGATCAATGAAAGTCCATTACTTATAGCAGAGGATAATGGAATTTGAGCCATGGCAGACTGGGAGAGTATTTCAACAGCTGGTACCAGGCTAGGACAAGAAGGGCCTTAGCTGCAGAGCAGGGATTAAGTGAGCACAGGGCACAGGCAAAATGAACATCACTGAATACAAAAGACAGTGTGCATATCAGTCTCCTGCATTAGAAGGACCCAGATTCTTCCTTGCGTTTACCACCTTTATTTACAAATCCTTGCGACATTGATTTACAGCTATGCTACATGAGATACACAGTATGAGCTAAGAAAATGCACTGAGCACAAAAGCCTACTAAATCAAAATTGTTACAAATTACTGAACAAGCTGGAGAAAGTTAAAGACCCACAGTAAGTGTCTCAAAGTATTTTTGGGACTTCCCCTAGCACTGGACCAATGTAGAAACTGTGGTTTGTGAGAACACCTATAAAACCAGACGTTGTGTGCATGGCTGACCATGTGTCTGGTCCTGAGTGTACTTCTACTGTCAGTAGAAACAGTGGAACTCTTCCAGTGCCAAATGCCCTCAGGAGAAATCGAAGATTCTCCTCATGTCACTTGTCATTTCCAGCTACCTGGTTTTCTAATCAGTCTTGATAATATCAAGAGTAACACTGAAGCCTACAGGGATGTTCATTTGGATGGCTTCCAGCAATGAAACAGTTGTATGAGATACAGATCCAGAATTACAAGAGGAAGCTCTGCAAAAAGAATCCTAATGATGGCATGTTTCCCAAAGACAGCATAAAATCTGTGTAGTCCAGCCTTTCTCCTGCAGGTGACTAAATCAGTCTAACAGTTTGTAATAGTTCTGGTAATATAAACAACCCACAGCACATGGCACAAGCACCCAAGGAGTACCAGAAAGTATCTGAAACTTATTTATAACTGAAACTAAGATCCTTCATTTGCCATTACTCAAAAAAATAAGTCTCAGAACATGACGCTGAACATGGTGTTGCACAGACAGGTTCCCTTGATCTTCGAAAGTTATGGGAATTAAAGCAATTTAAAACTGTCTTGTTCTTCCTGAATATAGGTTCATTCTGAAGTAAATCCTGCTTATAAATCAACACTCAACCTACAAAATCCATCTTGTTTGCAGGAAACTAAAGAGAAAGCTAGCCAGAACAAGGAGGTACACCCTCTTACAAGACACCAAGAGCAGACACAGTTCTCCTCCAAGAGTCAGCAAAGGCCTTCCAAGGACACAGAGATCTCCAGGTTATGCAAGAGGAGCTGTGGTACCAAACAGCCTCACTTATTTGTCACATGGAATGAACGGTATTCCCAGGAAACAAGGGGAAAAGAGTGACCCATTAGTATGAGCAATATGTCCCAATAAAATGGTCTTCCTGGCAATTAAATATATTTAAAAATCTAGTCAAAATAATCCAAAATAATGTCTGAAAATGGGTGATGTGGAGGAGATTCAATTTGCAGTGCCTTCTCTAGAAAGGAGTCCTGCCAAATCTCAGGGATGAATTCCTGCAGCTATCCTGCTTAAAGTCTTCACACTTCTGCTAAAATTGCACTGATGTAGTATTTTAGCACTCGATTGGACCATGATTTGCAGACAGTAGGTCTTCTTTCAACAATTTACTTATATACCACTTATGCAGCAGAACAATTTTTCCTTTTTTGAGTTGCTGTATTACTAAAAAGATGGTAGAGTTAGAGAGCAATGAAGACTAGAAAATGTTCCTTTGTTTCTTTCATGAGGAAACATGAAATCTTCCATTTTTGACCGCAACACAAATATTGGTGCAATTTGAATTATGCCAGTTCCATCCAGCTGCAGGAATAACCTTACCTGAGACCCACTCTGGCCGTGAATGTTTCTTGTCAGTAGAAGCAATTGAATATGCCGTCCTAAGAAACTTACACGACCCAAATGTTTACAGTCTAATTAAGCTACAACCATGAATTACAGCAATACATATGCTAAAGACATTTTGTATGTGTTCAAAAAAGAAAAGTTCTTATTTCTCTTCCAAGAAAGAAATCATTCAAACATTCTGTTTCAGAGGACAGGACTGGGAATGCTCTAACTCAGTAGATGTCTTTAAAAAACAAACTTCAAATTGTTAAAAAAGTCAAATACATTGGGGAGTTCTTGACACAAGGCATAAGTTTCAAGCCAAACTAATCAGAGGAACACAACTTGAATCCTTTATTTGAGTCTCAAAGTACAGATTTCATTCAAAAAAAAGAAGTTTGAGGATAATCGGAAAGCCTCTAATTATTTACATAATGCAAATCAATATATAAGTCATACAAAGAAAAGATCAGTGGGAATGGAATCAAGAAGGTATAATTTCCTCCTTCTCGTTGTTGTTGCTGATTTAGGCATTTTATCCTGTTCTTATGAATCTTTCTTATAATATTTATTGGTATTTCAGATTTTTTATTATTTTATTTTTCCTATATCTGTTCTAAATATATCCATTATAAAAGACCTGGAGAGAGTCCACTGAAAGGACACAAAAAATTATGAAGAGACTAGAGCCCTTCTCCTCTGAGGAAAGGCTGAGAGAGTGAGAGAGCTGGAACTGCTCAGCCTGGAGAAGGGAAAGCTCAGGGTGTATAAATACCTAAAGGAAAGGTGGAAAGAACAGCAAGGTTCTTTTCAGAAGTGTCCAGTGACAGGACCAGAGTAAATGAGTACAAAGTGGAACACAGGAGGCTCTCTCTGAACATCAGGAAACACATTTTCACTGTAAGGGTGACCAACCATTGCCTGAGGTTGTCCAAGGACACTGTGGACTCTCCACCCTTGAAGATCTTCAAAAGCCCTGTGAACATGGTCCTGGGAAACTGGCTCTCAGGGACCCTGCTTGAGCAGGGGACTTGGATCAGGTGACCTCCAGAGGTTCCTTCCATCTTCAACCCATCTGTGAATCTGTGATTCACTAAGACTATCGTTTTAAATTTAAGGGAAAGCTTCAGACTACTGAAACTGGCTAAGAAATGAAAGATGAATTTTTTTCCCACAGAAATGGATCCAATATAGACCATAACTGTAATATTAAGCTCAATCATATGAACTTAGTTTCAGAATCAGCTGCATCTTGCTGTGGAAAAAATTTCCATGCTTAAGTAAAGTAAAATCTAAAAAACATATTTATACCAAAGAAGCAGAATATGTCAGTCCAGGAAAAAAAACAATTTCTGAGAAGCTGAAAAGAAAACTCTGGGAAAACAGAATTATTAGGAAGAGAAGGTGGGGTAGAAAGGCATACCTGAGAACCACTGCAGAGGAACCTTGGATCCTCAGACCAGGAGCTTTGGTTCAGGTAAGCAGCACTCCTATAGCACTGTTGAGTTGCGTTACATTGCAGATTATGCACTGAAAGCAAAATCAGTGTGTGCTTCCTTACCCATCTCAGGTTTTAAGACCTTAATTTTCTGTGTCACTGGACTGTCATGCATGCCACACCAGAGACAGGTCTGCAGTGGGGGCTGCTGCACTAAATAATCAAATATTATAATATATAATAGCCTAAAGGGTCTAATGAACAAACCTGAGGAATCTCAATCACAGTAGTATGCTCCTGACCCAGGAGAGTAACAGCCATGAACACTGTAGGAGAAGAAAGCTAGCACACACTGTAAGTAATTGAGGATACTGAAAATCAGGCCAGCTGGGAGGAATCTTTTCTTGCATTCTTCTTAAAAGGGATAAATTAAATTTCCATCAAAGATAAATGTTGATGGGAATTGGATCACACCAAACACATAGATGAGTAAAAGGAAATGACCCACAAATATAAATGCTAAATCAGAAGAAAGACAGAAACCACACAGTGTGTGCTACCCTGTAATAAAAAGAAAAACAAACAAACAAATAAACAAAAAAAATAATATGTGTGTGTGTGTGTATATACATATGTATATAAGAGGCTTAATTGAAGGGGAGAAATGGGTTTAGAAGGAGATAGATAGGGCAGCTTGGTGAAAGTGACCAGGAAATCCTGGAATCAGTAATTCTTGCAGCAGCAGCAATCCAAGCCATAGCAGTGGAAGACAGAGGACCAGCAGGAGGGAGACTTCAGTACACCTGGAAAAACCTCAGAGGACACTATCTAAGGGAAATGGAAGCTGTATGTTTTTTCAACAATCAATATATAGGAGGTAAGTGCAAACTGTGTCAGTAGCAGTGAAGAGTGGGAAATGTAAGAAAAGAACACCTTAATAAAATCTTGAATTCTTCAGTGACTGGAAGCTCACAGAAAATCTCTTTTAAAAATGAATAAAATAAAGGACAAATGTATAAGAAGAGAAACAGAAAAGCCAATGTATAGTATCAGATGTAGAAGGAAGGGAAGGTTATAAAAATCATGCTGGAAGTCATTTAACCATATAAGGCTGGGAAAATAGTTTTCTGCTATTCAGCAGAAAGGGAGCTACAGACAATGAAAACAAAAACAGTTTAGTGTTTATTGCCTCTTTTTGCTTCCATCTTCCTGGCTGTAAAAGGTGAGGTGCCACAAGAAATGGAAACAATTTTTTTTCTACAGAAGAGGGGGCTTAAACTTAAGCAGGAGACTTCCAGCTTGGATTTAGGGATTGCAAAGGAAGGTGTTAAATCAGCCGTGTTGTAGATTTGCAAAAATATTAGACAATGACCCTCAGGTTAAGGCATAGCTTATTCTTTATCGGGAAGGTTCACTACAGGCTTGTTTCCTAAAATTTTTAATTTTACATGGAAACAGATAAACTAACATTTGCAGACAAATTTCTCAAAATCTACTGTAATTCAGTTTACAACCCATATATAACTTTAGTCTAAGGCAGGTCAAAAAACATCTCCATGCTTGACTGTCACTAATTTTGCAAAGATCTGGACTGTAGTTTAAATATAAAACTTACAGAAACTTTTAAGATATTTATTTACAGAGTTCATCTGTGACTCTCTACAGTCCATATTTAGTCATCCATAAAACCATCAGATTTTTAGCTTTCAAAATCAAATGAAGTCTGGAAGTAAGTAAATACTGAGAAGGCACTGGTGTCTGCAATAAACACAGAGATTCAAAATAATACATGAGGGGGAATCTTTCAGGAAGACTCTGCTTTTGCATATGCATGCACGTCTCTGGTTTTGCATATGTTTATGTGTGTAAGCAAAAAATGTCCAGATGGGCAAAATAACAAGTTATTGAATTAAATTATGCTTTATATAAATTATGTAGTAAAAGTCTCAAAATTTTAAAACTGATCCATATTGAGGTCTCTGCTATTTCCCATCTAAGACTCAACATCAGCTATCATTTATCAGGAATGCTTATGGCTAAAAGGTCTAACATAAATGAATGAGATGTTGAAGGAAAAGTTTGAGTGGCCTATTGATACAAGTTTAATTACACTAAGAACTGAAAGATGAGGAGCTATATAGCCCTAGTTGTAACTGTGTTGGTCTATCTAATTCGTTGTAGCTGATTTCCTTACAAGGATTGGGAAACACAAGTTAGCTCTTTCTCATAAAGAACCTGAGCTGCTAAAAGGACAAGGTGCTATTCTTCTGACATTAATTCACTAAATCATTACCTGTACTAGAAGGGAACAAGTTAAACAACCCCAACAAAATGGGGTTGGTTTTGAAGTGGAACAAGACCACCATTTCCCCACCAGTGAAAAAACTGAGAAATAAGAAGTACTAAAGGATGTACTGTCAAGAGTCATAAAGGAAGACAGACCACAATTAAGCAAGATGGAACATGTCCAAGACAGTGCACAGCAAACTCAAGTGGTCTCAGACACCAAGTGCCACTCCATGCTCACAGAAGCCTCATCCAAAGCAAATCTTTGTCAGGGCCAAATGACAGTCACAGTTTCCTGTAGCAGTCAATGTTTCTCAGTCATCAACTAACCCTGGTTCAGAACCAGATGCTTCATACACGAGATCCGGTGAGATTGGAAGGTCATTGCTGCAAGCCATTTTGAAGTGCTTATCAGGAAAATGCAAAATGACTAAATGCCTCTAGCTTGGGGGGAGCAGAGCTATTAATAGAGCCTCTGCCAACTGATAAACAAGAATCTTGAGCAAGTAGACAGAAGAATTGTTCTGAAGAAAATGAAAACATTTCTAAGAATGAGGGAGAGAATTCAACACAATGGCAATTCCTAGGAATATCTGTCTAAACAACCAAGGTCTAAATTTTGGAAAGAAACCAGGTCTTTGCTTAAACAACTCAAGTGAGATGAACCAGCCATATGCTTCAAGGTGCTAACCTCTAGTGGTCACTAAAATGGGAAAAAATGACTGGTGGATGTTCTCCATGCAATAATACCTAATTCTCTGCAAAACCATTTTCACACTTGAAGTCAATATGGTGAGGTTTACTCCCTCCAGCTGGCTATTGATCTTCATAAACACGTTTGTGCTGCACACCGACTATGGCAGAGTAGCTACTGAAAGGACACCTAGTGGTAAGTAAATGAGCGTGCCCAGAAACCGCTGGCAGCGTTGGAGGTGTGCCACTGTAGTTGGCATGGGAATTGCCGACTGTTACGGGTTGAATATGCAATGTCACACATGAACTTATGTGCCAAGTAGCACTACTCATTTACTTTTTAGAATGGCAAGCAATATTCTTAAAAGCAAGTTTTAAAAAACTGAAATTTAAGCTTAACTTCCTCAAAACTCAGAGAACACATTTGTTCTTAAAAAAAGATGAACAGTACTGTTGAACACCACAAAACTGAATGTACTGAATCTCCACTGCATCCACTTTAGGAATATCAGATGGCTGAACAGAACTCATTGCAGATATGTTTTGCTTGATATTCAAGCCAAATTTCATGTTGGGCATCATCATTCCTTCGTTCCTCCATTGTGCCACTCTAAAATATCCTGAGCAATTCCTTCCCTTCTCGTCTTTTCCTCCAATGAAGACAAACAGACAGAGAATATAAATTGTACACATTTGAGCTAATTTCAGTTTTTTGGGGATTGTTTGTGTGTTTGGTTGGTTGTTGATTTTTTTTTGCCCATACAACTTTATAGTCACTTCTTGCCTGTGTTTATTCCAAACCCTTTAATATGTACTAATGCCCTTGTGACCAGGAGATGTCCACAACAGAAAGCTCTATTCCAGATGGAGTCATGCTGGTCTCATGCAGAGAGGGATTATAACCTTCCTGTGTAGTGACAGGCTGCCTCTGGGCAAACAGACCAAAATCCACACTTAGCTTTCTTGTTTATGTCAACATTCCGTATTACAGGCATGGAACAACTTGCTGACCACTGTCCCTCTTTGATTATTGTTTTTGTGTTCTCTTTTCTGGGTTTGTCTTTTCTATTGAACACCAGTTTCTTTGGATTAATTTTCCCTGAGTGAATTAGTACAGATTTACTAAACCGTTTTTCCAGATACATTTTTTTATCCAATTTTCTAACATCTCTGTATGCCACTGGTCTGTTCTCTGTCCTCAGAATGTTTATAAGCTCCCAATTTAGTGCCATCCTTTGATTTAAAAAGCCACAAACAATCCAGTTCTGCTCTTCTATCCTCTTTCATCACAACAAAGATTGAAAGGCTGAGACGAACATGTTTGTTCGCTTTTTTAGGTGACTTGCTACCAAAGTTTTTGCTTAAAAAAACCCTAAACAAACAGATTTTGCCTTTTTTTTTCATAATTACAAGTAAGTAGATCGTGATGTTCATGAGGGATGCGGCAGATTCTGCCCTTACACAAACACAGCTCAGTTTCCACAGCTCACCTCTCCTCCACTCCACCCTTCTGAAGCTCCAGCCTGCTCTCTTGTCTTAAAATGGCATGTAGTTTCCTTCCTTTACTATAAACAATGCTTTCTGTAACCTTAGTTTCATGATGTAAACATTTAAAAATAAGAATGGAGGGAACACAAACTATGCGTTCAATTTGGTAATTTGGGGATTAAATTAAATGAAATCTCTCAAAACACGGAACACGGAACATTTCAACATAACACAGCCTGGCTTTACTTGTTTTCCTTTTATCTTATGCCTTTAAGAAAAGGAGACAATGGATCTTGGAAACTCTGGCAGAAGAGTAATAAAGGCAGCTGAAGAGATAATATTGTTTGTGAATATAAGAGAAACGAAAGTCAGGCATAGAGAAGAGGCCATGGTGCTCACCTGAGTGAGTGAGCTCCTTTTGAAGGGAAAGAGAGGCACTCTGTAAACTGCAGGATGCTGGAGGCTGGGCAACCACCTGCCACAGCTGACACGGAAGCCTCCTGCTATCAGTGATATCACCCCTTGTAATCTCATGTCAGCCTCGTAAAATGCCCTGTAGCCTGCCAAAGTCTCTTCAAACTGGCATTTCTTTTATATTAAAACACATTTTAAAAGCAAGAAGGCAACTAACAGATATTATTCTTCTAAAGCAAAAAAATAGTACATATATATGTAGACATCATGCATCATAAGTAGTAGTAACAGGAAGAAAGAATAAAGAGTAATAAGGAAAAATAAGGTCCACAAAAATATTTCTGTTTATCTCTGCAGTCCACCTAAAAGTTTTGGTCAACTATACTCCTTCATACACGGGACTTTTTCCTTTTTTTTCCCCCACAACTCTAGAGCAGATTTCCATGATTAAATCTCTAATCTGTAATTTGCTCTTGTGAACTCCTCAGCAACAGAAGAAACTCAAAATATCTTAAAATTTGGAATAATTATTTTTATGTGCATCTGAAAACGCATACTTGGCTTTCATTTTGCAGTGTGCCAGACAACTGTGCAAAGAAAATGTAGCCTAGCACAGCTTTATTCCACACTTTAAACTTTGAATCTCTCTTATCCTGAAAGACAGTGATCATTTTGGCTTTTCAAGTGAACCCATTGCCTCCTGGCATACAGCAAACATAGGTAATACAGTAATTGGTTGACTTTCACATTGTACTTAAATAGGCATTTGAACTTTCATAATAGCAGCTTTAAATAGAGAATTCAAACTATTAACAGCTATTACATTTTTTCCAAACTTCTTTCCCAGTTTATTGATTTTACAGTTGTGATTTCCCATTTTCTAAATCCTGGTGAGGATGGACATTACCCCACTATTTGGTGAAGAGCACACGAACTACATAAGAGGAAATGAATGAAATTTCTAATGCAACATCCCACAATATAAGTTCAATTATAGACTTTTTTCCCCTGCCTTTATCAATATAATACCATTTGTTACTTTTAATCAGGATTAGTACAAAGCAGCAATAAATTAGAGGGATACTTTAAACAAGATGCTGATACCTTAAAGAAACCCACCTTGAAAAAAACTTTTGACTCGGAGATAGCTGACGCTGAGGCGCAAGACAGAAAGTTTGTCCAGCTTCGATACGATGTCAGGGGGGAAAGGAAGGAGGCTGGCCAGGTGGTCCAGCTCTGCATTCAGACGGTCTCTGTGTCTCTTTGAAGGATTCGATTTTTCATTCCCAACTGCAGGCCTTCTGTGGTGGAGAACATATTTTTGATTACCTGTTTTACTTCCAGAGACTGAGATGCTCTATGCAATTAACTGATAACAGGAATACTTTGCTTAGCTTCTATGAAAATCTTTAAACTCTCTATCCTCTCCAAAAAGAGATTTACCCTTCTGCATTTGCCATGGTGTAAAGACACATGTTTTGTCTTCTCTTTCCATACCAGGCAAAAAGTGAAGAACTGGTATCTCTTATTCAGGACCTTTCACATTAGGAAAGTGGGTACTATCTTCATGTTCTAGTCAATATCAGGAAAAACAATTTCTAATTTTGTTATACAAATGAAGGGCAGAACAGCAGGGGGAAATTACCATAACTAATGGTACCATTCAATACCCACTGTATTCATTCAAAGTATCTTAGTTGCCTCCATTTAATGACTCAAAGTTTACCTGTGGGTCAGGAGATAATTAAGAAAAGAGCCTGTCTTTAGGCAGGAGTTTAAAAAGTATGGAAGGCAAGGTGAAAAGAGAGGTTCTTTCCTCAAGCTCAAACCTCCTGTGTACATTCTCACTTTTACCTTTCTACAGGACAATCAGTAATAACAAAGATACGAATTTGGTGTCTTAAGAAGATTGATATTCCTCACAAAACATAGAGATTAAAGTTACTCAGCTTTCTAGGCCAAGCAAGTCCATCCCCATTTTGTGCTCCTCTTATCTAATGGACAGTACCATAGAACCTAGAATAGCAGTTGTGAAAATTCATTAAGATGAAACACATCACAAGTGAGGAACCTCAATTTTGGAATGCCCGCTGATATTCCTAGAGAACCTGTAAGATGTTCTCAAGAGGGAGTAAAGGAAAAGCTGGTGCTTTTGCACACAGAAATGGGGACCTTACTTCCAGCATGACAGTGGGAGAGTGTTCAGTGCTGAAGCACAGACTTGTCCATTAAGCAAGAAGACCTGAGTGGGAGGTTGAGAAGGTGGCTCCTTTCAGTAGCCAGCTATTGCTGCATCCAGCAGTAGTCAAGTACATTATTCAGGTATGAGCTATGGGACACTGGAGCCATAAACTACATGGATACTCAAGAATGGGAAATGACAAGTAAGAAAACTATGGTTGTGCTAACAGTTTCTACTTTCACCTCATTGAATCCAAGGATCATAATCTTAAGTAGCTAACTGATGTTCCAGTGGACAAGGAGAGTAAAAACTAATGATTTGTCACACTTGACTACTGCATTTTCATGCTACACACACTTAGTGCAATTTTCAATCATAAGTTTAGTTTTGAGCATTAGCATTTCACAAGGTGGTTAAGGTGTTAAATTACAGCAGTATTATTTTGTCATTGCAACTTTCATTCTAAAAAAATTATGCTTAGGAATTAGTAAAAAAAAGATCCAGTTTTTGAATACTGTCAGTCTTCTGATCTGCTTTTTATGACTGCTGCTAACTGAAAACCTCTTAAAGCAAATCAGGTATGAAAAATTCATTGCTACTTTTGAGAACTTCAAGAGAACAGCATCAGTGGACAGAATGGACAGAAAACAGTTTGAGGTAGGTTTCACTGAAAATACGTAATTTCTGTGATTTCATTCAAAATTGCCAATACTGATATGTGGTTCTTCAATAATACAATGAGTTGTTTCCAAAGGCATGGAGAAGATTTTGCTGATTGGGATAAATGAATGACCTTCCTATATTAGAGAGAAGAAATGTGAGAACAAATAATGCAATCAACAAAGAAGGAATAGTGTTTTTTACTTTTTCTAAGCTATTTTTTGCAGTAAACCTTGTGGCTGAGCCATCCTACAGCACCAAAAGTTGTCTGATCTATGGAGGGCAGTAATTTTCTGGGAATATAGCCTATAGCTGAGCAGAAGCCAAGGAACATAAGCTTTTGTTAATTAGTCTTTACATCTGACAAATCAGCTGAAGCAAGGAAGCAATGAAGGACAGAAGAAATTAATTCCAATAAGGAAAATTAAACTGATGAGTTCAAGAGGTAAAAATTGTCAAGAGTAACATGAAATAGAAATAGAAGTTGTTCAAGCCTATTTACCACATAAAATAGTGACTGCTCTATGGCATAGAGGAATGGTTTGAGGCAATTAGGTGGTCTGCCTTTGTGCTGAGTGCAAGGAATAGTTTTCTCGAGATGCCAGGGAAGGTGTAAAAAGACTATGGGAGAAAGTTCAGGACAGACTCTTCCTGAAAACTCAAGGAAATGATTCAGTAAGGGAGTGAATCCAAACAAACAGGGGTTTGATATAAATGGTAGTCAGGTGCCAAGTGGATGTGATTTTAAACAATGTGAGTTCCATGGAAAGACTCAGCTAGCCATAAACAGAAAGGCACAGGCAGGGAAAATCTTCAGTGGGATGCTTTGAGGCAAATGGAAATTCTAGCCTTTATTTTGAGCTGAAAGTAGATAGTGCTTGTTGTGTTCATGTTAAACTTGGGATTGGCAAACTGTAAACAGAGACATAGGAGTCACTCAATGATCCCTCATTTACTCTGCTTTCCACACAGCACTGCTGTACTAAAGGAGCTCATGTAACTAAAGCAATAAGTCTAACTTTTCTTTCTTGACACTGTTAAACAGCCCAGTGGTAAGAAGTCCTTATACCTGTGCAGGACGCACATTAGCAGTCCCCGTGCGGTGGGAGCTGTGTGGGAGCTGGCGTGGAAAACATTCTTCTGTTCCGGTGGGACGCAAGGCATCGAGCCATTTTTGCGTCAGTGATTCAGCGTGCCCATGACACACAGACTGCCACTGGTATAAACCAGTTTGGTGAGCTCGCAGAGGAATTTCCTGCAACTACGGCTCTGTCTGCTGTTCCCTACCCTCTGCTGAGCCCTACCCTGCTAGTGAAAACTTCGCTCCGAATAAGTTTTATAAGTATGCCAAAGTGTTAAACCAGCAGAAGGCCTGAGCTGAGAAAGGTCTAATCATTTACCATGACAGCAAGCTTTCAGTAAGAAGGCAAAGGGAAGAGAGACCATGAGATACAGCAGATAGGCTGAGAGCAAAGTAGCAACAGATGGTTATCATGAGTGTACTGACCAGCACCCTCAGTCACTGAGCTGTGCTTGGACATTGTATAGGAATCCTGAGAGAGCTGAGCTCCAGTGGCAGCCATGTGTGTGTGGATATTCGCCAACTCCTATGAACCAAAAGGACAGAATGAGAGAAAGTTGCTCAAAGGAAAGGCAGCCCTTTGCCACCTTCTATGTCCCTTCTGTGTCTTCACAGGAAAGGAAGGGGAAAGCAGAACTAGTGGTCAAGAAGACATAAAACCAGCAGAGAAGATGAGAGGTGGGATAGTGTGGTACCAAGTAAGAGGAAGGGCTGTGGCACAAAGGGCCTTAAAATGAGAACTAGGAAGCAGGAGAGAGCTGCACCTCCCGAGGCCTCTGTTTACCCTGGCACTGGCACGGTTCTGGCTGAAGTGGTCAGTCTGGAGCAGTTATAGATGCACTCAGAGCTGGGGTGTAGTTGCCCTTAAAGAGCTGTAAAACATTACAAGAAATGTTTTGTAGAGGGAGAGGGTTTTACAAGATGCCAGGGTTTGAGACAAAGAAGTGGCCGAAGCTCTCAATTGGGAACTGTCCCGAAGCATTGCCTTAGGACTTCTAAGTATTAATTTCAATACAGTGATTTTAGCTTGAGGTTAAAGACAAGATCTCTTTAATTTCCAGATGCTTGAATTACCATTAAAATGTTAGATTTCCACAGGAAATAAACACTTGGTAGAAAATGTTTCCTTTAGTCAAAATGCCGTCTGCCTGGCTGAAAAGCATATCTGATGGAAAATTTTCAATCTGTCTGAGCTCCAGGTGTTTGAACTGTGTCCATAAATGCCAAAATTCTTTAGTGTAGACCACATTTAATGGGGCTTGTTTGGAAGTTTTGGGGCACAAAAGAAAAACAGCTATGTTTTTTTTTTATTTTTGTCCATGTATAAAAATAGAACCTGAACCTTATAGGTTATTGGAAGAATGGCAACCTAATGAAGATAGTCTCTGCTAGCTCTGCGTAGAGAGCAAGACTGAAACATATAAGCTCCTCCCAGTAAAATTTTCCACACATTCTTCCACAATCTTGTGGGTCTCTGTATTCTCTCATGGAACTTTTCCATACATTTTCATCACTGTTCTGTAAAACCAACTTCAGAATAGAATTCCTTTGCCTGATAAGCATTTGTGAACATAATAAACAATATCATTCTGTGATATCCTGGATTAAAAGCCAGCTGCAGGATCACCACCTGGCTGACAGTCTGATGATGAAAATATTATGTAGAGTCAGAGAGTTGGCTTCTTGGGATGCACTGAGTACGGGGAGATATAAATGTCCCAGGTGTTCTGCAAAGGGGAAAGCTGCAACTCTGTCCTTTAAACTCTGACCTTCAAAAGCACTAACCCATGAATCTCTATTTAAATCCAAGTGTCCTGCTCACACTGAGGCACCTGAGCTCACTTATGCTTTTGCTGAAAGAAAGGAAAGTCCTAGAGCCTATTTACTTTAAAAAGAAAGGACTGGCCAAAGAATACTCATAAACTTTATTTTCTGTGAAAAATCAGGTTTTACAACTGAACAAATACTCCTCCCAGAACAGGTGCCACTATCTACCTTGATTCATTGGCAGAATTATAGGGGGGAAAGTACAACAAGGCTGTGGAGGAGAAAGTGCTGTGCTGTCTAACAGGAGAAAAAAGCTGTAACAAAGTTGGTACGAAATGGATTAAAATAATGGTTAAATATGCTGCTCAATTAATAGGCTTTGTTTACCCTTCTAAAATTCAAGACAAATTATTCAAAGCAGCATAACAGTAACCTCGGAGTCCTGAAATGTCAGTAAGACCAGTAGGACAGAAAGACACAGACCAGGAAAGAAGCTCTGCCAGCCAGTCTGGGGCATTCAGAGCCTCTTTAGAGGAAAGTCCCCAAGTGAGGGAATAAGCACAGGAAAAGCTTATCAGAGACCAAGCCCACAAACAGATAAGGTTTGAGGAAGAGACCAGTGTTGCTAGGAACTGAGAAGTCATCCTCAGCAAGCAGTAAGTAACCACAGAAAATGGAGTGCTGTCTCCAGTGTGGGAGTTCAGTATTCTAACAATCCAAACAGTTCCCTTTGTTTTAACCCCTGTTTCTTAATCAAAATTGCACATGTTCTCGCTTGATAAGTTCATGCTCAAGTAGCTGCACTGCAACATCATAGAAAAGCTATTTTCAAGGCAACATTACCTGCAATGGTTTCCAAGATGCAAACCTGATTGTGTAAATTAAGCATTTGCTTCTGAGGGTATTAAAGCCAGAATTTCAAAAAAGGCTAATGAGGTAATTTCTGTGATTTGTTAGCAGGTAGTTTTCTTAGCCATTGCATTTATCTAGAAGTCATCTTTGAGAGGAGTTCTAGCTAACATGTAAACTCCAAACATAAGCTTAATGTTTGTCAAATCAACTGCAAGTCTCCTTCCTTTCTCACAAAAGTAATGATCCATAAACAGTTCTGCATAGAGGTAATTTAATGTACTGGAAATGTTCCATCCCTCTTGCAATTGTTATAAAATCAAATATCCACATCCATACTGAAACAGTAGTGCAGAAATCTTACATACATTTTGAATTCAACACTCAGGATTTTTGCAGGAAGAATCATTTGCTTACGCCTTTACCTTTGTCTATTGAATTTTTATACATTTTAAACTAAAATAAACAATTTTTAAAGTGGGCACAAGTGGTTCATGAGCAAATACTGCCCAAAAGCCAAACAATATCAACAGATGTCATTAAAACATTCAGAGAAACTCCCCTTTGACTTTAGACCAATATGTACAATTTTAAGCCAAGCAGGTTATTTTTAGAAGTTCTGAACAACTGAAAATAGGGAAATCTATTTTAGTTATCTTCTCATCCTTAAATTGTGTGTGAAGGCCACCAGTGCCAGTTCTTAATTTTAACACAGTAAAAATGTGTGTTTCATAATCATATAACCAAGTGTAACAGAGAAAATGTGGGATGATTACATTAAAAAGCTTTATTTCACAGATCAGTTTATGGCATCTGGAACTCATTTACATTTGAGTGATAGCAACCCTTTTTTCCCCCCTCTCATTTCAAGCATCTTGTAGTAACAAATTTCCATTGCATTTCTTCTTTTCCTGCTTTGCCTTTGCACACACAAATCCTTTCTCCTATTTTTCTCCTAATGAAAGTGATCCCATAGTAAATAGAAGTCTGAAAATTATGTGTTCTATATGCAAAAAGTGACTCACCAGTCTGCTCTTTCAGTTGGCTGAGCTGACCCACTTTCCCAGCTCACACATGTTGGACTTAGCAGCACCCCAAGCAAGGCTAAGCCCAGGAAAGGGGAAGGGGGGAGTGCAATGCCAGTGCTCTGGTGCCACTCCACACATGGCTTCTCCAAAAGCTCCTTGAGCAGGCAGCAGGGAGCACGGAAGCACGAAGGTGGCAGCCACCCCTCCAGCCCACCGACATTTAGCCCACCAGCGTGTTCTGCCCACAAAAGGGCACTGTCCCTCTCCACTCTCCACAGCAGCACCGTGGTACCCACCACAACCACCTCTGGCCTCCTCCTGGGAAACCTAGTGATGGGTAAGGGTGGTTTGACCCGGGACTGGCATCCTTTCTGGAGACATCTTATCCATGAACAGCCAGCCTCCCAACCAAGGGTTTCTCATTACAGAGAAGATTAGGTCTCTCCCATTTCAGTGGACCAAAGGAGGAAGGGAACCCTTCTTCCACCTCATTTCTAGCCCGCATGTTTGGAGGGAGATGCCTCCTGATGAATATGATACTTAACTGTTTTTGAATGGGTTTCCTTCTTTTCCTCCCAGCATACAGGCATTCCCCCGGAGGAATCATGGCTTTGACACTGAAAAACAAAAGGAATAGGTTTCTCAGTTCGGAGGCTTCTGTGTTTCAAACTGCTCTACAAAATGACAGCACCGAGAAAGTTCTGCCAAGGAAAGAGTGTGACATTCAGCAACACCAAAAATCATGGTGGCATTAGTTAAGATAGAAGCTTACGGCTTATTCCAATTTCCTACCCTAATATTATTAGAATATTGATGTTTATGTTCAATTTTCATTTTTTTCCAATTAAGTACATAATGCATGATATAAAATGGGTATAAAATACATCCTGTTTACTGGATATCCAATTTTTTTTTCCCTTCCAGGCTCATTTCTACATTCAGCTAAACAAATAAGAATGAATAATACCACCCGTCATCTGCAGGGAGGATTTCACAGCTTTTAAAATACGCAGGAATATTATCTCCATTACTGACATTGTGAATAGTAGTTGTAATTATTCAAATCAGCATTTCTCCAGATCCTCACATCCTCATTTTTAAAGGCTGGAAAGATAGCTGTCGGCAGCTCAAGATGTGACACACAGTTCTGTGGTTAGCACTAGGACCCAATGCAGTGCTGACTGAGGTGACAATTTTCACACAAAACTTGGTCTTGTTGATTTACTTGAGTATGTTAACCTTAGAGATGTTACAGGATGGGAAAAAGTCTTTGCATTCAGTCTGTTTAAATCTTCTGAAGAATAACTGAATATCAAAGTCTCTTGATTTTCTGTCTGAAAGAATATTTTAGCCATGCTGAATGCTGTTCAACAGTGGGTGCATGCTGCCAGAGAGGTTAGTATATCTCAAGAGTAATTGCTGCTTTGTGTAAGATATAAAATTAAAGGGAACTTCTATGTCACTGAATCAAATCCCATTCTGGTGAACATGTGTGCCACGTAAAGCAAATCATAATCTTACTGAGCTTAATTTAAAAACCATTTAGAAGAGCTTTCTTTTTCATTGAAAGACAGCTTTCTGATAACTAGAAACCTTTTGCCTTCCAGCTTAAATTTGTTCATGGTCATTTTATGCCCATTTGTTCTTCTGCCAACATTGTCTTTTAGTTTAAATAGCTCTTCCTCCTCCATTGTGTTTACTCATTGGCATATTTTTAAATATCAGTCATATCTTCAGTCAGCCTTCATTTTTCTATTCTGGGACAATCCAAATTCTTTTATTTCCCTCTCATGTTACAAACTGTTTTTTCTTCCTATCATTTTAGGAGAACAGAACTGAGCCCAGTTTATTAAGCAAAACCTAAAATGTATGTCATACATGCAAGCACAGCATCCTTTTCTAAATTGAGATACCTGAGGTATACTGTGTTTCCTTCATCTGGAAAATCAGTTATTGTGTCAACAGACAGCAATCAGGTTCCTTTGTCAAAATCATTTAAATCTACATCCCATTTTTACTCCAGCCAAGTAAAGCTGTTATTTGTTCCTTCCTTCTGAGAATTCATTCTGAAATGACGTATAATATGAAGATCAGACTAGTTGCCTTTTCTCAAGTGCAGGTTATGGTGGAAACACCAGTCATTCTCCAGTTGGTGCAGTGTCAGGCATTAAGTTTCTGTCCAGAAACAGAACCGTTTTTTTCACTGTTACTGGAATGATTTCTTGTGATGTCAGATGGGTGAACTGCCTGTCCAAAGCTGATGAGGGATATGATACAGTGCAATAAATACTGCTGCAGGTTAAGATTATGCCACAGCCTTTGCTTAGATAAGGCCTTCTTGCCACCTTCAAGACCTTGTTAAATTGGTTTAATCCTCGAGTTCTTTTTTTTTTTTAACAGTCTGCCAGTTTTTAAGATCACATATACCCTCACAGGTTTCCTCCTTCAGTTGGAAGCTAAAATGGAGATGCCAAAAGAACTGCAGTTTCTTCTGCAGAAGAAAGAGACTTTACATTAAAATGCATTTTCTTTGTATTTGTGGTGGATTGACACTGTCTGGCTGCCAGGCACCCACCAAACCCACTCTACCACTCCATTCCTCAACAGGACAAGGGAGAGAAAATATAACAAAAGGCTCATGGGCTGAGATAAGGAAAGGGAGAGATCACTCACCACTTACTCTCATGGACAAAACCAACTGAATTTGGGGAAATTAGTTTAATTTATTACCAATCAAATTAGAGCAGGGTAATGGTAAATTAGCCCAACTCTCAAAAATACCTTCCCCACACCCCTCCCTTCTTCTGAAGCTCAACTTCGTTTCATTTTCTCTACCTTCTCCCCCCGCAGCAGCACAAGGGGATGGGGAATGGAGGCTGTGGTCAGTTCATCACACTCTGTCTCTGCCACTCCTTCCCCCTTAGGGGGAGGACTGCCCACACTCTCCCGTGAATTTCTCCAACACGAGTCCTTCCCACGGGCTGCAGTTCCTCACAAACTGCCCCAGCGACAGTCCCTCCCACAGGGCCCAGTCCCTCAGGAACATGCTGCTCCAGCATGGGTGCTCCTTGGGATCACAAGTCCTGTCAGGAAACCTGCTCCAGTGTGGGGTCCTCTCTCCGTGGGTCCACAGGTCCTGCCAGGAGCCTGCTCCAGAATGGGCTTTCCATGGGGTCAGCCTTGTTTGGGCACGCACCTGCTCTGGAGCGGGAAGCATGGGCTGCAGGGGCACAGCTGCCTCACCACAGGCTGCAGGGGAGTCTGCTCTGGTGCCTGGAGCACCTCCTCCCACTTCTTTTTCACTGACCCTGGTATCTGCAAGGCTGCTGCTCTCACATATTCTCACTCCTCTCTCTGACTGCAGTTGCAGTTGTGCAGGCTCTTTTCCTTTTCATAAATACTTTATCCCAAAGGTGGTGCCATCATTGCTGATGGGCTCACCCTTGGCCAATGACAGGTCTGTCATGGACCTACTGGACACAAGGGAAGCTGCCAGCAGCTTCTCACAGAAGCTACCCCTGTAGACCCCCACTATCAAATCCTTGCCATGCAAACCTAATACAATATTGTAATACTCGTATTCTGAGTCCTTTCTGTCCATAATATGAATCTATGACTCATAGTTCGTGTTTCAAAACAGTGTCACATGCAAGACTTCCCTTCTCTTGCCTTCATGAGCAAAGTTAAAAGGAGGAGAAAGGCTTGAACAGTGTAATTCAACTGAAAACTGAAAGTTAAGAGTTCATTCAATTTCCCAAAAGGGCGACTTTATTTTAAAACCCATTCTGAATCAGTTGATTAATATGTGACAGCAAACAGAAATAACTAAAAAGATCTCAGTATTCAAACTGAAAACCAGGAAATAAATAGCAAAAAATATGAGCTAGAATTTATGGACTGCAAAATGCTAGTTAGGAAAAATAAAGGCCTAAAGTAAAATTCACAAATCACAGTGCTAAAGACTAAAAACAGTGTGCTGTTCAGAAGAATATAATGAAGAAAATAATCCTAAAAATTGTGTACAGTTCTAATTAGATGGAGACAGCTTTATGTTAGAACTGCATAAAAGGAAATAGTGCTCAACAGATTCATTTCTAGTCTCTGAAAAGAAGGAGAATCATGCACTCCCATCAAATAAGAATTAGCCATGTACTCTTCAGGCTTTCTACAGAACTTTCTACAGAATTGGAACAAAGGGTTACCACAGCAACATGGTATGAAGCACTGCCCCAGCAACTGAACACCAACGTCCTAGATACACATACAGCCAAGAGGTGCTTCTGCCACTACCACTTATGCCAGTAGTGGCATGTAGTTAAAATTAGTCTGAGAATGCATGGACAGGAATAAAGACAGAGTCCACAGGTTCATGGTCAATGTTCCTAAAAATATGTCTGAAAATAACACTTGAATTTGTTGAGCTGCACAGATCCATAAACCATGAAAATATCTATTTGAAAAAATTGAGAAGAGCATGCATTCACAGTCCTACCTGGACTGTGTTTTCTTCTGATCGCCTGTGAGCTCTTCTCTCCACCCCTAGGAAGAATATCCCATCTCCACCACTGAAGGGGGCTGGGGGCTCCTTCCTCCACCAGCCCATCCACCTCATGTGGATGAGAAACAGCAAGAACTTGGGGGGAGAGCACTCAGCTGCTCAGAACAGTTGTACTCTTTGCTTTCTCCCTACAATGCTTGAAAGCCCTCACACTCTTTCTATGTGTTTGAGGTAGGATGAAAACGTACCCAAAGAAGCAAACTTCCACCACTCCAGCAGAAGGAAAGGGGGTTTTCAAACCTGAGGAGCTCCGGGAGGAGGAGAGCTAGCACCAGAAGGATCAGAATTGCTAGAAAAGGGTAGATGGGGACCTAAATAATTTGCTTCTGTCAGATGCTTGTAATCACTACTGGCATTAATTCACAATGAATTTCTGAACACTAGGGAATGCCGAAGGACTGAAAGACAGCAGCTACGTGATAAAATTCAGAGAAGGGAAACATAATGATCCAGCTATCCACTGGTTGGCAAGACTGACATCCATCCCAAGCAAAATACCAGAAAAGCAGATAAGAAAGATGAATTACGTCACTTAGCAAAATTCTATGGAATATCATGGTCTTTGGAGTGAAACTAGCTCACTGAGAAGTTATCACCTCTAGCTGACAGAGAAGTTCACTTTTATTAGTTAGTAACTTAAGTTAGCAGCAGAAGATTCTGCTTTTAAAAAGCCCCAACAAAGCATTACAGTGCAGTTTCCACAAGTAAATAATCTGCCAAGTGACAGAATAGAAAGAAAAGTAGTCGTAGAAAAATCACTGCTAAATAGAAAAAAGTTTTATAAAGACCTTACAGACATCAATATTCAATACAAACTCATTGGCAAAAATATTTACATTGTTATAAAGATTTAGAAGATTGATAAATAATGCTGAAGACGCAGTGAAACAGAGCAATCTGGGGAGCCCAGTAGGCTGTTTCTCTTTATTCACAATGTATTTTAATACAGCCAAATGCAAACACTTGCATTTCAGAATAGGGAATGCATGTCATTGATACTGAATAGAGACTGCATCCTGAAATGTGAGTGATTCTTGAAAGGAATTAGGGATCAAAATGAAAAATGAAAACAATCCATATTCTGAGCTGCCCAGGAGGAGCTGCTGCAAAGGCAGCTAATGCAGATGCTAACATAAGTGAAGTGGTTTTACATCTGTTTAAAGATATGATAAGACTGATGGTGGAACAGTGTGTACAGTTCGCATGTAAGTGTTTTTCAAATAATGTTAGAAACTGGTAGGAGTGAGAAAAGAAGCTAAAATAAATACTTGCAGGCTGAAGAAATTTCGTTGCATAGAAAAAAGATTTAGGTGACTAAAGTAAAGTAAAGTACTTCCAGGGGAAGATATGAGTACAGAATTATTTTCATCTGAAACAACAGGATCCATTAAATCTTTTGTACCTTGTAAAACACTGGAACAAGGTACAAAGGATTTAATGGATCCTGTTGTCTTTAAACCACTGTTAGATGCCTCTTTGTAATATGCACTTTACTCTAACAGAAGTTATACTTAAATTAAATAGAAACAGTTGAGTTGAATGCAGGCATACTCAGAAAAAAAAAATCTTTGGTAGCTATAGGAGGTCAGATTACATTATCCAATGATCTCTCCTTTCACTAAATTTTATGAATCATTTCCTGCCTGAATGTAATCACATACCCTGCATTCAATGCCTGAACTACAAGAAAGGGCTGTGCAGACCACAGCTTCAAAGCAGTGCAGTTATTGAAGAGGCAGCCCAGGAGTGAGAAGGTTGTGTGTGTGCTCATCCCTACCGTGCTACGGCACCACAGCGCAGTTTCAGCAGCAAAGCAAGAAGGGGATGGGGCTGGGGAGTGGCTTGGCTTTTCTCAGGATTATGTGTTTGCACCTTGGCAGGGTCAACTCTGGAAATAAACTTCCAGTCATGATGGCTCATCAACAGGACAGAAATCTACCTGCCTGCTCCCACTAAATTGGTTGTGATTAGCACATTTTTGCCAAATTTTGTGCTTCTAATGAATGGTCATGTCTTAGGAGAAAATATGGTAACAGTTTTGGATATATCCTTGTAAATAGCATGATTCTAGCTGAAGCAGCCCCACTTAAAAAATAACTGGAGCAATAAATGAATAGGGGTTGTGAAACCGAACCCCACTGAGTGCAGAGTGCAGGAGCTCAAACTGTTTGGGTTATCATGAAGTACAGCAACAGAGAACTTCCGTACAATAAGTAACTACATTACGTAGGAAACAAACATTTCGTGACAAGAAACAAACAATTCTAGCAAGATCCAATTTACTGAACTTGAGGCTAATTAAATCCAAATAACAATTAAATGACTATCAAAATAATTTGCCAAAGCCTGTAGAGGATTCTCCATCACTGAGCTTTTTTTTATCAAAAACTCTTTTTCTTAACAAAACTAATGGATTTGTGTGGTAAGAATTTGTTGAAGGATGTCTGATGGTCCAATTACACATGAGACTGAAGCAAGATCACAGTGGCTTTTTCTGGCGCTAAAATTTCCTTTTCTGCCTAAATTATTTCTCTGGTGAAAGAACAGAGGGCTAAATCTCAAACATGAGGAGCTTTTAGAAGACTAAAAAAGAGTATTTAATGCCATAGAGAGGGTGCTCTACAAAAAACCATAAAATCTCTCTTTAATTTCCTTTGAAGAAAATGTGTACAAATTTGGCTATGTTTGGAGCTTCTGGAAAAAAAAAATCCAGCTTGCATGTGCTTGGGAGACTTTTTGTAGTCTGACAGTTATCTACAGCTTCTGCCTGAGCTGAGCACACCTCACCCCCTCCATTCCTCCTACAGGCATCTGCACTGTGCATATGCATCCCCGTGTGCTTCACAGGCCTCCCCTCCGAGCAGCAAAGGCAGTGCTAGACCTTCCCTCCTGCTGTCCCTCCCCATCCTGATGCAACAAAGGACTCCAAATATAAGGCACGGGAGCAAGGAGTCAGCCGTGGGAAGGACTGAAGCAGACTGGGACAAGGCAGGGAGGAAACAGAAGCAGAAGGCTTGTAGTGATGACACTCAGCACCCCTAAGACCTGCAGAGAGATGCTGTGCTCTGAAACGCTCTGGAAAAGGACCATTCAGGAGCACTGCTTTTGTGTTATCATCAGGAATTCAAAGTAACCATTGAAAATCTGGGGGGTTTGCCAGAAGAATGGTGGCCAGCATCTCCCTACTGCAATCTCCCTTCCAGGTCTCTCGTGGGCTCCTTTGCTTTCACTGCCTGCCTTACGAGAAGCAATTTGAGTACCAGGAGCTGGACTCCTGCCCCGCTTGGAGAGCTGAGGGAAGGAAGCAGGGCTCCACAGGGGCTGCAGGAATTAGGGCTGCAGGATGCAAGGCACGACTGCAGCCTGGGACACCAGAGACAGCAGCCCTCACTTCCTGGGAGCCTTGGTCTGTTCCAAAAGTGATGAGCACTCGCTACTGCAGCTGGAGGCAGCCAGCACTGAGCTCGGACAGAGCGCGCACCAAAGGCTGCATCTTCTGGAAAATCATCTGCTGAGCGCCTGGCACTGAGTAAATGAGAATAAGTATTTCAGATTTATCATTTCTAATACATTCGTATGTCTCAGCAGTATAATAATGATTAATTCAGGGGTGGATTTGATGTGCTTAAACACTAAAGTCACACTTATCACCGAACAGTCTGTGACAAAATTAACAGCACTTTTTTTGCACAGGATTTGAACAGTGCATAGTACAGAGCCAGGATTATGGGGTGAATGAGGATAATAGAAACAAAATACGCAACTTCAATTTTAGTATGAGATTAAGTTTAGCGCCTGTCCACACAAGTAAGGAATTTAACAGCCAGACTTGGTGTTCTTAGAGGTCTTTTTCACTCTAAATGTTTTATGAATTTTTGTTTACTCATGGGTTAACTTCCTAATTTGCAAGTGCTTGACTTTAAAACAGAGCATCCCTTTGCTACAGGATGGATATGTAGCCACACTCTCCTTCTTTAGCAGAACAACAATTTCAATCATTATTCTTCCTTCACAAACAAGTTCATCAGGGGACTGAATTGTCTCATCAGCCTTTCTTTCTTTATATGTTTATCTAAGAAAGCCTGAAATTAAGTTCAAGGACACTTCTTTTGAGCTTTGAGGATGTAAATAAATAACTTCTTAAAAAAAGCTTAGATGCAGTTTTGATGGTTTTTTTAAGTGATGTTTGAAAATACAGCTGTTTATAGAATTTCTCATATGCACTCCATCACTTGAGAAAAGATACACATGGTAGCATATATAAATACAGACCAAAAAAATTAATACTGGGCATATGTCTGCCACAATACTTTGTAGTTACTAGAGCGGCATCTCTTTTCACTAGGCTTGACTTTGGTCTTCCGCTGTCTATACCACAAACCTTCTGAGAAAAATAAAAGGTTGCCACAGCAGGTGGACTTTCCATAGCAAGGCATGAGCAGCAATGAAAAGTTTTTCTACAGAAGGGGCATTTAGGATATTGTCTGAGCCTTATGGATTATTTGATGACTAACAAGACAGTCAATCTTGCATTGCGATCTTTCCCTTGGTAGGGATATTAGTGTAGCATGTTTCACTTTTAAACTCTCAGGAACATAATATCTTTGAGATCTCTGTCCCTCTGTTCTGTTTGCTGGAACCTGACTAACAGGTCACAAGAAAAGCAGACATTGTGAAAGCTTAAGCATCATTTCCATAGCAAATATGACTAAAACCAGTAAGATAGGTCAATGAAATATTTCTGTCATGAATGAGTAGTGTAGCAAGACCTCAGCTCGGCTCTGTTCTACCTATGGCTAGGCTCAGGTTTTGGGAGCAGCTTATGCTGGCGGTGCACAGCTCAGTACAGAGAAAAACTCAAGCAAGTTTGTTAACTGTATGTAGAATTTTTAAGAAAGGTTCTGTCCAGTTTAGCTCTGTGCCATCATGATAAGGCTTCTAGAGCTAATTAGTTATCCAAGTTTACACACTTAATTAGCTAGTCTTCAATTTTAAGTGAAGGATAAATATCCTTAGGTAAAAGAGGATAACAATATCCCTTTGAATTAACTGTGTCACCTTTTTTTATAAGACGCATGTGACTGTGCACTGATTGCCTATTGGACTGTTTTGTCCTCATGCTCCACTACCTGTTCCATCATAAGGTGAGATATGCTCCGGCATCCACACACCACTGTGATGGGCTAAATTAGACATGTTACCTGGAGTCACAGAACTAGCCACCGAAGCCAAATATAATTAAGGTCTGGTTCCCCAAACCCTCTTGTAAGTTCACTGGCATTCCTGGTGTTTTTCTCCCAACCACCTATGTTTTAACACCCTGCTTGTCATTTCATCACACTTTTTCAACTGTCTGAGGTCTGGGGTTCTCTTTGAAATACTAGAACAAGGATCTTTGATAAGACTATTCATCATCCTGCATCCACCCACAAGGCTAGACTAGAAGTGTGGTGTATTGAGTTTGTGGGGCCAGGTTTTGGTAGCAGGGGGGCTACAGGAGTGGCTTCTGTGAGAAGATGCTGGAAGCTTCCCCCGTGTCCAAGAGAGCCAATGCCAGGCTCCTCCAAGGTGAACTCAGCACAGGCCAAGGCAAAGCCAATCAGAGATGGTAGTAGTGTCTCTGGGTTAACATATTTAAGAAGAAAAATAAAAAGGTATTGTGCAGAATAAATTGCACTCAGAGAAGAGAGGAGTGAGAGGAGCAACTTTGCAGACACCAAGGTCAGTGAAGAAGGGGGAGGAGGTGTTTCAGGCACCAGAGCTGAGAATCTCCTGCAGTCTGTGGTACAGCCCATGGTGAGGCAGCTGTGTCCCTGCAGACCAGGGAGATCCAGAGGGATGCAGATATGCACCTGCAGCCCATGGAGAAGACACACACCAGAGCAAGTGGCTGCCTGACAGGAGGCTGTGACCCTGTGGGAAGCCTGTGTTAGAGCTGGCTCCTGGCAGGGTCCCGCAAGACCCATGTGGAGAGAGTGTGTCCAATGAGTGTCCCCCGTGGTTTGTGGGGGATCTGTCCTTGAGTAATCTGTTCCTGAAGGACTGCACTCTGTGGGAAGGGACGCACACTGGAGCAATTTGTGAAGAACTGTGGGAAATATTCAGGCTGGAGAAGTTAATGAACTGTCTCCTGTGGGAAGAACCCCACCTNCTGTGACCCTGTGGGAAGCCTGTGTTAGAGCTGGCTCCTGGCAGGGTCCCGCAAGACCCATGTGGAGAGAGTGTGTCCAATGAGTGTCCCCCGTGGTTTGTGGGGGATCTGTCCTTGAGTAATCTGTTCCTGAAGGACTGCACTCTGTGGGAAGGGACGCACACTGGAGCAATTTGTGAAGAACTGTGGGAAATATTCAGGCTGGAGAAGTTAATGAACTGTCTCCTGTGGGAAGAACCCCACCTCGGAGCAGAGGAAGGACTCCTCTCTCTGAGCAGTGGGAGAAACGTGATGAACTGACCATAACCCCATTCCCTGTCTCCCTGCACCACTGGGAGGGCAGGAGGTACAGCTGGAAAGAAGAGAAGGGGGAGGGGAAAGTGGTTTTAAGATTTTTTTTTTTATTTCTCAATATTCTGCTCTGATTTTGTTTTGTAATAAGTTAAATAAATTTCCTCAAGCTGAATCTGTTTTGCCTGTGACAATAATCAGTGAGTGATCTCTTGCTGCCCTTAGCTTGTGAGTCTTTTGTTATGCTTTCTCTCCCCTGTTCAATTGAGGAAGGGAGGGATAGAGTTTCTCAATATTCTGCTCTGATTTTGTTTTGTAATAAGTTAAATAAATTTCCTCAAGCTGAATCTATTTTGCCTGTGACAATAATCAGTGAGTGATCTCTTGCTGCCCTTAGCTTGTGAGTCTTTTGTTATGCTTTCTCTCCCCTGTTCAATTGAGGAAGGGAGGGATAGAGTGCTTTTGGTGGGTGCCTGGCATCCACCCAGGTTCAACCCACCACAGGGGGGCAATTTTGGAGTAAATGCAAACGGCATGATGGGAAACCTTGAGTTGTACAAAGGGAGGCTATGGATAGGTTAGAGGATGGAATAGATGAGATTGGACAGAATCACTAGCAACCATTTCTCGGCGTTTTCTGCTGTAAAACCAAAATGGAACTTAAATGGAAGTTTCATCAGGAAAGAATTGCTTTTCAGATTCAGGGAAACTCTCCACAGTAGCCAGTAAGATCGTGATGCTCTATAGAGTGCTTGCCAAGATCCAATTCCAAGTCTTACAAAAAAGTTTGTCCTACACAATTGCTGTACTCTCATTGCCCTGATTTCTATCTTTTTATCCATAAATGGCTTCCTAAAAGATTTTAGTTGTACTCCAGTGCAGAACAGGAGTAAAATAGGCAACAGCTCATATATTTTGAATATCTATTTTTCCATATATAGAGAGAGCATATATAATTCATTGGTATCATATATTTGCATTTTTCCTGTAACACTAGAGACAGTGTGGAAAGAGACAAAAGTGGACACCTTTGGCTCAGAGACACAGCCTGTCCTCAGAGGAGCCTGTGTGACACCAGGATAACACAGCATAGCAGTCTTCCAAGGAAAGGAAGCAAAAGAGACCTGGATCTAAGGCCAACAAAATGGACACTGCTCTAAAAGTTATGAAATGTATGTAGGACTAAGAAAGCAGGCAGGAAAACCAGCAATACAGCTAGATGTAAAATCAGCTTACTGGAGAGATGCAATCCTATTCTTCTCCAGGCTTTCCTCTTCTGTGTTGTTCAGTTATTCGGTGAAAAAAAGAGTAACTCAGGATGAACTTACAAGAGCCCCATAACAGAGGTGCAGCAGAGCTTAGATAGCTGAAGATCTAGAGGTAAAAAACCAAAACCAAAACCAAACCAAAATCAAAAACAAAAACAAAAACAAACCTTTAAGGGAGGAAAAAAAATGTGTTTTTCTCAAAGCCTGAGGTGGAAAATGGGAATGCAGAGAAAACTTGAAACGTGGAGTAGTTTCGCTTGGAACTCTGAAAGTTATGTTAGCCTGATACTTAAATTGACATTGTTATTATTATTACCATTGCAGTTCAGTGTTTTAAAATGTTCGTGCCACCATTGTAAAACCACTTAGTTTGAAAGACGCAGGTCACAGATTGTGACCACACATCAAGAGTCAGGCTGCTGTGTGAGTTGCCAAACTTTTGCTCAATCCTTGCAAGTCTTCAGTTTAATGAAGCCCATGAAAATCAGAATGGAAACTCAAAAGTTCCTGTTCTTTCAGATACTGAATCTGAAAAAAAAAAAAAAAAGTAAAATAAAGCCTGATGTAGCTAGTATTTTTTTTGTATAAATACAGCTAAACAAGTCATACTGGTTGAAAGGCTGTCCAGTTTTGTCTGCTGTACTGACAAGGCACTACTCCACCACTTTGGTTTGGATAAGTACTAAAATAAAATGCAGGTCCTTAATTACCAATGTACAAGGCCCATGCAAACATCATAAAGCTCAACAAGGCCAAGTGCAAGGTCCTGCAGGTGGGCTGGGCAGCCCCAAGCACAGTCTGGGCAGAGAATGGATTGAGGGCAGCCCTGGGGAGAAGCACTTGCCTCCAGGGAGACCTCACAGCAGCCTTCCAGTACCTAAAGAGAGCCTGCAAGAAACCTGGAGAGGGAATTTTCACAAGGGCACGTAGTGATAAGAAAAAGGGTAATGGTTTCAAGGTGAAGGCGGGTTTAGATGAGTTGTTAAGAAAAAATTCTTTACAGTGAGGGTGCTGAGACACTGGCACAGGTTGCCTAGAGAAGTCGTAGATGCCCCATTCCTGGAAGTGTTCAGGTCCAGGCTAAATGGGGTCCTGAGCAACCTGACTTAGTTGAAGATGTCCCTGCCCATGGCAGTGGGGTAAGAATTAAAGTCCCTTCCAAACCACTCTGTGATCTATGATTCTGTGTTTTCCTCTCCAGAAACACAAACTTCTCCTTTGTAAGCAAAATATTCCCATTATGGGTTTGAGATCTGTGGATATACCTACCCTTTTCATTTCTTATTTGACAATTTCTGGAACTTTTTATTGTAAATAATTTAACTGTTTTAGAGATATGTCCAGAGGAAAAAAAAATAAAGTTTAAATACATTTTCTAGTTACCTGCAGTACTACTCTCTTCTAATATTACTCATATCTGCTACTACCCTAAAGTAGCCAATATATAAAAATTCTCATTAATAATTCTAGCAGTGCTGTTTTCTATATGCTCATTTAAGTTTTGATCATATATGTTTAGATTTTAAAATATTAATTTTCATAAAAAACTCATGACTACAAGTATTTCACTTCATATAATTAGGGCAATAGATGGGGGGAAATTTGATGTCTTGCCTTATAAACTCCCAGAATTTTATTTTATTTGTCTCTGAGATTAAAAAGCACTTTATCACATCACATCCTATTACAATATCAGTCGTCATAAAGCATTTGCTACTGTCCAAAACCACCTGACACTTATAGAGAAGCCAGTATAAGATTTACTGATTCTCATCCACTCCTGAAAAGCAATAAACAGGCATTTTTCATGGAGTGAAAATCACAGGGAATCTCCCCAATTACAGGGTAGGAGAGAGCTCTTTCATCTGCTTTTATAGCCTGCCTTCCCTCCCCAGTCCCTTAACACCCGTCTACCCCAAGACAGAAAGATTTTGTTAATCATTGCAAATGGGACTGAAAAGACCCTCAAGAGACTGTACAGAACATCATTCCCTGCTTCATACACAAGCAGCTGTACCGAAACCATTCAGAGGTTGCATATCTGAGAAATTACTTGTGAGCATGAAAGACTTGTCTGTTTTTTCTAGCTAAATCAATTGATTTAATAAAAAAGTGCCACATCTTTCTAGTCTTTTACATGCTTAGGCCATCATAGCTGTAACAACACAGCTGTTAAACCACTCCCCAGTGATGCTTATACTGAAGAGTACCCCACAGATTTTATTCCGGCACTTAAATATCACTAAGATCACTTCTTTTTTTTCCCTAAGCATGTTAAATGAAATTTTCCTTACAACACAAGGTCTGATTCTATCATAATTTCTTGCCCTAACTAACATTAACCTAAATTACAGTTTAAATTAAATTAACTTTGCAGCTAATCCTACTTTTCTGATGATTTTTAACTTCTTTCCCTTCAATTTCTTGTCTCTAGACTAAATAATTATTCTAATTTTTACTTGTAAGTGATGCTTTTACATATCTGATAATCCCTTTCACTCTCCTCTGCTCTCTTAATTAAATCTGCAACTTTTTCTCAAGTACCCTGCTCCCAAATGACTGCAATACTCTAGCTGAGGATCTACCTGAGCTCAGGAGGACAAAAAGATTGATGTAACTCAGAAAAAGCGTTTTTCTTCTAATACACCATTTTTACAACAATGCAATGCTACTGACTCATATTTAGTTCGTGAACCACCACACTTCCACATCCTTTTCTCCTTAGCCATTCCCCACGCTATATTTGAGTGCATGATTTATTACTGACTAAGGATAAACCTGTGCACTAAACCTTATAGACTCATATCCTGGTTGGTTTTCTGGAGGTTGTGACTGTCAAAAACCACTTTGAATTTGACTTTTATCTTCCAGAGTGCCTGAAACCTGTTTGGTGACCTCTGCAGGCTGAATGCCCACATGCTTTGGCCCCTCATTTGAGACGTTCATGAAATAGGGAACAGTCTGACAGATCCTGTGGTGTACCAGCCTGAACGGTAGTCCTCTCAGTAAACCCCTCCAAAATCTCAAATATCTATACTCCTTGCCCACAAAACAACCTCATCAAGTTTTGCTTCTCTATAAATGGTCTGAAACAAGAAGAAAGCACAATGTTTACAGAATGATTCCTCACTTTAGGACAAGGAGAGGGAGACTCATTCTGACAAGTGCACTAGGAGTTCTCAGATATCAGAAAAACACATTTTGGAGAAGCAAATCCCTGTGAGAGACAACAAGGCCAAGAAGAGCTGCTTTCCAAACAATGTTGCCCTGAGTGTAAGGTGAGAACATAATATTTGAAGTTTCTGTGAAGAAAAAAATTCAAGAGATTACTCAGCATCATGACTCCAGGGATCTGTACGCTAGCAAATGTAGCAAAGAGCAGCCAGGAAAGAGAGACAGCGACCCCAAAACTGCCACGCATTCAACTTCACTCTGTTTCAGCTGAAACATTACAGAAGAGGGAGAAACCCTCTAATGATGGGTTTCTACAGTCCTAAGAAATGACAAAACTTGATTTTACATGTGCACATGTTTTCAGCAAGCTAAACATACTGAAATTGCCACCACTCAGCATCAGTACTAACACAGTTAAAGAGTAAGGAACAAATACCAAACGCATTTAGCGCATGCACAGATGTTGCTGTTGAATACAGAGCAATAGCTCTGGTGCACCAGGCAGCACTGCAGTCACAGAACAAACACAATTGCAAACACCATGTTTTGCAGCCCTAGCTTCATATGGATTGCATCATGCAAATTATTTGTGTTGCCTGCAGATGCAGCCTTAATTCAAAATCACAGACAGTATGGTCTGGCCCTCATGCCACAAGTACATGGGTACAGACCAAATGCTTTGTTCACAAATGCTCGTACTGAAGACCTTCCACTGATGTAGACAGCTAAGCACCGCCACCTTGCACAATTTTACACAGTCAACCTGCACTTGCCCTGTCACTGCACACCAGAAGGAACCTCTCAGAGGAAAAGGATAAGATTCAGAATAAGGGTTTCAAAAAAGTAAAAAAGATGCACTGGGTCTTTTGTGACTGCAGTTACACACCTGTGAACCTGAGGGTTGCACTTGAGTGAACAGCTTCTACCTGGTCTCTGCTGAAATGGTTGTATCACACACTGGCATAGGGGATCTTGGGGGTTTGTAGCTATTCGGGGTGCATTTAGTTGGCTTTATGCTGGTATAATTTTTTCCACCCCACCTGTGCTACTCTGTAAGTCTGCCTGTTCAATGTCATATCTGAGATGTTGACAGCCGTACCACACAGACGGGACTTCCTACCTAAATCTCAGAGTTCAAGACTCTGAAGGTAAGTTGAATTAAATCAAACATGACTGTGAATGGCTCTGTGGGAGTTCTGGACTGACAGAGACATACTCCTAAAGCATTTCCGTCTCAAGACGTTCATCTGGTTCCTGACTCTGGTTCCAATTCCTTGCAAAGCACCTTGAAATTTTCATTTTGTGCAGACCCAGAAGGGTCACTTTCCTCTTGAAAAGCAAAAAAAAAGGCCTAATTGGTACATACTAGGCTGCATATTTGCCATCGTGCTCACCTTCTTTGCTTTGACCTCAAAATGTTTGTAGAAATTACGACCTGCCTTTTCCTAGCGGCAATTGGCATAGAGGGCCAACAATGAAACAGCTTCTCTCAAAGGCAGCAGCTCCTGCTTCTGCTAGTATGGCTTTA
>VXBU01018232.1:0-20927 GCA_013400315.1 Bombycilla garrulus | reverse complement strand
ATGTGAGGGGCATAGATTGGTACTTAACTGTAAACATTTAATACGTAGTTTTTAGTATAAAAGATTACAGCTCACCCGGGGCGGGCACAGTGTGTCTCTGGACGCGTTCTGTGTCAACCCTGGCAGAGCAGAGAAATCTCTCTTTGATAAGGACTTAATAAACTGCCTTGAGAACACCAACAAACGACTCCAGACTACTCCTTCAACAGCACGGGCCGGAAACCTGGACTTTCCTACATATTGCGGGGTCTCCTGGGGTTAAGGAGATCCCAGCATTTGTGGCGTCCCAGGCTGGGCAGGAAGACCACCACAATTGACGTCCCAGACTGGGCACAAGACCACAACAAGAACTGGCTGGATGGCTGGTCTCAAAGAATGGTGCTGAATGGTGCTGCATCCAGTTGGCAGCCAGTCACTAGTGGTGTCCCCCAGGGATCAGTATTGATCTCAGTTCTGTTCAGTATTGTCTCAGTTTGAGACAATTTATGGAGCAGAGACTCCAAAATAATTACCTATCCTCTGTTTTTAACCTCTCTCCCTAACACAAATAAGGAGAGACAAGTGCAAAGAGATATAAGTGAAAAAAAAATGAGTTTGCTAAAACAAAACAGCAATAACCACAAGAAACAAAGGTAAATGTTTCAACTTCAACCCACAAAGGTGGAAAAGATTTTTCAATTAGTCCCCAGACAAGGACAGAAAAAGTGGAACCATGCTGGTTTGATGTGAATGAGTGAATGAATAAATGAGATGTACGGCATCTTCAAGTAAAATCTGTAATTATAACGGGCACATGCAATTGGATGCCCAATTTCAGGAAACTCAGGGGCTTCATTCCAGATGATAACCTAGAAGAAAAATGTATATGTGTTTCCACAAGTACAAGACCAGTGTGGATCCCAAATCGTATCATCTGTGCATGTTCACAACCAATGTCAGCGGCGAACGACAGCAACAATGATAATGATGCCAACATCTCATCTCACAACAGTTGAACTTTATGAATATTTTAATTGTCAAAATTGTATTTTTATTTGTATTTTAGAAGTGTTTAAAATGTTTTAATAGTTGTAGTTAGAAGAACAGTTTTTATGTAGGTTGTGGACAGTGTTTAGAATTATCTAGTGGTGTGTTTTTCCTTGAATTTGGCAGCTCGAGGGTTTGGAGCAATGACAGCATGTTGCCCTGGTGTGGTGCTTGGAAGCCACATGGAAAATTGTGCAAACAAACAAAAATTCAGTATACTGTGAGTAACAGTGTGCCTTGTGTGGCGCTCAAAGACAGCTTTGGGCTCACCCCTGATGCCTTCAATTGGAAATAAGTTACATGATTTTCACCCAAAAATCTTTGTAATTTGTGGGAACAGAGCTTGGTCTGGAATCCCAGCTCATCCCATTGATAAGCTATGCATTAATATGGGCTAGGTCCAGGGGGGTCAGGCCCCCTGCTGCCACAGATGTTCTGGATAGCGGGGTCCCGGAAGGGACTGCTTTGTCCTGGAGATCTCCAGCAGAGACCCTAGCCACAGGCTATACTCCTAGCAAGCTCAGCCTGAGTTAATCAGGCAGTTCAGCTCTTTAGTGATTCCAAGCTCTTTTAGGATTTCAGCTCTTAGCTTGCTAGGGTCTGCCATGGCTGGCTCAGGGAAGAAGAGATGAGAAGGCCGTGTAGAGGTTCCACAGAATGGTTTAATGCAGGTTCCGTGAAGGGGTGTCCAGTGACGGCTTCTTCCACCGAACTGGGCAGAAGCAGGGTTTTTTATAGGGTTAGTGAGGATTGTGAAATTATCCAATGGTTTTAGGGTCAGGGTGAAATAACCTATAGTCTTAGGACATCTGGAATGTAGCCAATAGTATTACAGAGATAAGAGAGGGTCTTGAGGCAGGAAGCAGAGCCTAATCCATGACTAGGCATTTCCTATCTCCAAGGAGGCCTAGCAGCAGGCTCTGTGACTGCAACAATGCATCATTGATAAGTTAGGCAGGTTAATGCCCAAATGGCATCCAGGTGAAACCCATTTGTGAGCCAAACAAAATCTTACTCAACAATTAGGCACAATCTGCACAAACAACATAAGTTTATAAAATAGAAAAAAAATATTACAGTATTGGTTTTTATGCCAGGTGCCTCTGTAGCACACACAGAAATCTAAAAATCATATCATGTCAAATAATCAAGCAAATAAATTAGATTGTATTTAATTTTATCCCTGCTAAGTGAAAAATACTAATCATAAAATACATGGTGCTTCAGAATCAAGTTACCATTGACCTTTTGTTATTAATACATAATCATAGATATGTATCTCATAGACCTGTCAAACTAAAGAAAGTTAACTAGTTAGTTAAAAAGTTTACTTAAGCTGTTTTATTTCTTATAATTTTGGTTGTTTTGAGATGTGTGATTTTTAATTGCTTAATGCATTTTATTAGAAAACTGTTTGAAAAGTATCAATACAAGCCTCAGCTGTCCAAAAGAAAATGGGGGATTAGTAGCAGGACGCTTTATTAACCAAGAATTTGGACAACTTAGGCTTCACCTAATTAGTCTAGCTGTGGCCTAGCAGGGGCCTGCAGGGGCCTGTAAAGGCCTGAAACTGTGACACAGGTGAAAATAGTCTAATCTCTGTTTTTGTAAGTTGTACCAATTATAGAATGTTTTATAGATAAGTTAGAACAATGTAGCCAATTAGCTGGCATATTCTACAGGAGTGGAATGTCAACTATTTGAGGAGATAAAAAGCAGGTTCAGAACAGAATAAACGGACTTTGCCATTTTAACTGCATGAGTGAAGGTGTCTTTATTCTAGCCCAGCTCCTCGAGTTTAAGGAACCCTGCAACACAAAGTAAAAGTTTAACCCATTAAAACCTGAAAAGATTAATTCCTACAAGGTCTTTGAAAAGCATCTGAGATGAAAGTCCACCCTATCTTAATAAACAAGAAGTCCAAGGAAGGTAATGTATTTGAAGAGCCCCTTCCAAAATTAATAGAAGTAACAGACACTAAATGCCAAGCTCTTAAAACTGAAAGTTTATAAGTAAGTTTATTTAGGCAAATACAATTCAAGTGGGCTGAGTTACCTGCTCCTTTCTTTCAAAATTCCTACACTCTTTTTGTTCTGTGTTCCAATGCTCTCTGGTCAGCCAGGTCAGTCTTGTTCCCCAACGGCTCATTTTTCTTCGTGTGAGGACAGCCTACTCCTGCATCTTTAGGATTTGCTTCTTGAAAAATGTCCAGGCTTCCTGAACTCCTCTGCCCTAAGTACTTATCAGAGGAACATGAGAAAATTGTGAAAATATTCACAATGTTTGCAGATTTGGGGTCTTATCCAACAGCTAAACCCCTCACAGCCACTCACTCAACCCAACCCCCACCCAAGCTGGACAGGTAAGAAAACAGGAAGACCAAAACAGGTGTGGGTCAGGATAAAGATACTTCTATAAGTGAAGGAAATAAGAAAATTAAAGAAAACAAAAGCACAACTGATGCAAAGACAGTCACTCACCACCTCCCACAAACAGATTGATGCCCAGCCACTCTATGAGCAATGGCTATGTCCCCCAACNCCCCCCCCCATAGTTTTCCTTGCTGAACATTACATCGTATGGCACATAATATTCCTTTGGCCAGTTCAGGTCACTTGTCCAGGTTCTGTTCCCTCCCAGCCTTCATACCCACCCCCAGACTACTTGCTGTGGGGCCAGAGTGGGAAAAATAGAAAGCCTGGATCCTATGGAAGCATTCTTCAGTAATAACAAAAATACTGGTGTGTTTTTAAGAGTTTTAGTTGCAAATCCAAAATAAATGCCATGTGGGCTGCTACAAAGAAAATTAACTCTATCCCAATTATACCCAGTACACCTTGGTACAGTGCTTCAGTATTGATTACCTTAAATTAAAATTTTAAATCTGAATTTAATTTAAAGCACTTTCATTCTGACATTTTTTTGGTTTAAAATCCATTGATCTTGTGTTGTCGTTGTCTATCACACTCCCTTAAGCTGACTTAAGCAAATTTAGGTGCCTCAGGAAAGAACATGGTTTAATACAGCTATTTTGTGGGGTTTTGTATTGGGTTTGCATGGCCAGGTTTTGGTAGCAGGGGGGCTACAGGGGTGGCTTATGTGACAAGCTGCTGGAAGCTTCCTCCATTTCCACCAGAGCCAATCCCTGGTGGCTCCAAAGACAGACATGCTGCTGGCCAAGGCTGGGCCAATTAAAAATGGTGGTAATGACTCTTAGGTTATAATGTAAGATGTAACCAAAATAATGTATTCTATTACCATCTGTTGAAACCAGGTGGGGCATTGTTCTTTATCTCTTCCATGACCCATCCTTCATCACTCCGGGAGGATATAGTCTGTTAATGGGCCATTGAGTCTCACTGCATGACTGATAAAATTACATCATCCCATTGTGAGATGCTCTGCCCAGGGGGAAGAGCCAAGCATTCCTGCCTGGATATAATCTGAGATTTAGAACACCACAGGCAGCCTTTTTCCACTGGATTCCCAGAGGAAGACCAGATGCTTCTACACCACAACTTGACCTTCAAAGAAAAAACACACCCTTCTACAGGATCACTGCTTCAACAGAACCGCATCTGTCTCTCCAAGAGGACTGCAGCCACCATTTAATCAAACTGCTACCAACACACTGACTGACAGGGTGTCAGGTTGTATTTTGACTCTGTCAATGTTTTTGTACTATTGCATTTATTTTAATTTTCCTATTAAATTGTAGTTCTGGCTTGGAGTCTCTCCCTAGTTTACTTTCAAACTAGTACATAATACCTCTGTGATAACATATTTAAGAAAAATAAGAAGAAAAAAGTTATTGGGCAGATGTAACTGCAGCCAGAGAAGAGCAGGGTGAGAACATGTGAGAGGAACAATTCTGCATACACCAAGGTCAGTGGAGAAGGAGAGGGAGGAGGTCCTCTGGGTGTCAGAGCTGGAATTCCTCTACAGCCCATAGTGAAGACCATGGTGAAGCAGCTGTGCCCCTGTAGCACATGGAGGAGGACCATGGGAATGCAGAGATCCACCTGCAGCCTATGGAGGAGACCCACACCAGAGCAGGTGGATGCCTGAAAGAAGATTGTGAACCCATGGGAGGCCTGTGCTGGAACAGGCTCTTGGCAGGGACCTGTGGAGAGAGAAGCCCACACTGCAGCAGGTTTTCTGGTAGGACTTATCACCCCATGGGGAACCCACTCTGGAGCAAGCTGTGCCTGAAGAACTGCACCCCACGGATGAGGGACACACTTTGCAACAGTTCATGGAGAGCTGTTGCCCATGGGCTGGACTCACATTAGAGCAGTTCATGTAGAACTATCTCATGTGGGAAGAACCCCATGTTGGAGCAGGGGACTCTTCTCCCTGAGCAGCTGCAGAAATGTGTGATGAACTAACCATAACTCCCATTCCCTATCTCCCTGTACGGCTGAGGGGGAAGGAGGGAGGGGTGGCGGGAAGGATTTTTTAAGGTCTTATTTTACTTCTCATTATCCTGATTTACTTCTAATTATCTGATTTTGCTAGTAATAAATTCAATTCATTCATATCTCTAATTTGAACCTGTTTTGCCTGTGACAGTATTTGGTGAGGGATCTCTTCTGGTCTTTATCTCAACCCATGAATCCTTTGTTATATGTTCCCTTCCCTGTCCAGTTGCAGAGGAGTGATAGAGAGGCTTTGGTTGGTGCCTGGCATCCAGCCAGCATCAACCCACTACAGCTTTGAAGCTGCTTTTCTTGTCTAAACATCTCTTATGCTTTCTTTTCTTTTTATTATTACTTCTAAGGGGGAAAAAAAAAGTGTATTGTCTCTAACTCTTGAGATTTTGAGCTATTTTCCTATGGTATTTGAGAGATGGACTAGTGGAAGTGCCTCACCTAGCCTCTGCTGCTGCAATCCAAAAAGGAGATGGAATTCCTGTGTATAACAGCTGATCTCAACAGTTGAAGGAACAGCCACAGGAAACCCCTGCAGCCCTGCTGAGCGGGTAGCAGGTGCCTTGGCTACACACCTTGCTCACCCTATGGGGAACAGTCATGAGATAAACCCTAAGCCAACATCTCTGACTGACTATGACTCAGATACTGGCTCCTGGCCAACACAAATCTTTAGGTATGAACTAATTTGACAGCTAATGTAGCCACCTTGCTCTGGTATACCCACACAATGATTCTCTTCTTTCAAGCCTTCCTTCATGAGCAAACCATCTATTTGTGTTTATCTCAACCTCTTCTGCAGAGTGCTGAAGAAAATTCCAAGGATGGTACCACATCCTGGTCAGTAATGACCCCACAGTCTTCCCTAGCACAATGGAGTGTGATTACACATGGCATGGTTTAACCCCAGATGACAACTAAGCACCCCACAGCTGGTTACTCACTCCCCTCCCCCCCCCCCCCCCNCATAGGATTATTGGGAAAATCGTTATTGTAACAGTGTTTAGTCTTGCTGATGCTGATATCTCAAGAGTCAGACATAGTTAATAATTTGTTCACAGTTACAGGGAATGAGAAGGGGGGTATGAAACAAGGTCCTGTCTAATTCTTGCAAAATGTGGAATATGTAAAAATTTCTTAAGAAAAGACATCCTTTGATGTTTGATCTTTGTAAACTTTCAAGCCTAATCAACAAGACAGGAGATTTAATCTGTGAAACAGCACCTTACAAGCTCTANAGGCTAACAAAGACTGGGGAGAAATGCAGAATTTATGGGCTACAAGGACATTTGGCAGAACTCTCAAGATAAAGAAGAAACAAATAAAGCCAACTCAGCAACTGTGCCAAAATCAGCTCAAACAGGGTAAAGGGTAATTCCCACAGGGGGAGATCACAACCAGCAACCCACAAGACCACCAACCCAAAAGAAGAGAGAAACTGAACATGTGGATTAATTAGCATGAGAAGCTAGACAATCATCAACCAGTAGAAGACAGAATGCTAATTAATAAGAGAACTATGCAACTTACAGGAAATTAACACTAATTCCTTTGTTTGCTAAAATGTATAAATAATTAAAAGTTTTGATAGTTGGTGTGCGTGTGTTAGGAGTAGTGATTCCCCCACACAGCCGGCATCGAAATGAAGTAATGCCTGCTCTCTGATACTGAAATTACAGTTTTAGAGAGTTTTATTTTACTGATATTTTCAGTGATAGGGTGGGGGAGAGAATTGGGAAAGTGAGAAAACTCATAGGTTGAGCTAAAGACAGTTTAATATGTAAAGCAAAAGCTGTGCACACAAGCAGAGCATAACAAGGATTTTCATTCAGTGGCAGGCAGTTGTTCATCCATCTCCAGAAAAGCAGGGCCCCATCACATGTGATGGTTACTTGGGGAAGATAGATGCTGTAACTTTGATCATCCTCCCCTTCCTTCTTTCCTGCTGAACATGATGTCATATGGTCTGGAATATCCCTTTGGTCAGTTGGGGTCACTTGTCCCAGCTGTGTCTCCTCCCAGCTTCTTGTGTACCCCCAGCCTACTCCCTGGTGGGGTGGTGTGAGAAGCAGAAAAAGTGTTGGCTGTGTGTAAGCACTGCTCAGCAATAAAAAATAAAAATAAAAAAATCCCTGACTTCTGAACACTGTTTTCAGAACAAATGCAAAACATAGCTTCATACTAGCTACTATGAAGAAAATTACCTCAGCCAAAACCAGCACAATATGCAGGATTACAAAGAGGACAAAACAGGTAAATTACTTCCACTTTCCAGCACTCTGTAATTGTGTTGCTCAGAGCTGTCTTTTACTCAGCAGCCACTACTTTTCTTTTGCTACTCTGGGAACAAGTAGACTCTAGCAGTAGTACTGTTTAAATTTTTTTTTCTGAACATGAACCACCCTAAACAAACAGCTTTCTCATTAATCACTTCTAAACAACTCGAGTTAGATATCAAGAGAGTGTTCTGCCTCCAGCTGAGGACTGCTTTCCTCATGGAGGCAAGTGTTCTCTGTGCAGCTGCATGCTAAGGCTTCCTAAATATGCTGTAATGCCAACTGTAACTGCATAGGAACACTAAGAAATGCATGTGTGTTTGTTAGGGGATCTCATTTTAGACAGGAAAAACCTGAAACAAACAAACACAAAAACCCCGCACTGCACTAAACAGTAACGTGGGGCTTAGGCCAGGTTCCCTGCTACACTGGATGGGTCCTGGGCGCCCCTCGGGTCGGGCCGCACCCTGCCCCTCACACAGGAACTGTAAGCGGGCACCAGGAGCGGCACCGGCCCCAGCGCCCGTTCGGTGCCGTGGCGGGCAGGCGAGCTCCTACTGTATCCGGCCCCTGCAGTATCCAGCGCAGCTGAGAAGCCGCTTGGGTTCCGCCAGGCCCTCCAAGCGGCTGTTCCTTGCCGCTATGTCCCGGCGGCGCTGTCCCCTTCCGGCTGTTGCTCCTCCTCCTCCTCCTTCCCGCTCTGTCCCAAGGCGCAGGACTGACATCACGCCCAGGGTTTCCATCCAATTAAAGGAGGAGGCGGTTGAGCGGAGTAGTAGCGTGATGGCGGTGGTCGAGAGGACGTAGGAAACAGCAGCGGAGCAACAGAGCACTTACCAGGGTTCTTCCTGCCCGGTTTGGGGCCTTATTGTTCAAGCCGGTGGGGGCTGCAGGCGAGCCCACTGCGTGGGGCTGTGAAGAGCCGGCGGCCCAGGTCTTGTGGTGGCAGCAGGAGCAGCCTTCGACCCTAAGTTGCAGCACAGACCTCTTTGTGGAGTATAACGCCGTCTCGGGACCAGGGCAGACCTAGGAAAGTCGGGCCGAGTGCACACACGCAGGTAGGCAGAGGCCCACCATGGCTCCTTTCTCTTTCCCTGGTCCGGAGTTGCGCGGTGGTTGTCGCTTTCAAAGATGGATGGAGAGGCGACTGGCGCTGAGAAGGAGTTGGATGCCTAGCCTGCCGCTGGGCTCCTGGAGCCGGTCGCTGTTTTCCGAAGAGGGAGGGAGTGAGAGAGGGAGGGAGGGAGGGAGAGAGGGAGGGAGCTGTGAGAACTGAAGTGGGCAGTCGGGGTTGAGCCTCTTTCGCTGGGTCCAGCAGGGCCTGTGACGAATGGCTGGGAGGCCTTAGCTCTTCTCTGGCCATGGGGGGCGCTGAGAGAAGCGAGCACAGAGGACNGTGCAGGTCGCGCCACCAGTAGAGGGCCGTTTTCGGGGGCGGGAGTTGAACTCGCGAGAGGTGAACTAGCGAGAGGTAGGGAGGAAGCCCTGGCCTGGGCTCTCCTCGAGAGCTGTTGGTCACGGAAGGCCGCGACAAGTGGGATGTGGGTGGTTGAGGAAGATCGTCGTAGAGCAGGGAGTGGCCGACAAGGAGTGTTTCATGGCCACTAAAGATCTTTCCTGGGGCCCAGGGAGTACGGGTCCCAGAGGAGGCAGAGTGTTCGTACCCTGGTCGTGGGAGGGCAGCCAGCGGCCTATCTGCGAGGAACCACCAAGCTGCCTAGCTCGCCGCCACGGGGACCCCAGTCTAGTTTTGCGGCTGCTCTGGGGTTACAGGGCTCTTTCCTATCACTTTTTTTCCGTAATTGATTTTGTATGCTGTCTGGAGTGGCCCTGGTGTCTGAGATAGTGCCGGGTGAGTGACAGCGCAGGGCTTTTACCATCCCGGTACGAGGCGGACTCCGCCTCCATCATGAGCTGGAACTTGGGCTATATTAGAGAGCACCTCAAGGCACCTGCAGCGGGCCCCTAATCGCTTTCACACCATTACATCTATGAGAGTTGCTGCTCTTTGGCTTATTACCAGTGAGTTTATACTTCCACTCTATTTCATGTGAACCTAAACTTTTTCTAGGTGCATCTGACACGGTAGAGATCTGATTGAATATGTTTGAAATAGTGATCACTCCATCTGTGGCATCTTGTTAACCTGATGTAGTTGAGCCACTTTTTAAAAGTGGGACAGTATTTTCTTGACTCTGCCTCCAACAGAATGTAAACTTTGTGTCTAGAACTGCTTATGATATGCTTTGTGCACGAAATTATTTTGCTAATCACATCTTAGAGCATTAATAGTTATAATTTTGATTTATGTGTTTGGGGAGGCTGTTTTCCTTTAAGAGTATGATCAAGTTGTTCTTAAGACAGGACTATGGCATACCAAAAGCTATTTTTCACTTAAGATGCCAGATGTGATAGATACTCCCTTTTGGTGGTGTTATCACAGGATAAGTTATTTTCAGTATCTTTCAGTTGCAACCATCAAATATTTCAAATTAAGTCAACATTTTTCTTTACTACTTTAGGTAATTTTGGAAAAATCTTGCAGAGGACAGTTGAGTCATCTGGAAAAAAGAGTACCAAGAAGTAATTTCTTGGCATCTGCCTTCTAACCTGAGTGGACTTCTATTTATCTTTTAAACTTCTTAATATTTACAATGAATGGGCACAGTGATGAAGATGTAAGAAACAGTAGTGGAGAGTCAAGGTAAGCACTTTCAGTCCTCGGTTACATATTCTGTATTTTGCTTTTTAGTACTGGTTTACATTTTAACTTTGTGCTAAAAGCTTCCTGATGAGCAAGTGAACTGACCATGCATTTTTACAGATGCTTAATCTGCTTGTTAAAATCAGATAGTTTAATTTAATGATGGTAACAATTGTGTGTATACCTTACATAATACAGTTTTAATTCTATTTAAGCTCTATCAGCATTACTCTCTTTTCCCTCAAAAGTTGTCTGAAGTGTCAAAAGCTGAAACCAATTAGATTGAAATGATAATGTAAAACTCATGTCTATCTATACAGTGCATGGCATGCATGCGTAATATGTGCTGTATAAACCCTAAACTATGCTATCTCTAAAGTTGGAACAGTGGACTGTTAATTCCAGTGAGGCTTCCTTTTTTTTTTTTTCTTTTATTGAGTTGTCAAAGCTGTATAACATGAAGTGTTAACTTCATGTTTGTTTTCCAAAGTGAAAGTACAGTTTTCTCAGCGGTTATCTTAATTAAAAAAAAGCCCACTCCTCTTATGTCGATGCTGGTATTCTAGGATGTGTGTAGAGGGTTCACTTGGTTGGAAAAGCCTGGTTAGAACTTTCCTGCTGCAAGATAAGGAGAACCGTGAACTTGTAGGGGTGGAATTGAATTCTTGTTCAACTTAGAAGTGTTCTAGAATAAGCATTTACTGCACTAGGAAGTTAACATTTCTAAAACTGGGAATATGATGAATGCTTCAGATTTAAGAAGGCAAGGTAAACTTACAAATAGAAGCTGTTGTGATCATGCTGTCAGTCTACCAATCTGTCTTGTCTGTCTCCTCTTTCTTATCACAGCCTGTTGAACCTGTTAGTTGATTTCATGCATCAGAGGTCATAAAAAAAACTGAGTTCTGTGGGCTTTATGAAAGCAACCAGTTGGGTAAAGGGGGTAGATCTAAATTATTGCCCCAAGTGAAAAAAGTCCAAGAACATAATGGTCAGCTGGTTGTTCAGCACATGCTGGCCATTAAGCTTGCATGTAGTATAGTGTGAGTAATGGGGTGGGAAGAAGGGGGAAGAGAGAAGTGTTTAGGTGATATTAGGTGTAAATCTGTAGGAAACCTATGAACAGTAAAAGTAAAGAAACTTTAAAAAATACACAAAAGTTGTTAATGTCAAGCTTTGATGTTATACCTAGAAATATTCTAGAAAGTCAGTAAACTTTGAATCTTGTGAATAATTTGTAAACTTTTTTGTTGTGATTTCTACTTCTAGTAAAGATGGTACTTGTCTAGTTAGTTAACAAATTTCAGGTTTCTTCTAGTAAGTGGCAAAATATTCCTGATTACTTACATTTAAAAAGAAACCAAAAAACCAAAACCAAACAAAACTCCCCCAGCCAAACCCAACAATAACCTTTGTCAGTTGAGTAGAGGAACATAAACAAAATAAGAGTGTGACCAAAGTTAGACTTCTGAACTTTTAGAGAGTTATAACTAAGACCTCCAATAAACATTAACTTACTGGGGACAACCCTGATGACTTTGTATTTAGGAAGTTTTTTACTACTTTAAATGAGCCACCTAGCTAAAGATAACATTTGAATAACACTGCATATCAAACTATGACCACTTGTAGATACCAGTATAGCAAAGTTACTCAAAAGCTGTAGCAATTATCATAAGAGTAAACCAACTAAATATCAAAAAAGTATTTAGACAACTTTATTATAAGCAAATATCAGGAAGATGCAAATTACTTAAAACATTATAGTTGCCTCTGAAGTAAGACTTTGTTTTGCATCTTAAATTTGCTGCTGAGCACAATTTAAAGCTTTAAAAAAGATTTAAAATGTTAAATGTTTTTTTCCCTTATGTTCGTATCAGTCAGTAACCCTGTAGCCTAATTTGCACACAGATCTTGAAAAACCTATTTGTGTGCTTGTCATTTGCTATCAAGAAACTCCTGAACAGACCTTAATTCTCTGTAGGTAAAAAAAGATTGTGCTCAGTAAAGCTTATATGAAAAGTAGCTGGCTGGGGTGCAATTGTACTTCCTTTTTCCAGTAAGCAGAAAGTGGCTTCTTGCACCAAGGTCCCTTACCATTGTTTATGTTCTTGAAAGCTGATGTTAATGCAAAACACTAATTTCTGTGGATTGAATTTGCTTTGTTGGTTCAATAGTCTGTGGACCACAAAAGATGGTTAAGTAAAGCCAGCTCTTTGTCAGCAAGCTTGAATTTACTGTATAAACTCATACCTTTCACAGAAGATTAAAAAGGTAAGTTCCTGCTTTCAAGAAACCTAAGTGGAGTTAAAACCAAAGATTCTACAAGCATAATTAGGGAAGTATTTTCATATATTGGTTTCTTTTTGGTAGAAGTATGTAATGCAAATTAGAAAAAAAAAGGAAAGTGCATATGTATAGAGTTATATTGGGTTTATGTGGTGAGGTTTTGATAGTGAGGAGACTGCAGGGGCAGCTTTCATCAGAAGAGACATGGGGCTTCTGTTGTGCTGGATAAAGCCAGTTCCAACTGGCTCCAAAATAGATCTGCCACTGGCCGAACATGAGCCAGTCAATGAATCTGGGGCACCTCTGTGATAGCATTTAAGAAATGCTGTGCAGCAATGTGTGTATGTGAGAAGAGAGGGAGGTAGGAGGGAGAAAAATGCAAGAGAAATATCTCTGCAGACTCTTAGATCAGTGAAGGAGGGGTAGAAGGTATTCCAGGTGTCAGAGCAGAGATTTCCTTACAGGCTGTGGAGAAGACCACTCCAGAGCAGATAACCATCCTGCAGCTCATGGAGGGCCTCATGACAGAGCAGGTGGATGTGCCCTGGAGGAAGCTGCAGCCTCTAAAGAGCGCACCTTTGGAGAGGAGGAAGTTTTCTGTCATGAATTGCAGCCCCTGGGGAACCCACACTGGAGCAGTCTATGCCTGAAGGACTGTACCCCATGGAGAGGACCCATGCTGGAGCAGTTAGTGAAGGACTATCCTGTGGGAGATACTTTATGTTGGAGCAGTAGAAAAGTGTGAAGAGGAAGGAGTGGCAGATAAGCTCTTAAGAACTGACTGTAACCTTCCATTCCACAGGGGGGTTTGAACTAGAAGATCTCTAAGGTCCCTCCCAACCAAAATCATTCTATAATTCTTTCCCCACCCCTGAAGTGGGGAGGAAGAGGTAGAAAGTTGGAAATGAAGGAGTGAAAGTGAGCTTGGGAAGAAGGAGGTTGGGAGAGAAAGGTGTTTTAGTTCTGTCTTTGTGTCTCAGCATCCTACTTTATTTTTAATTGGCAATAAATGAATTTGAGTTGTCAGTCTAAGTCAGGGAAAAGGAAAAGAGTGTGTTTCAGAAGAGATGAGGACAGGAAATAACACTTGTTGGTAGCCTAAACTTAATACTCTTGGTTCCCTTTGCTTTATATTAGTGATGATGAATAAGATGAATGTGAATGTCTTTTACACATACAAATCAGATTGAGTAGTTCAGTTTTTTTAAATAAAACAAAAGCCCACTTGAATTGTATTTGCTTAAATAAACTTACAAACTTTCAGTTTTAAGAGCTTGGCATTTAGTGTCTGTTACTTCTATTAATTTTGGAAGGGGCTCTTCAAATACATTACCTTCCTTGGACTTCTTGTTTATTAAGATAGGGTGGACTTTCATCTCAGATGCTTTTCAAAGACCTTGTAGGAATTAATCTTTTCAGGTTTTAATGGGTTAAACTTTTATTTTGTGCAAAATAATATTCTGTTTCCTGTTGGTTTCTAATTGGGGGAATTGTTAAGGCAGTTTAATGTAATGAATGCCCTCTAAATCAGCAGTGATAAATTATCTTCTCTTTGGTCCTTTATCAACACAGACCTTATACAGGGGTCTAAATGCTTTAACAGTGCTTTTGCAGCATGGCTTGGATAACTGTCTGTCATGAAGTTTCTCTTCCTAGTGCCTTGTATAAATTAACTGACTGTTCCTAATTGTGTGTTCTGATCAGGGAGACCTTTTTTTAAGAGGTAAGCTAGTGAAGCTAAACCTAAGACTACTGAAAAGAACTAGTGACTCTGTGACAGAACATTTGTTTTTAATGTTTGCTAGTGATGTTTTTCTTCAAGTCTGTCTCTCCTGTCATCTCCCCAAAGCATACTCAGATTTTATTCCATAGACATTTGTCACAAATGAGTGTGTTAGGTCAATCAAAGAATCACTAGCAAAGATATCAGGCTTAATATAAAAGCAAAAGCACAACAAAGTTCATTGGCAAGGTTGACTCTACTACTTACTAGATGGTTAAAGCACACTGAGAAAAATTGGACTTAAATCTAAAATAAATCAATCTAAAACTAAAATCAACAAAAAAATTATGTATGTGGAGGTTGGGTAAGGATAAAAAGGAATGAGGGAGAGCCTCTCATTCAGTTGCCAGGTTCAGAGTGGAGCCCCTTGCTAGACTTAGTCCTGGACTTGACCAACAGTTTAGGCCTAAAGGTTTAACAGCACTTAAACTTTACTGCATTTAATTAATAGCCTAATTTAAACAAATTAACAAGAGATTCTATAGAACTTACTATAAGCACAACAGTAACTCATAAGCCTAACTTACAAATCTAATGTGCTTAAGAACCTAGGAGAGCAGCATTCCTGGTACACTTGCTATATATAGCATATTCACACTCGCATGCACACAGACAAAGTGTCTGTACAAGCTACCTGTGAAAAATTCCCCTTGAATTCAGTGAAGTACTCACTTTGGATGCACTTGCATCTTCTCAATGGGCAAAGGGTTGAGCCTCGAGGAATTGGGGGTATCAGCCCAGGATCCATCATCATTCAGCAATCCTTCGAATATGGCAAACTTGAGAGTTCACTGGCTCTGAGAGGCCCCACTCAGAGGGAAGGTTGCTGGTCACAGCCTGCTGCGGTCCAGGAGAGCTCAAAGGGTCTCGTTTTGGACTGGTGTTTATAGGGCTGCAATACAGTGGGCTTTAGTCATAGTAATTTTCCATCCCGGCTGCAATTCAGGTCAGTAACTTTCTTTGAAAGTTTGACAACAAAAATGTTATTCCATTTGGGTTGTAATTCAGGCAAGAAATATAACTTTCCAAGGCTGTTAAAAAACAGGAGCTTATTAGACAGCACAAGTTCCTGGGAGCAGACAGTGGTTCTGATAAGCTCAAGAGGAGCTTAGTCCAGGTGCTGGTCATCAAGGCCAAGGCCTAATGAAGCATTTTCAGATCATAGTGCAGCCTGAGGGGGAAGTACCACCACAATTGGGATTTGAAAAATTAGCAGGTGCAAACAATTATTTCTTTGTACTCTCAGTAAGTTATCTTGCTTTTCTTGTAAAACAGTTTGAAAATAAATATTGCTTTTGTGGATCTCTCTTAAATTGCTCTTAAATGTAATGAGAATATCCAGAGATAGTATCGAACTTTCATACCAAGTTAGATTTCCCATATGCTGCTGTACAAATGCAACTATTTGAGTGAAGGGCTAGGGGTGTGAGAAGTTTATTTACTACATATCCTGGAAGATGCTCTCTGTAGACTTTACATTGGTTTGCCAAAATACATGAAATGATAATTTTTCATGTAGAAATCCCATACTGAGAGCATGCTATTCACTCTTAGTATATATTCCTGCATGCCTACTACAGTAGGTTAGCACTGTCGGTTAACTTCAGCATCATTGCAGTAATTTGTTTGCATAGTAGAGAAGTAGTCTCACTTCAATAGGATTGAAGAGGTCATTCTTGCTTTATCCATCACTTTTGCTTCTTTTTTCTTTTTTTTTTTTTTTAATGGACCTGTGATGGTCCTGTAACTGCTTTGTACAATCTCATGCATTCCTGTCTTTGTTTAGTGTTGTTGGTTTTGGTTGTTGTTTTGTTTGCAGGTTTTTTTTCTAATTGAACAAAGTACAGTATATGTAATGTATGGTTTCTTATTTGAAGAATATATTTTATCAAATAATGCTGTTTCAGTTTTACTGGGTTTTTTATATATAATGTATAAAAATTGTTTGAAGCATGGAGAAGGAAAGCTTATATGGCATGTTTGAAAGTGAGACTTACAAATGCAGGAATTCTGTTTTGGTTAACAGAATTAAGTATTTAAAAGAGCAGAAACGCTCTTCTACAGCAAATACTGAATATTCCCTTTCTGTATACATGATATTAACAGCATCTTTATTCTGTAGCTTAATTTGCCTTGCCCTATTGTTTTAGATCTACAGTTCTTCCAATTCTCATCTTGATAGCATTTATAATTTCGGTTGATGTTTGGTCTCTTGGAAGCACACTGATCAATGAAGAAGGGGGGGGGGAGCAAATTGCACCACAGGATAGAGTTGGTTGGAAGAGGGCAAAAATGCAATAGCAGAGTAAAGGGAAGACATAATATGAAAAGGTGGGATAGGGTAAATTGACAAACACAGGTGAATAGATAAATGAAAATTAAGTCTCGTACATTGTCTCTTTCTCTCATTATATGTAAGGTATGCATGGTTTTTCTGCCAGTCTCTTGGGTATATGCAGAAAGGGTGAGGGAAAACCAGAAAGGTTCTAATTTAAGCTTAAGTGTCTGAAGATTGCCTCCTACCTTCCAGTTTCAAGTAGGTTTTTTTGAAAGAAGGGAAAAAAAGGCTGGTTGTTATTGTACTCAAACTCTCTCTTTTAGGCTACTTCAGGTGTCCACAACAGGATGAGTGTGGTGTCCTCTTTCATCTTTTGCTGAACTGTTTCAAATAAAAGCATCTAAAGAAAAGGCACTGACCCTGGACAGGAAGAGAAGGGGGCAATAGATGAAGTACTTTGCTTGTCTTTTTGTGTAAGAGGAACTCTGGAGAGCAGAGGATCATAATTGCTGATTATATGAGATTATATTTATGTAACAGCACTGGGTAGCAGGTAATTATGACAGCATTCTGAGTCTTTGGTTGAAGAAATATTTAAGTTCTAATGTTCCTTGCATCCTAAAGCTAGAGATACAATGCCAGAATCTCAGTAATTAGTAGTGCCAGTTCAAGGGATTAATCTTGTAGAGGTCAGTGGTATTATTTTGTGTTAATAGGCATTACTCATTGTGAGAAAAGTTAGACAAATTATGGATCTGTTGTGATTTAACTCCAGCCGGCAAATAAGCACCACACAGCTGCTCACTCACTCTCCCCTGGTGGGATGGGGGAGAGAATCTGAAGAGTAAAAGTGAAAACACTCATGGGTTGCAATAAATGCAGTTTAATAGGGAAAGCAAAAGCCATATGCACAAGCAAAGCAAAACAAGGAATTCATTCACCACTTCCCATCAGCAGGCAGGTGTTCATCCATCTCCAGGTAGTTGGTGTAGTTTGGGTCAGCTGTCCCGACTGTGTCCCCTCCCAACTTCTTGTGCACCCCTAGCATCCTCCCTGGTGGGATGGTGTGAGAAGCAGAAAAGTTCGTGGCTGTGTGTAAGCACTGCTCAGCAATAACAACAACATCCCTCTGTTATCAACACTGTTTACAGCACAAATCCAGATCATAGCCCCATACTATCTACTATGAAGAAAATTAACTCTATCCCAGCCAAAACCAACACATTGTCCACCCCTTATTCCATACCATTTATATCATGGTCAGGTCCCATGCTATTCATTATATCCTCATTAACCACCACCCCCCTTTCCATCCTTTGATACAATACACCTATCATTCCCTTCGTCTATGGACCACTCCTGGAAAATGTCCACAAATGTCCACCGAGTTCATTTAGTCCATGACTTTGGGCTCCATCTGCTATAGTAGTCACTCAGGACAAAAGTGCTGTGTTGGGTGCAGTTACTGGGCACCAAGGTCAGTTCAGGTCGGGTCACTGCTGTGCTGCGACTGCTTCTTGTAAGACTTTTCTTCCATTGGTTCAGGTGATTCCTGCTATAGTAATTCCTATAACAGGCAGCTCAAATCATTGGTTGCAACATTTTAAAAGTATTTCCACTACAGTCTCCACCACTGGTCCCTATGGACCAGGTTCTAGGGTTTAATATTGCCATGAACTCCTCCCCTTGCCCCTGTTCTGGCTTGGACTTGTCCACAGACTGCAGTCCCTTAAGGGTGTACTTGTTCCAACAAAGCCTTACCCATGGCTGCAGGTCATCCAGGGGTGTACCTGCTCTTTTGTGAGCTCATCCATGGCTACATGCTTTGAGGTGCTCCAGAGAGTAATGGTATCCACCTGGCAGAAAGCTATGGCCTCTCCAAACTCTGCACCCACTGTGACTGACACAGCTGCCCAGAGCTCCAGTGGGAACATGTATCAGGCTGCAGTGTGTGCCCTGCTCTTATGCCAGTACTGGGCATCAGTAGTGAGCACACCTGTGGGAGGTGAGCCCAGGTAAAGGAACTCCTCTACTTAGTGGCAGAGCTCTGGCAAGAAGTGAATAGGTTGAGGAGTATCAGGGAGTGTGAGAGAGAGAGAGATTACTGGTATTGCACCCTACCTTCCCTGGGACAGGCCTGACAGGTAGACAAGGGTGCATGATATGGAGGATTCCCTATCCTCTCTCCTCCCAGCTGAGCATGGTGACATAAGGAATAGGGGCCAATGGAGGCAAGTGCCTGCCCAGTGCAGCAAGCGAGTCTCCTCTGTGACTGCCCCACCTTCCCAAGTGCCAGTGCATAATAGATACGAGGTTCTGTAAGTGGAGCTGAATGATAATGAGGACAGTAGTTCATCTAGCATGGAGGTGTTGCTAAGGTTAAGTCAGCCTATGCCCCGCATCAAAACTGCTTCCATAGAGAAAAGTAAACAGGTTGTTGTCATAGGAGACTCCCTTTTGAAGGAAACAGAAGGCTCCATGTGCAGACCAGACCCACTTCTTAGGGAAGTCTGCTGCCTCCCTGGGATCCAGATTAAAGATGTGACGAGAAAGCTTCCTACTCTGGTACGGCCCTCAAATTATCACCCATTATTGAGTTTTCAGGTAGGCAGCAATGAAGTTGCAACAGGAAGTCTGAGGGCAACCAAGAGAGACTTCAGAGCCTTGGGACTGGTTAAGGGATCAGGAGCAGAAGTAATATTCTCTGTCCTTCCAGTCACAGGGAATGATGAGGAAAGAAACAGGAAGAGCCAGCAGATCAGTATCTGGCTCCAAGCCTGGTATCACTGGCTGAATTCTGGGTTCGTTGATCACAGGTCGGTCTATGTGACACTAGGCCTGTGGGCAACAGGTGGGGTACACCTGTGTCAAAGGGGAAAAAAGATCTTTGCATATGAGTTAGCAAGACTCATTGAAAGAGCTTTAAACTAGATTGCAAGGGAGAAAGAGAGAAACCCAGGCTCACTAGAGATAAGCCTGGAGACAGCATGCCAATGTTTAAGAAACTAGTGAGGTCCTTTGGTCTGCAGTCTTAGTGGAGGTAGGGGATGGAGATCCATGTGGCAGCAAAGACACAAGGGTTACTGATGTGTTATAAACTACAGATGCACCTGAGAATAGTCCAACTGAGGTGCATCTACACCAATGCACACAGCATGGGCAACAAACAGGAGGAAGCAGAACCCATTGCACAGCAGGAAAACTGTGACATAGTTGCCATCCTGGACACGTGATAGGATGACTTGCACAGCTGGAGTGCTGCAATGAATGGCTATAAACACTTCAGAAGGAACAGGCAAGGAAGCCCTGTATATTAGGGAGTGTTTTGATTGTCTAGAGCTTAATGATGGCACTGACAGGGTTGAGCATTTAAGTGTCAGTATTAAGGAGAAAGGCCAACAAGGCAGATCTGATGGGAGTCTGTTATGGAATGAAGAGGCAGATGAAATATGCTATAAACAGCTGGGAGAAGTCTGATAATCACTAGCCCTTGTTCTCATGAGGGATTTCAACTTACCAGATGTCTGCTGGAATTACAATACAGCAAAGAGGAAACAGTCTAGGAGGTTCCTGGAGTATGTGGAAGAGAACCTCCTGACACAGTTGGTGAGTGAGCCAATTAGGGAAGGTGCCCCGCTGGACCTCTTGTATGTGAACAGAGAAGGAGTGGTGGGTGATGTGATGGTTGGAGGCTGTCTTGGGCACAGCGGTCACAAAATGATAAGAGTTTTTGATTCTTGGAGAAGTAAGGACAGGGGTCAGCAGAACTGCCACTTTGGAGTTGTGGAGGACAGGCTTTGGCCTGTTTAGGGGCCTGATTGACAGAGTCTGTTGGGAGGCAGTCCTGAAGGACAAAGGAGTCCAGGAAGGCTGGATGTGCTTTAAGAAGGAAATCTTAAAGGCTCAGGAGCAGGCCATTCCTATGTTCTGAAATATGAGCCAGTGGGGAAGAAGGCCAGCCTGGCTGAACAGAGAGCGTTGACCGGAACTCAGAACAAAAAGAGAGTTTAGGAACTTTGGAAGAAGGTGCAGGCAACTTAGGAGGACTGCAAGGATGTTGTGAGGTAATGCATGGAGAAAATTAGAATGGCCAAAGCCTGACTAGAACTTAATCTGGATACTGCTGTAAAAGACAATAAAA
>VXBU01018228.1:4273-79676 GCA_013400315.1 Bombycilla garrulus | reverse complement strand
GTGGGAAGGAAGAATGAAGGAGTGGGCCTGGTTGGCATGGACTTCTCTTGCAAAGCCATAGAGAATGGACTGGATGCTTCTATAACATGTAGAATGCTTTTTAGGGGGATGTCCTAGTCCTGTGGGGGTGCTAATAAAGTACTGAATTTTGTTGTCCTCAGCCCCAGGGACGACCAGAGATGGGGAATGCTGGAGCATTAATTGTTGACGTCCTCGGCCCCAGAGACAGCCAGAAATGGGGAGTATTGGAGCATTAAGTATTGATTGATGACCCCAGCCCCAGAGACAGCCAGAAATAGGGAGTACTAAAACACTAATATAATAATATCCCCGGCCCCAAGGATGAGAAATAACTGTTCCTTGAGATGAAGATAGAGCCGATGAGGAAAGTTTTTATTTTAGTCTAGGAAAAAGACATTCTTAAACTGTACCCTAAAAACTGATACAGCCTATGGGCAGTTGTGAGAGGACTGTCCCATGGGGGGCGATGTTTCACAATGGCAAATCCACGGGTGAGCCATTTGTAAACTGCATGGCCACAAGAAGACTGGTATTCCTTTAAGGAACCTATAGCAAAGCAGGAGAGACTTCTGCTCTTCCTAATGAGTTAGGGAAATAATTGTTCGAGGGGTGGATTGACTGAAAATCCTAGGTTTTGTCTTTTCATGCGATCAATAGGAGAGTGAACAGTCAGTGGAGGAAGGATAGAAATTTTGAGAATTTCCTTCTAGTTTCTGGGTTTTTTTCTTTCTTTTAGTGTTAGTTGATAAAATTTCTTCTCTATGCTTTAAGTTTGGGTAATTGTGCTCCTTTTTTAGTTCTATCTCACAGCAGAAATTGAGAAAAATATATTTTCATGGGTGCACTGGCCCTTGGCCAGTGTCAAACCATGACATTCTTGGTTCCCTGACCAGGAATCGAAATTTAATAAATAAACCCATAACAGACTGCAATTCCAGTCTCTCACAATGGAAGAGATGATATTACAGTGGAAAAAGTAAACTCCCACCTCCCTGTGCAAGAATTGGCAAGACTTCTTTTTTGAGATTCCCTAGAAAACCACAGAATGTAGGTCCCCTTTTGGTGATTGTGTAACTAGGATGTGTTACAAACTATGATTAAAACTGCACAAAGAAGACTTTTAATAAAAGCTAGATACCTTGTGATAGGAATTTTTACAAAACTTTACTCTTCTGAGTTGGATTATGTAACATACTGTGATTTTTCATTTAATTTTCTTTTTTTATTGCCTTCAGGTTGCTTTTGGTGGTTCAATTTACTAAAAATGTAAGCACGAAAAGTTAGTGAGATGGAAAGATTTTGCATATAAAGTTCATAATATGAAGCTCTGCATGAACCTTGTGTTATTTATGTACAACTGTGCATAAGCAGCACATAACAGTTTATGTTCAGCTCTCGTTGCACAGGAAATTGTATGCAATCTGTGGTACAGAAATGTTTGTCTGTTATAGCTTCTAGCATTTAAAACTTTTACTGCCCAAAGGTTTTAACTCTTTTCTTCCATAGAGAAATATAATTGGCAATTGCCTTGAAAGAATTGCTCTGGGAGCCATTTTTAATTTAATGGATAATTCACAAGTCCAGTGATTTTAGTACCAGTGGGATTTTTTTCACTGTTTATGTATTATTATCCCCAAGGTGTTCCTGTTGGTAGGCCGAATCTTTCATTCTCAAACACTGACTTGTTTGATTGTGAATTTAGGAGAGAACCTTGTTGAGGGCTGGTTTAGCAGACTTTATCAATTATTATAGGTAAAGCCTGCACACCAGTTGTTGGTGGTTTTTCTATCATGTCCTGCTCCCAGGACACTGCAGGTGTCTGTCTCTGAAGGACTCTGCCTCTTATGCCTTTCCTGGTGGAGTGCTCCCCCTCTGACCAGGCACTCGACTGCTCTGCCTCTTCTTGGACTCAACCCTCCACCCTCTCGGCCTTGTCTATAGAAACAGGCAATGATTTTGTCATCTTGAGCACCTTTGAGGGATTTTCTGGGATACAGAGATGCTGTAGCTTCACATACTACCTTAACACCGGTCCCAGATCTGCCACATTTCAAGTCTGGCCGCAGCAGATCTCCTTGCTAAAGAACCAAGCTCTGAGCTTGAACACCTCTTTATATTTTACAGGCTTGTATTTGTTTATCTTAAAACCCTGGAATTTTCTCTGACGCCACTGTGTGCATCAATACAATAGCATTCTTACCACGGTACTGCAGCCAGCCATATTCCCTTTTTACCAAATACAAAGCAGATCTAGCACCTTGAAAATGTTGCTGAAGACAATGCAATTGTTTAGCAGTTGTGCAAGATAGCTAAAATACAAGCACATCAGAAAGACTAAAGTGTAATTATAAAACATGTCATGCTGTTAGTTTAGAAAAAAACAATCAAATCCTAACAATGTAAATGACTTTCCTTGTACTGAATTGCAGTGTTTGTTTTGTTCCTTTCAATTACTGCACAAGGCTTTGGTTAGACAGTGTTGTAATACATTCATGCTAATTTTTCAGAATCTTTTCCACAGCCTAATTTCTTCAGTGAATTGCTCACTTATTTAGAGGTAGCAATAAACATAGATTAAAAAGTAGCGAGGACATACAAAAATGAAACAAAGTTTGTGGGAATGCTTACAGGCAGAAAATGCATGCCATGTGTGATAAGAAAATTCTGCTAAGTTGTTTTGATGGGCCAAAGAAGGCAAGTTACAATGGTGCTGGTCATAATTTGTTTCTATTGTCTGTTTCAGACTTCTGGTGTAAAATGAGACCATGTTAATTTCTCTATTTACAGTCACATTTTCTATTATGGGTAGTTTAAGTCCGGTAGTATTTAATGAGCTGCTGTCTGTTTGGCAGGATAAATCAGAACACCTTCCTTAGGAATGGAGAGAAACAGAGCCACAGCCTACGTGTCTGAGGAGGCATTAATAAGGTGCTTGCCACTATCCACTGACTTTATAAGTCTGCATACTCAGGAGATTGGCTGAAGATCAATAGAAATGGAATTAAGAGAAGAACAGAAAGAAAGAGAGAAGGATGGAGAAGGAGAAGACAACAAAGCCCTATAAGAAAGGAGGCTTCTGGATTTTAAACTGACAGGCTTGAGCTGCTTTCCAGAGGAGCTCAAACTCCTGGGCTGCTCCCCGGGCTGAGATTCACCAGTCCTTCCACTAGGGATCAACCTCTCCAGAGACAATTGGTTCTGTCAGCTGTAGCCTGGGTGCCTCAAGTGAGTTGAGCTTCACCTGCTACAACTGGATCCAGCTGGATCCAGGCAGTGGCATGTGATTGCTTATTGCTGCTGAGCTTTATAGCTTAAAAACCAGTCCCTGCTGGCACAGGACCTATGTTTTTGCAGTACCATATTAAGTGATGGCTAAATGCAGAGTCTTGCAAGATCTTCATTCTTGGGGTGATTAGCTACCTGAACTACTGCCTGAGCTCCAGGCTTTGAGCCACTTTCATATTAATGTACTGCCTGCTCATGTTTCCCCTAGACTCTGCACAGCTCAGTACAAAGCTTCACGTAGAAAGTAAATTAGTTTTATGATTTTATGCTGTTTGAGGGTTAATCTGTAAATTGTTAGTGAGTGTAAGCACATGAAAGTTGGAGGTCTACTTTTTCAAATTTTGAAGACTTATTTCCGACACTTTTGAAAGGGATGTAAAGTTTTATTTCATACTACAAAGGAATAAATAAAAAAGTCTGTGATTAGTATTTAGCAAATTCAATGCCATATAATTTTTTCTGAAACCCTGGCAAAGTTTTAGAAGCAAAGTAAGTCCAGTAATAAGTGATTTTGCATTTTTCATCTATTCTGAATCTTGTGTACATGCTAAGTCCACTTAAAGCAATTTCGGTAAAGTAGAATTAATAAAATGTGCTAACATTTTGGTTTAAAAAAGATACGTATGCCTTATTTAAATTTAAATACATGATGATTCAGATAAGTACCATACATCACATGATCAATTTTCTGCCAAGCCTTTTTAGAAACGCAATTAAGCTTGTCAATCAATATGAATATAAAAATATCAATACTGTATCTGCTGTTTCACAGATATACTGGTGTATGGAACACTGGCTGAACAACACTTACTTCAGAGAACTGTGATAGTACTGAATTTTAAAAGACTAAGGAGATGACCTGGGAAGTTTTAGTTTCTATATCTAAAAGATAAGATTTGAAATATGTTTTCCATGAACAAAAGGCAGAAAACCATGAGGAATCATAAAATTCATCAATATTCTGCATAAAATTTGATAAGTTTCTTTAGCGTTATACATACTGCTTAGCAATATAACTTCTTAATTTGGAATGTAGTTTAAGCTGCTTAATCTATCAAATGCCATTACTGAAGTGACCATCCTTCCATAGTAAAGGATATATTCACCAAATCTTTTATGCTTTAGATCAAACATGAACTGAATATTTTTATTGTACATAGAAATGTTGTGTTGCAGATTATTATTTGAAGTGACGGCTTCTGCAACTCTGCTTGAGCAGATAAATATGAAAATCTAGAGGAAACGTCTATTGTCAACAAAGTTAAAGTAAGGACATGCAAATAGTATAACTAGTGCTGATAAACAAAACAAGACTGAGGAGTTTGTCCTGTATAAGTCATAACCTTGATACTAACAGGCAGTCACAACATTAATTCAATGACTAATGCAATGATATTTCTATTTTTTCCATATGTCCTATTCCCACTGAATGCACAACATAGATGCAGGGCTGTTATGCATACTAAGCTTTTTCATTCTCAAAATGTCACAGTTACATATGAACTTTCTACTTTCCTGTCTGGTAAGTAGCCTACTTAATTTTTGTGTCCTACAGTTCCAAGAAACAGAAGATGCAAATACTATTTTTCTCTTTCAAACATGTATTCTGTCTATAGGGTGATATCCATGTTTCAAAACACTACAGGTTTGTTTTTGTTTTCTTTTTTATTTTTTTTAAATGTAATTTCTCATTTTTCTTCTAGTGGTACTCTGACGCTTTAAGAGTAACCAGTATCTACTACCTTGGAAACACGGGGTCTACCCCCAGCAAATCATCATAATCCTTAGGAAAATCCTGATAGGATTTCTCCTTGAGCCAGGCGTTATGAGCTCTAGGAGCTCCCATCCCCATTTGGGTTTTGTTTTACAAATTCCCAGCAGCTTAAAATGAGCAGGAAAGACACCTCGGGTGGTGTTGGAAACAAGAAAGATTTATTAATTTCCAAAATAGCAAACTCTCTACCGAGAAAAAGCCGTGCCAGAGACCGGAGGTCCATGTCTCTGCTATAACACCCCCAAAATGCCACGAGGTCTTTTGTCTACTGCTTTCTATTACTGATGGCTCAGGCAGGGCTCTGGCACTCGTTCAATTCAGGTAGCTCCAGGGGTGAGATGATGCCCAAGGGGTCCAATGAGGTGTCTTAGTTTAGAACATTTCCAAACTGGGAAAGAATGCTTGGGCTCCTTTACCTTTTATGGGGGACAAAGATGGCTTCATATTTCTTCTTGGTCTGGGCACTCTGCCTGTGGGGGGTGCCACAATACAATGCTACAAAATCCTTCTGAGACCTATTTCCTCTTATAGAAAACACAGTACTTTGTATCAAGTCTGGAACTGCTACCCACTAAAACAAGATCTGCTCACCGACATATGCATGTGAGCAGGAAGTGCATCATTCCTCTGCAGCACAGTTTGGTGGCAATTCTTACAAGCTAAATATAATTTGAACTGCCACTGGGCATACACATTTCATCACCATGGTTATAAGATATTTTTTAAGCAAAATATACAGTAGCTGAACATGCATTCCCTGAAGCTTAGAGAAGAATCCGAATAATAATTTGAATTTTCAAAATTATAACTTTCTTCAAGGTTTTAAAGATGAGGTACTTGGTCATCAATATTTATTTTTGTGATAAAGATAGGCATATTTATAAAGGGATTGGAATGTATCACTCAGGGCAGCAGAGCCTGGACTGCGAAATAGTGCCCGTTGTTCCTATGTCATTTTTAATGTATAATCCCAACTGTATCTAGATATAGTTAGGTTCTGCTCAGAGGAGAGCCTGTGATCACTTTATTGAGCCAAATTACATATACAGAGCATGTCTATGTTGTCATGTGTTGCAAAATTAGTGATACTGGATCTCCTTTTGTCCACACTGTAGAATTATTTTGCTGTTTGGATTTTTTCTGCTTTGTTTTGTTTTTGCTAGGGCTTGAGCTAGCTCTCTGTATGACAGAGTCTGGACATTGTCTTGAAGATAGATCAATCCAGGGAATTTAGTTTTCAGCATTTTGAACAGAGAATGTATTGAGATGATAATTGCACATTATGGCAAGTATTGTGCTCTTGATTGAGCTAAATCTCAGTTATATGGTTCTAAGACTGCACCAGTTGGTCTGGGTGTCAGGGATCTTTATTGGGGCTGATCTATTTACTCTTATAGACACTGACTTCATGTAGATTGAGTGCCACAGGTTGTGGCAACTAAAGACAATCCTCTAGAGCTCAGAGGATCTGGCATATCTGAGGAGGACTCCCACCTTGTGTAAAAAAACTATATCTCTGGTGTACTGAGCTGTGAACTGGCCAATATTACTGATTTACTAAAATTCAGTATTCACTTTTTTTGCTTCCTGCACCTGTCCAAGTGCTCATGTGTACTTCTGCAGAACAGGACATCAAGGTGTGTTGGGAAGTTTTTAGGGTCTGCTATGACAGGAGAGTCGGCATAGCTTTGTGGTGTCTCAGAAACTTCATACACAAAGCCTAGTTCTTAAACACAGGCTAATAATTTCAACTGTTAAGTTTTGGGTTTATATATATATATATATATATATGTATATATACTATCCAGGACAGTAGTAATTTCTGCAGCCAAAAATAATGGACAAATACACTGGCATTAATGTAAACTTTTACAGCAAAATTACTTGAATCAATATCTCTCTCCAGTTTCTAAACCCTTATAAATTTCTTCCAGGTTTCATAAACAGTAATGAAAAAAGTTTGTTCTCAGCCTAGTTTAATTAACTAATTAAGTCATAACCAAGCACTATTGGCTTCTTTCCTGGGCCATGTTAAACTGAAAACATAGAAATTTGAAAAGACTTCAGAGCCAAGGAGTAACTGAGAATCCCAGTTAAATATTGTTCCCTGATTTCAACTCATTAAATTATTCATAGTGTATTTATTTAAGTAATTTTAAGCTTCATCCATATTCCCAACCATTCCTAGTTTTTTCTTTCAAATGTAATTGATAAAACGTAATGTTTCTTTATCATCACTTAAATATTTAGGAAAAAAAGCTCAAGTAACTCTTTTTTACTACCTTCTGAATGCCTTAACATCAATTTTATAAAATGACTACAGTACTTGTCCAACAAAAAATAAATTTTGATCCACATAGATTTTAGAAATCTGTAGAATAACAATAGTCTTCAAATAGAGTAATGAAAGGGAGCAAAGTTATTATCTGGCCTTAGTTTTCACAAAAGTGTAGAGACCTGTAAATGTCATAATTAGACTCCAAAGGGTGTTTGAGTGACATAAAGAATTTAGTATGTTCCATAGCATGTGTAAAAACATTTTTCACTATTTTTTTTTTTTTTAATTTTAGCCAGACTAGCAGCAAGATTGTTTTATAGCCTTAGGCAAAATAATTGGCAATATGCCCTAAGTGGGAGGTTATGCAATAGTCCTGGAACAGCCTTCAGTCTGTACTATGAGCCATTCAAGTACCAAATTAAAAAAAAAAAAAAAGTCTCCAGGTCTAATAAAAAAGGAAGCACTTACCTTCTAGCTTAAAAAAAATTACAAGAAAATTATAAAGAAATGCAAAGGGTATTCATGGTATCAAGGACATGTATTGCTTTTGTTTAATTCCTCCTGGGCCTCAGTCATCATCAGTTACAACTTTTGTGAATATGAATTCAAAGGTTGCAGCCTGAATTAGTTAAAGATGTGAATCTTAGCTTCATTGGCTAAAGCATATTGAATCTATGTATTTGATTTAATCAAATTTAGTGAAAAGAATTAACTTAATTCCCTAAATTAAAGCCACTTCACATACTATTTATTTTAAGTTTAGTACATTACTGTATTTTCCTCAAAGACAGAATACAGAGTCAGTGTTACTACATCAAAAAGTGCATTTATAACACCAAGTTAATCTTTCAAGTAAATGGTTTTCATTCAACACAGAAAGGATCATCCTAACAATATAATTCTGTAGCTTCTGTGCTTCTGTTGCAGTTAACATTTCAACCTGTGCGCAATAAAGAACATCTGTTTTTAAGACTTTGTAACATTTTTTTCTAGTATATCTTTAATTTTCATTTAATTTACAGTAAATATGTCAACTTCCCATATGTCAGCCAACCTACCATAATGTTTGTTTGAATGCATCCTCCATGTTTCATGTTTAGCTGTCTCTTTCAAGACAGCCATTTTAAGCCATCACGAAAATTATTTTACTGAGGACCTGTTGTGTGGATTCCCACTTTTCACTCATGATTCTATCCAAGTCTTTTATAGATAAATGCTTAGAGTAGTGCAGGGACACCCTGAAGGTTTGCTCAGCTCAGCAAAAGCTGAATGCCACACAGAACTGCTCATCCTTCACAGCTCAGACCTGCTCTAACACTGCAGCCATGATTCACAGCTGAGCTCAGAGGTGGAAAAGTCGGACATGGTGAAACAATGTGAGATGAATTCCCTCAGCTGCTTCAATGAACTTGAATTTTCACTAGTCATTGGCTGAAATAACAGATGCACTACAGTAAGAAGCAATTCCTTGCACACTGAGCATAGCTCCATGTGTCTACTTATGGCCGCCTGTCCAGGCATTTCACAGAGAAAAGGAGAGTCATACAGGCCTTCCCCTTCCATTATTAAAATGTCTTCAGAGCATTTCAGCTTATCCTTAAATTTTACTTACATCATTTACTATTGGTGTTGGATTTTTTTACTGTAATCAAATTTATTTTAACAATGTCTTGTTTCGGATTTGGGAATTATCTTTTAATGTATATAAAACACATTTAAAATAAATGAACATGAAAAGACATTGCCAAAAAATGGTGCAGCATCATTAAACATGCATTCTCTGTTAGAGAAATGGCTGTATTGCTAAATCACTCCTGAAAATGCTACTTCTCTGACACTTTCTGGGAAGATTTGATAGGATGTTGGAAGCAACGCAGTTGTCCTGGAAATCAAAGATGATCTATTTCTTAAAATATCTATGTAAGCCTGAGGGGCCAAAAGACATTCCATGTTTCCTCTGTTAATGTTCCCAGCAGTTTGCCTGTAGAACTGGGTACAACATTGTATCTATTAGTACCCACAGGAAAAGCATTATATTTTGAGATATTGGCAAGGGTGTTTTGAATAAGGCCCTGTATGTATGTATGTATGTATGTATGTATGTATATAAAAGGACTAACTGTAGCTTGAAAATTATATTGGTCATAAAAAATTGATGAAGCAAGAAAGCATCTAAATTATCTAATAAATAAATGCAGTGATTATACAATAAAGTCTTAAGCTTGTTCAATTTGATCCTGCTCTCTCTAACCATGATGTTAGGCTGTCTGAAAGAGGCTGTGTCCTACTTTGAATTTACTGCCAATACCAGAGAATGTAAAGGAAATGACATCACGTATTCCTAAATTTAAAATTCCCTGGGTTTTCTGCCTCATCATATACTAGAAATATTCCACCAATTAGATTATTTCAGAAAGTATTTGAGGAAACAAAGATTTATGTCTATTTTTCCTGAATTATATATGTTGCATTTTGTGTTCTAAAACTTTTGATGAATTTTTTTCCTGACATAGCATTTAATTTAGGAAACAGAAAATAGACAATAATATTTTTTTAAACCTGTGTTATAGAATCATTATATAGAATCATACATACACTGTATGAAAATGAGTATAAGCTGTTAGACTACACAAGGATGTTTTTCTGGGCTTTCATGTAGCACAGCACTAAGTCTTCATTGCTTAAAATAGCTTGTCAGAAAACAGAAAACTCAGATAGCCATTGGTTATTGTAGACAAGACCTTTAGATGATTCTAGCTTTGAGCATATGAGGTGAATATGATCAGTTATTTTGTAGGCAGCTGTTTCTGTCCCTGTGCCTTCAAGCTCTAGCCAGTTGGCTGAGATGCGAACAGAAACCCCAAGGGGTGCAATTTTTGAAATGGGTCCAAAGCAGCTTGGCTCATTCTTTGCTTCCTGTAAGTTTTATTTTTTATCATGATGACATAAGTTAAAAATAGCTGGGATGTTTGTACTGTTCATGAAATAGCAAATACTCTGGGTTTCTCACTGTCAAAATTAGACAAACCAAATTAGTCTGACAGCTGTGCTCCTACCGTCATTCTTGTCTGAACTGATACTGCTGGGGAAGAAACTGATAGTGATACAAGAAAAAAAAACAACTTGCATCTTGCTAAACAATGCCACAAAAAAGGGATGTGTTGACAAATACACAGTAGTCTTCAGAAAGCGGTCACCTCATGGATTAGACTGAATTTTGAATGGATAACATTTGAAGTAACTTTGGAAACAATTGTGATAAATTTCTTTCTTTCTTTCTTTCTTTCTTTCTTTCTTTCTTTCTTTCTTTCTTTCTTTCTTTCTTTCTTTCTTCTTTTTCTCCTTCTATTTTTTCTTTTTCTGTTTCTTTTTAGTATCAGAATTAATTCCAGATTAGTATTCACTACACTGTATAATAAATACATAAGTGAAAACTAGTCAGTAAAAAATTCAGGAAAAAATGCAGTTGGCAAGGAAAGACACATGAATTAAAAGAAAAAATCTTTCAGCTGCCAAAAGTGAGAAAATTTTAATTAGTCATTTGATTTTCATGTTCTGCTTTTTCTCATTTCTTCTGATTCCCATCTAGTTTTGATTTGTGCATAAAAGCCTAATCATCAGAAATTAGAACATATAAAGGGTATTTTACATTTCTCTTACCTTTCAATATTCTGTAGAGCATCTTCTGTGGTTTCTTCAGTGCTCGACTTTTGGTTAACTTCCGGAGTATGTCCACAAAGCAAAGTGAGATGATAACCACTACATGTCTCCCAGTCTGCTGAGTGATGGGTTGAGAGTGTGTATCCAGGTCTGGAGTTCACTGACGGAGGGGAACGTGCAGCAAATCGCCTGGAGAGCAGCTGCCCCACCTGCAGCCTCCCCAGTCACTGAAAAAACAGAATCAGCTCTTGAATCATCCCCAGCTCAGTTTTTACACCAAATTTCTGACTGCCATTCAAGCACTGTGGTATGTTTTTTAGTTCCAGAAATTTTAATTTACACAAACACTCTTAAGTTTGTTCTCTCTAACACATTGCTTGATTTCAGGCAGCTAACGAAATCTTACAGAGTCTCAGTTTATGCATCTTTTAAACAGAAATAGCTAGGCAGTAGTTATTTCAAGATAAAATAGTGGCTTTGAAATGTTTTGATTACTTAAAATAAACAAATTGATGGTAAGAATGAGAGCCACAATGTTATTTTGCGTCTACTTGCCTCCTGCAGTATTAGTAAAATCAAATATGTGATTTCGCTTGTATTCAAAGAATCTAAATAGTCAGTTTAGGAAGACTGGAAAAATATCTCTAGATATTATTACTTGGTGTGGTTGAAAAATGCTAGAAACTTGCTTCACTCTATCATTTGGTGAGAGAAAAACCAAGAAATTCATCTGAGACACAAAGCAACCATGCACATACAATAAGACAATGAAAGTCAGCTAGAAATGTTGTAGAATCTAACTGTTCTTTGAGTTTAGCTCATTATTCCATTTTCTTGACTGTGTTCTTCAGCTGGAAGAAGTTCTAAGCTTCACTGCAAAAATGCTAACAGTAATTTAAGAAAATATTAAATTTTTGCTGTAGGTCTATACTATTTCTTTGTTCTTCTCTTCACAAAATAAAATAAATTACGTGGCTCAGTCCAATACTTTTTACTCTGTAGGCCCCTTTAAAAAATCCACAAAAAAAAAAGTATGTTGACAATGTACTCTTTTTGTGAAGTATTTTTACTCATTAATAACTCTGATAGATTAAATAGGAAGCTAACCATAAAAGGTAATAGCTAATGTAAGATTGAAATATTTTGGATGCCAAAGTAATACTAGTTTATAGGATGCATAAAAATAAGGCAGGGTAGGTTATTAATTTGGAAGTTTAAATCTTATCAAAGTTTATTGATTTCTCAGTCATCTGTATTTCCTTCTCTGTTCCTTTCCCCCCTCTTTCTCCAGAATTACCAGGACAAACAAGAAAGGGGAAAGTGTTATGTTTTATCTGGAATTCTGCATCTACCTGAAGCCTGTTCTTCCTTCCATACGAGAGGTCATATTTCTGTCCTTATATGACACTGCAAACTCTGGTCTTCTATGGATTATGTAAAGAGCATCTCTAAAGGTATCTGGCCCTTTCAGAAGGATGGACTGAAATACCCTGACAAGCCCTGGAATACCCTCATTCAACTGCTTGTTAGAATGTACTGGAAGACTGACTAAATCAGAAACAGATCTTATTCCTTAAAATTATTTGTTTAAAAATTGGCTGATCCAATTTTAAACAATTTTTGGATCCAATTTTAACAGAAATATATAATGAAAACTGTAAGTACACTCCAAGAGTACAGATGTTTTGGAGGGTTGTTTTTCATTTGTTTTGTTTTTTGTTTTGGGTTTTGTTTGTTTTGTGGTTTGGGGTTTTTTTTAATAATTTAAAATGAAATTAAATCTTTCTGAAATCCACAAAGGCTCCATATGAGTGGCCACCGTGGTGCAGCAAACAACAGGATATTGGGCTGCATTAATGAGGGCATCACCACCAGATATAAAGAAGTAATTATTCCACTCTTTCCAAGCCACACCTGGCATACTGTCGTCAGTTTTGTTCCCCATTATAAAAAAAAGAAAAAGAATGTGGACAGACTGTAGAGGATCCAGAGAATGACCACAAAGATTTATCAAGGGATTCTGAAGCCTGACAATGTGAGGAAAGAGGTTGAGAGATATGGGTTTATTCAGCCTTGGGAATAAAAGGCTTTGAGAAGAACTTATGACCATGTTCCTGTATGTAAACAACAGCTAAAATGATAGAAACTCCTTTTTCACAAAGAGTCATGTGGAAAACATGAGGGGTAGTGCGTACAGGTTACTCCTGGGAAAATTCTGGTCAAATATAGGAAATTTTTTCACAATGAGAACAAACAGGCATTGGAATAATTTACCCCTGGAAGTAGTAGATTTCTTAGTGTTGGACACTAAAGATTTAGCTGAACAGGGTGATGGGCCACCTTCTCTAGACTGCGATTTTGCCAAGGAAGGTTAGACCAGATGACACTTGGTGCCCTTCCAACTTAGTATTCTATGACTCCATGAATGCAAGCCTGCAGATCCAGCTCTGCCAGGACTCGGATCTTGTGCTCTGTTTCTCTGAACTGCTCACATTCCCAGTGCAGGCTGCAGCCATGTATTTCTACTCCTAGTCCCTCACACGTGCTGAAATGGCTGACAGACCTTGTTTCCAGCTCTGCATTTGTCAGGATTGCAGTCCCAGGACTCCACATTGAGATTCTGCCTTTTTCACCACAGGGCATCGCTGAAGTTCAGCATCTGCCCTCTCAGCAGCAATGACAAGGTTATTTTGTGGTCAGACTTCTCTCATTCAATCTATTCAAATCAATAGTATTTTAGAAAAGGCATAAAAGGAGAATAACTCCTGGATGTCTTTGTATAACAGGCCCTGGCTCTTATGGAATGTTTGATCTCTCTTCTCCTTGCTGGAATGACAGTGCTGTGGGATGCAAGCACTCAAGCAGATAGTTCTAAAGGAGAGAAATGTGGTCACCAGGCTGTCTCTGACACAGCCTGGTCTAAGAGAGAGAGAATAGAAACTTTCTGAGGCTATCCTGAGAAAGTTCTGAGAGAGTATAAAGAGAATTATAAACAATGTCTGTACCTAGTGTATGTATGTGAATTATATGGTGCTTTTTAGGATGGTTTTCAAGAAGTTGTTGCTTTTCTTCCACTAATAGGTTGAGGGAGGTTTTTGTTTGTTGACCTACTAACCAATGCGAATTAACCTAACAAACTCATCTATAAAAATCAACTTCTTTTCTTAATAAAGGCTTTTTAGCTTCTTCACCTTCTGATGTATAGAGTCTTTTATTGTTGCTGAGTGAACTCTGCAGCGACAGAGAAATTCAGAGAGGACCAGCCCTGTGTGACACACAGCTGGTTCTGCTATTCACAAGCAAGGAACAACTGGCTGGGGAAATGGTAATCAACTTCAGACATGGCTGTAGTGACCTGGAAGCAGTGGAGCTCAGAATACTAAGGGGAGTAACAAAACCAAAGAGCAAGAAAACTCACCTTGGATTTCAGGCAAATATTCTTAAAAGTGTTCAGGAAAAATCTTGGTGGGATCCTGAGGACACTGTCTCAATGCAAAAAATGGAAAGTGGAAGTAGTACAGGCTAAAGAGAAATAATTTAGAACCCTTATCTAGCTGTTTAGAAATAGTGTTAGGAAAGCTCAAACTCACAGAGATGTGATGCCAGCAAGGAACATAAAAGGCAACAAGAAAATATTCTGTGGTTACACCAGCAGCAAAACTGAAAAGGAAAATGTGGAAGAAGGAATGTTTGTATCCATTTGCAGAGGCAAGGGATACAAACTAGACTGAGTTACTCCTTTTGTTTCTTAGACTTCTGCCTCACTTGTCGTCAACAGGGTCTCCCAGATTCCTCTAATTAATGAAGTTTGAAGAAGAAAATTAGCAGTAGAGAGACTCAAAACTGGTGTTATCTGTAAAACCCTCAATCTGTACACATCCTTAGGTCAGGCTGCACCTCAGGATGCTAAGAAAACTGACCAATCTTCTTGCACAATTGTTTGTGCTGTCTTTCCAGAGAGTAACAGAGATTGGGGAGATTGCTGATGAATGAAGGAAAACACTCATCTTCAAAAAGAATCAAAAGACAAAATCTGGTGAAGTTCAAGCCATTGAATTTAATTTTTTCTCTGGGAAAATCAAAAAGTCCTTATATATCACATCTCTAGCCATATGAAGGTGAAGAAGAAAGTAGTGTCTGGGTTGTGAAGGGTAAATCATGCCTGACCAACCTGGTTTGTTCTGTGATAAAATGACTGGGTTGACACATGAAGGAAGAATGAGGGATGTAATTTATATAAACTTCAGCAAGACTTTTGATATTGCTTTCTCCCATGTTCTTGTACATGATTTGGGACACTAAAGGCTTGGTGAGTGAACAACCAACAGGTAAAACTCTAGTAGAACAATCAAGCTCAAAAGGCAGAGGTTAATGTGTTGTGGTCATATTGGAAATAGAAAACAAATAGAGTCCCAGAGAGTTCTAACCTGGGAATTGTTCTACTTAATATCTTTAACAATAGTCTGGAAAAGACAGTGGAGTGTGGCCTCAACAACTTTGGAGATGCTATCAAATTGAGGAGACTAGTCCATGGGCTTGACAGCAGAGCAGTACAAATGGGTTGACGGGAACTTTATGAAATTGAACAGTGCCAAATGTCTAGACCTGCACATGAAGTAGAAGAAACCCTACAGTGGCAGAGGGTGGGGACAGATTAGCTGGTGAGCAGCTCTGTGAAATAAGGCCCTGGGGTCTTGTCAGAGAGCTGGTTGAAGATGAACCAGCAGTATGTCCTGGCAGAAAATAAATCCAGCAGCCTTCTGGGCTGTATTAACATGAACAGAGCTAGTAGTTCAAGGGGAAATGTTCTCCTCCTCAATTTGCTATTAGACTGCACCTGGAAGACAGTGTCCAGTTTTGGCACTGCAATACAATATAGAAATTTAGAAGCTGTAGCAAGTTCATCAAAGGGCCACCAAGGTAGGTTGATGTTGGGAGCCTTTCCTGTTTAGCCTGGAGAAGAAAGGTCCTCTCCAGGCTGAACTGGAGAAACAGAAAAATGGATAAACTGAACAGATGCCCCTCCCAGGTCCTATAAGGAGGTTATAGAAAAAACAGAGCTAGGGTACTGCACAGTGGTGCATGGAAGCTCAATAAGATGCAAGGCGTGTAAGTTGAAATAAGGTTGATTTGAGTATCAATATCAATATCAGTATTAGTATCAAAACAAACTTTTTCTGCAGAAGCAAAGTGGGGAAGTTTGGTCACAAGCAGGTTAACCAGAGAAGCTGTGCAGTCTCTGTCCATCCCTGGAGGTTTTTAAGACCCAGTGGTATAAAATCCTGAGTAACCTGGTCTGACTACTGAGATCACCTTGTTTTGAGCAGGAAGTTGGATTAAGAATACCCACAGATACCTTCTGCTTAAAATAATCACAAGGTCATATTCTATGATTCCATAAACCTAACACAAAAAAACACTTCTATGTCTGGATCTGCATGAGCCTCCAACATTGTCACATTTCCTCCCTTTGAGTATCCTATTGCACTTGAATTTCCCATACTCTGTTTCTCAGGGCCTTTTGTCCTTTGTGTTAAACTACACTGTGTTCCTCTTCCACATCTAGCTTTTCATATAGAATTATCCTCTGATTTTTCTTCCTGCTGGCATATCAAGCTTGATGCATATAGGCTCCAAGAAGAAAACAGCAGTGAGGATTAACTACCATCTCCTAGCATCTTTAGTTCTCACAAGAGGTCTACTTTATCTTACCGTCTTTATTGAGACTGCCAGCAATATGAAGTTCATAAAGATACATTAAATATTTTAAACTTTAAAATATTACACTGGCCAAATATAGCAAAATGCTATAGCTTCTCTTTCTAATCATTGACATTATCATTATGCACACCAATATGTGCAAAGATAACTTCATAAAATGGGTGACCTGATAAAGCACTTCCTGATTGAACACAGGGCTCCCTATAAGGAAGCCTTCCATTTTGCTTCTGCATGCTGGGGAAATGATTCAAAAAAGACATACAAAGAAAAAAGAACTGGAAAATCTTAATGTAGAGATATGGAATATGAACTATGTGTTTCTACCTAAAATAAGAGGAGCAGAAATACAATTCTCCATGTAAGTAAGAGGTTTGCTTCATTTGCATATTGCAAAATCTTCTTCATGAATGGCTCCTTAAAGATCTTAATTATACAGCAGTTATTACTAAATACAAAATTTACTTAGGGAAGTGGAAGCAGCTACTAATGTCTTTGAGAACAGGTAGAGAGATGGTATCAGTTGAATTTGTAAGTGGATCAGTGTGGGTAGCTGTGGGTAGCTATACTAATTACAAAAGAGTACAGGAAGTCTTACCCTTAACAAGTCACAGCTGTGTCCAATAAGGATGAGTGTTACCAAAGAGGGGGTTAACTGCCCCAGGGTCAGTTGGAGTCTGTTTGCCGTACTGGGAGGAGGAAGGGTCAGGTGAAGGACAGAGAAGGTAAGCTGCTGTACAGGGGAGAAATGGGGTTAGGCACCTCTGTGAGGAACAGGAAGGAGTTAGCTGGTTGTGCAGAAGGAAGAAGAAAGCAGAAGGCTGTGTGGTGCTGCCCAGGGAAAAGGCTGAGTGATGCTGCCTATGGAAAGTTTTAGTCCTCTAAGGAAGAAGGAGTCAGAAGGCTGCTTGATGCTGCATGATGCTGTGCATGGAAAATTTAGCACTTAAAACAGTGTTGTGTCCATCTTGAATATGATATGTGGTTGCAATGGTGACAGATCAGGGCATTGGAACTCTGAAAGGGTTGGATGGAATTTCCTCTAAGGAGTGTCTGAGCACCCCGAGTTTATCTAGTTTGGAGAAAAAGATGTTGATGGGTGATCTCCGTGTTCTGTGCAGTTTCCTGAAAGGGGAGGTGGAGAGGGAGATGGTGTGCTCTTCTCCCTGGGATCCAGTGACAGGAATGGCTCAAAGCTGCAAGAGAGGAGTTTTGGACTGAACAATAGGAAGCGCTATTTTACTGAGTGGATGGTCAAACACAGAGTTTGAGAAAGGTGGTTTATACCTCAACCCTGCCAGCATTTCAGAGGCATTTGGATAATGTCCTTAACGCCGGGCATTAACATTCGGTCAGGCAGTTAAGCAAGATAGATGATGGCTGTAGATCCCTTCTAGCTGAAATATTGTAGTGTAATGTAGTCTAATTTTGGTTTTGTCTGTTTTTACAATCAAGTGGATTAAGCTTTCTGACCAGGCTGCTTTTTTTTTATGATGCACTATGGTTCTGTGATGCAAGTGAATCATTAAACAGGCAGATTGTTTGGGACCTGAGACCAAAGGAGAAAATGGAGATAGAAACCAAATCAGGCATGCCTCCCATAAGTCATTACAATGAAAAGAGTTTAATTTTTCACCTAAGACTAGATATATTTAGGCCATCCACTGCAATGAGAATTAGTGCCCCTCAAACCTCACCTTCTGCCCCTGCAAAGTGATTTTTGTTTTTATTTGCTTTAGTAATTTGATTAGTGACCACTGAGCTGTGCATGCTGTTAACATAATAAATGAAGCTAAGTTTTGAGTAATATACAGGTAAAGACAATTTTGGTTCACCTTGCCTTCCTTTTCCAAGAAAATTGTTTTCTAGCCTTTTCTGTTTCGTTTTTACTCTTGAGATTTGCTTCCTTTTAAAGAGAGTACATTAACAATGCTCACTCACCATTTAAAAATGCAACAGTGACTTGCACTATTTTTGGTGTTCTTCTCATCTGTGCACAGTAATAGATACTTCACAGTATTTCACACAGATTTCTAGGTAATTATGTCTTTTGAAGCAGCAGCCATACCAAATATGCTGAGGTTTGGCCTGCATGTGGGTTATGTTTCCTCTGTGTCATGGAGGAACAGGCTGTTCTATTCCTCTGGCATGGGTGAGCAATGACACAATACTCACAACTTGAAACTCAAGCCCCCGCAGATCACTAATCTTAATTCTTAGGCACTTACGACTTTGCTGCATGATAAAGGAAGGACAAGAGGGGAAAATGCTCACTGATAAACAATTAACTCCTAAAGTTTAAACCTAGTTAAGGTTTACTGATGAAAGCAACAATAAAAGGCCAGTAATGCTATGTTTCATGTATTTCAATCCATACAGGGTGAAATCTGTTGTTTTATGAATATTAGTATTTAACATTAGGAATAGTTCACAGCATGCCCATCTGGGCCTAACATTATCTATATTTAAATATCATTCAGCAGTTATGAAACTGTCTGAAAATGTTCTTCTCCTGCTGATTCTTTAAATGTATTTATTTCTTTGTTCTTTTATTTATTTTTTTAAAATATCAATACTGTAGCTTTATATTATCTACTTACACCTGGGAGCATTTGGAAAGTAGCTTCTTTTTGTCGGCTTTTTTGAGATGCATGAAACTAACTTGTAATTTTTTAAGTCTGAATTTTTTTAAATCGTATGTATCTAGATCGCAGATCTTTTCCAGCTCAGGATATGTGAGTCTGTTTAAGACTCAAAGAAACTTGACAGACTCTTAAAAATAGAAAAAAGAAATTGTGATAACCTAGCCTGACTTCTACACAAATGTCATTTTATGATTTCACCTTAAGTGAGAATAAGTCTCCTAAAGAAAAATTAGTCTTGATGTTCATATTTCAAGCAATATACAGCCAAGTGATCTTTTGCAATTTTTCCAATAGTTAATTTCTCAAGTTTAAAATATGCAAAATTTTTGTGGTTTCAATTTCCAGACACTGGGTTCTGTTATAATTTGTTTTACTGGACTGAAAAACCTTGTTTTATCTCATAGCTTTTCCAGTGGCAATACCAGGAGAGAAATTCAGAGAAACTAACTTAGTCCATGTGCAAATCTAGATGCAAAGCCTCTCTAGATTATAGACATTAAAGATTATAGAAAGAAATATTTCTATATTTAAACTTTAAGTGACAGTGAAACCGAAGAGAGCATGTTCCAATATACGTCAAGTAAGAAGGGTCAATAAGAGATGATGTGAAGTTGACTGGGAAGCTCAGTTTTTATTAAAAAGGTTAGCTGTGATCACATGGATAACATGATTACCATCAGTTAGTGTTCAAGAATTGGGAGGTAATGAGCAAATTCTATGTTTGATGTTGCTTAGGTTAGATGACATCAACTTATTTGGGTGTGACAATAGTTAGGCCAAGGAAAAGAATTCTGTGCTTATGTTGTTTGAGTGCATGTGACAGTAGCTGTGAGTACTAACTGATTTGGGACTCATAGCTTTATACAGCAGCAGATTTAAGAATGTACTGATTAGCACTGCCCATGAATTAGGAGCAATTGCAAGTAAGTGCTGCCACATTTCTTTGGCCATTAAAGAAAAAATACACTCAAATGAGTAGCTACCTTGGTAAGAGTAGTAGCAACCTTTGGAAAGGTGTTCAGGTCTCAATTAATTTATTTTCAGTTAAATAGTTTCTGGTGAGTCTGGTTCAAGATGGTAGGTAGTCTTACAAAAAGTAAAGAATATTTTGTATTCTGTGTCTAAAACTTTAGAATTGCAAGTTATAAAAATCTAAAATAGATCAGGAACAATTTCTGTGCTGAGGTTGGTGTTGTCCATTCAAACTCATATAAGTAGCATTATTGTGTGTAAGTATCCTCTATAAAAAGCAGTGTTCCTATTCAGAGCTGAAAAGGGAGGAACAGGAGGGGATTTTATTTTTAGAGAGTATATTATCTATCCAATTGATTTTAGAACAGCTTTCATAGCATGGCAGAAGTCAGAAAGTACTTAACAAATACTGTCACTAGCATTCACAGAATGATACAATATTTTTATTGATAAATTCCTGTTTAAGACTTTAGACAAAGATTCCTGAATTAATGTACCATCTTTTCTTTCACATATTGTTCCTGCAACAATTCCCTCTATCCAATGCATTTTCTTCTTCTTTTTTCCTCCATGAGTACTTCACTGCAATACCACTCTTTTTCTTTGCCCTTCTCTTCACCTAGTTCTTCCAGTGCTCCAGAATACATCCTTCTTGTGTGCACACACACTTTGCCAGGTTTATGGTGATAGCCATTTCTAAAGGTCAGATATCTTTCAGCATATGTATTATGTTCAAAATCCTGTAAATTGTACAGAAGAAGCAAATATGTACATGTAGCCATTAATTTATTGTTTGTATTATGGAAATTTTAGAAATTTAGCTATTATTAGTCTAGATCTCATTGTTGAAGAAAGAATAAAAGAGAAGTTAAAATTGTTCTACATATTTTTTACTCCTATTCCTGGTGTGCTCACCCTTCTTCTGCTCCTCTGAGTCCTAATATTGGTGGGTTAAGTCTACTAGGGTTGAGGGTTGGGAGGTATTCTGGAAAACCAGTAGCATCTGGGTTTCTTTGCCAGGAGCAATGAAATGTTAATGATTTTTTTCCTCCTCCAGTGGTCACAATGAGTTAATTTTATAGGGTTGCTTAAATTTTTTTATGTCTTTTCTCATTGGTTTCCATACCACGTTACCCCAAAACTTACTACATATGTTGCTTTTTCTATATGTTTGATACCACTTATTTATTCTCCTTTTTATCCCTAAAACCAGTTTTGGTCAGCTCCATGTTTGCATCTCCATAATTCATTGTTGGCCAGTTGCTTAGAGCTGTGGGGTCCCCAGTGCCAAGGCTGTCCTCTATCTCTCACTATTCTCACCATCCCAGTCCCACATTGCTTCATGCCACATCCTATATCTTTGGTTCTCAGACTGATAATCTTGTACACTGTTGCTATGTTACACAAAATAATTGCTTATTACTGTTACTGATATAAAACCATGATTCAACAACAAAAAGATGAACAAAAATGTTGGAGGAAAATGTCAGACTGGATCCAACAACCTGAGAGAGGAAAGGCTGCTGCAGCTCCATGCTCCCAGGCTTAAAGAATGAGCATGAAAATGTATTCCCTATTCACTAGGCACATGCACACTGAGCACAGGTACACACCATGCATGTTTTTATCTGGCCACTCAAATAGCAGAGAGACACTTGGAGCACTGATTTAAACACAGCAGCAGTGGTTTCAACCTGCTCCTGTCCCTGGCTGAACAGGATGGAGATATGACAGTAGGAGTAAATATCATGTCTCTCTGTACATGTACAGTGTGAGTCCCTCAAGCACCTGGCCTGTTACACCCAGCCTGACCAGTTGCTGTCCCTAGATCTCAGTCCTTCCAACTGTTAACACCTGGACATACTAACGCCAAAGGTCACAGTACCATAATCCTATTACTGTTGCTGGTGCAGACCGTTACACACATATACACTTGCACAGAAATGTCCAGGATTCCCTGGTCCCATAGACAACCTTGCTGTGCTCTCACCCTTAGGCAGCCACAGATGCTCTCTTACACACAGAGCTGACCCTCAGACACTCATCCCTCCCTACTGCTTAATCACAAGCCACTCCCTGTTGGTTGTTCAGCTTGATCTTCAATAGTGACCCCACACTTAGTTGCACACCTGCACTCACTCCGCTTGCTATCACAGACCCATACACCCATTTGTATGTAGAGTAAATAACCACTTACTGGAAAATAATTGAAGGAATTTAACATGGAGACAGGGCACACTGCAGTGATTAAGCCCAGGACAGGGTTAGAAACCATACTGACCCGCCCTTGCTTACATGCAAATAGACACTTCACACATGCCTCTGTTACCCATAGCTGTTTCTCCTCAAATCACCTAAACTTCTCCCTGTTCTTGCCCTTGGTTCCCCTGTTAAACATGCCTCCATAAGTATTGGGCAATCCCAGCATCCTCTTTCTCTGCTTCCCATACAGTTTTCCACATCCCTTGGCAGCAATTCCCTTAGTTCAAAAGGTGAGGTGGAGATCTGGTCCAAATGACTCCTCACAATAAGTTTCACATGGGGCTGAGGCTATGCTGGGTGTCCCTTTGTCTGAGTCCTTAATTTGGATTCCTTGGCCCTCTGCCATTGTGCTCTTGTTCTCTGGGTTTGTAGAGATTAGTTTTTGATGGGTTAAAGGATTCCTGGCAGTGGACCTGGGAGCAACCTGGAAACAGCCAAACTCTCCGACCTGCTCTTGTTCTTCTGTTCTTTTGTGGATGTGCAGATGGATTTTATCATATAACCTAACAAAAAGTACAACTGCCATTTAATTGACAAGATAAACTGTCATCATAACCAAATGAAGCAAAACAAAGGTGCAAGTAGGTCAAGAAACGTTCAGGCACAAAAAACTTTCCAGGCCTCGGTCTTTTTGGTGTACAGCCTGCTACTCTTAATGTCTCTGCTGTATTACAGGACTATCTGGCTACTGTTGGTTATCTGGTTATGAGTTAGCTGATATAACAGGTGACACTTCAGAGTCACTGGCTTTAGACCACACAAGTGGTCACAGTGGCACATCTGGAAGCTCTACTGCCATATTTTCAAGAGTACTTAAACTAGTTTGGTTAAAGGTGGCTCAAACCTGTGAAAAAAATCTGTGTTAAAATTATACATCTCAATTTCTGGTTGGATGCTTATTTATGGAAAAAATTATATACCCTGTTAGACTGATTCTATGAAACCTAATGCATAGCTTAATGCTATTGATTCATAACCAGGTCTCAATTACAGGCAGGGGCAGTTTCTTTTATTCATACTTGGCTCTCCATCTCCAGGCAGGGAGAAGTATAGGGCCACAGCATAAATTTGGTTACTGATATCAAAAGCAGCAACATTTCTACGGGGGGTAGGGAACAGAAATGACTCAGTCTGGACTTCTGATTAGTTAGAAAAATGAGAGGCAAGAAATTTTTATAAAGAATGAAAATCTGCTCTAATATTCTATTCTGTGTGTAGAAAAAGATATTTCATTCTACCTTCTTGTGAAGGGTGGGGATGGAGAGACGTTAGAGGGAGGAGTTGTTTTTTTCTTTATTGCTTCTGGGCAAGTTCAATTATTCATTGCCCTTTGGACTACAAAACTGTAACTAAGCAAAAGGGATTTCAGCAGGAAAATCTAAGAATCATTTATACTTTTTTTTTGAAGTGAAAAGCCCCAGTGATCATTTATGATATTATGAGTTGCAGTGAGATTCTTAAACATCATTAATCACTACATATGGCTACAAACCCATTAAATCTTTTAAGCACCTGTTTGCTTATCAAATGCTCACATGGTAAGCTGCCCTCTGGTTCACATAAGTACATTAGTTTTAGAGCATATAATTACCTTACAATAACTGTACTTGTGCTAATTACCAGTCCCCTAAAAGAAAAAAGTGGAACCTGTTGAGTACTGGGGGTGGCTGGAACTTAAAAACAGAGCTTCTAGATTGAGCAGCAGGGCTGGATGACTACTTGTAAAAAATGCTTCTTATCTCTGCTAAGTGTAGTTCAACTCAACAGTGAGCACCTAAGTGAAATAGCTTGATTTTTTTTTTTTTTACCATCAGTAACAAGAGAAATCGACCACACAATTTATCTCAATTTGTCTCTTTTGAAGAGAACTTTGGGATAGAAATAGCATAAAGACCAAATTATTTCTCACTCAAATGTGTTGCATTGTCTTTGAGAATATGGTGTTAGACAGAAATTACAATCTCTTGTCATACTTCAAGTCTTATTAGTGTGACGCTCTGTACTACAGCACACATGAGAGTGCTTGCATTCCCAGAAGTATTTAAAGGCAATACCATTTATTCCCAAAGTAATAGCCTCCTCTTTTGGGATGGTAGAGTGTACCCACAATTTTCTGATAAATTTCCCTAAATCCAGATCCAGTCTGAAGGGCTGTATTCTGGTGACATATTACAGAAAGAAACTGTATGAGCAATCAAATGTCATCTTGACAATATTGAACACTGATCAGCCTTTTTTTTAATAAATCATTTCCCAAATGTCTGCATACAGTCACTGTAGATATTTGTATGTAACCATATCAGAGGAAATGCACTGAAACTATGACTAGAACATAATCACAGTACCGTACTATGAACTAGAAAAGCAATAACTTCAAAACATGTCTATCACAGCCATGCCATAACAGTAACCAAAGCCGAATTACATTTATAGGCTTTGAATTTAGTTTAATTAACTAAAAGAAATAGAAAAATTATGCAAAAAGTTTCTGCTTTGTTTTCTGAAATAGCTTTTCATGCCACAAGATTCAGAAATTGGGAGATTGAGATATGGTCACAATGCTGTATAGTCATTTTGCTGAAGTTAATCAACAGAGTTTTTAACAGTGACTGCAAAACCCAGTATTGTTTTAAAGGCAGTATTTATCTGCACATCCTCGTCCTTATCTATCTGAAAACCAGATAACTCTCCTTTCATTTGGAATACACTCTGGACTGTCAAGATGCCAGTTTGTTCTAAAGGACCTGATAGACATTATCAAAAAAGGTGAAATGTCTACTACAGGTTGATTGGCTGAAATGTGATTTTTCTCAATGTGGTATAGGCTGAAAGATGTTACTAAAGGTTGACAGGAGTTTTCCAGCATTCTGGGAAAGTAGCTGGCTGAAATATGCCTTAGAAGAGAATGTTTAAATGGATAGATTGAGGTAAAACCTGGTGAATTAAAATTACTTTCTAACACATCTCAAAAAGGACTAAATTGTGCACAACTACAAAAATATTAATACCCTAATTATGAGACATTCGTTTTTATTCTTTCAAGTATTAGGTCCTAGAGAATCGTTGTTGAGAAGATTTTAAGCTCAGAGTGTAGAACCATTATTTATCAAGTCAAGGGGAAGTTGGGTGGAAGCTGTTCCTTTGTATACTCTCCACTCTCCTCTAGGCATTCAGCATTAAAAAGTACATTTCTTCGTCCTTCAATGTCTTACTCTCAGACAGAATAAAATTAAGGGGTTTGATTAGCAGCTTATGAATTGACCCTAGTAAATCAAAGACTCTGCCTTGAAGGTAAAGCATGGTCCCAAAAATCCATGGCAAAAATTGTTTAGTTATATTTTGAAAAGTACTTGCAAGTGAAAGGAAAGCTGTCATTTCAACCCTTTAAGTTGTTGTCAGTTCAAGTAATGCGCCAGTTAATTAACTAATGAGCGTGAAACCCAGGCCTTCTCCAGAGGTAAAACAGATTAAGCATACCATTTAATTGCCGAGTATGGATTGACACAGTTTATTGGTGGCACTTGCCCAAAATTTCCACAGAATTTTCTCTGGAGGAATATGAGCCAGTATAAAAAAGGAAAAAAATGGGACATACAGTCATTCTTCTAAAATGTTAACATGTTTCTTATTAATGTGCTGTAAGAATAACAATTACTGTTAAGTGTGATGATAATTAACCTAAGTTTTTAAAATGAAGGTATTTTTTTAAGAAAAAAAGGCTGGGCTTTCAAAACCTTGTAACCTGGTTGGAGATTTTTATACTGTAAAAAGTGTATTATCTAGCACAAATGATATATCAGAATTATCAGCCTTAGTCTATGAAATTGATAATAATTTTTCAACTCAATCTGCTTTGAACTGCAGTATTTTTGCATTGGTAAGGAAGATCTGAGTGCTGCCTCCTCACCCTGACTCCAAAACGCATTACTACATTTTAAGAATAAGTATTTTGTGAACTGGCAATAGTCTACCAAGATTCAATTAATGCCCCTGAATTTGTTATTGTGAGGAGTATACCTGGTGCAAGTAGCTCGATTTGCACGTTGCAGTGCAAGAATTAGATTGAGATGTAGATTGAGCTCTGGTGGGAGCCCAGGAGCTGACTCTATTTCTTCCACTCTTATATTCTTCTTTTAACTGCATTTTTCTTTAGCTCATTCATACTACTTTCCTGCTGGTTTCAAGTGATATTGCAATTATATTATTTAAGCCTCACTTTTCACCAACTTGAAATTTGACACACACACCTTTTTACATTCTCCAGACTTATTTTGCAGCCGCCTGGGCTGGCCACTCCAAAATTTTCATTGGCTTCAAAAATTTTAGAGGAACTGATAAAATCTGCATGAAGATTAATAATAATTTTATTATTCCCATAATAAAAAACTCAACACAGCAACCACAAAGCCATTGTCTTGCAACGTACATACTTTTTTTTCTTTTTTTTAGGTGATAGACTTCTCAGTTTGAACTGGCTGCACTCTTCAGAATGCAAATTTTTGTTAAAAAACAAAGCTGTATTTCAAGTTTCAGGTCTTCTGTGTTTTGGTAGTGTAGAATTGGTGGTTTTGTTTTAGAAGACTCCATATGCTAAGGCCTGTTATGAATTCACTGTTCCCTATTGTTTGTCTTGGATGCAGAAAGTCCAGATTAATGCCTTTGACAGAAGGTTTCAACCAAATATCTCCTTAACCCTTATTACAAAAAAAAAAAATACTTATATGAGATATTCATGCTGGATTCAATAAAGATGTGTTAAAACCTTTGTGGAGAGATTACCAAACATAATTCAGAATTTAAGAAGTTGCTTTAAAAAAGTTTCTCATCTGGTTCCAAAATAACCTTAAAAATGTAAATCTGTCTGTAGGGTCTTTCTGGGATTTATAACAAGGCAGCCTAAAATGTTGTCAAGGCAAGTTAAATAATAACCCTTAACTGGCTTCAAAAAATCTCAGGCATTTGCTATCAGAAATAGACAGGTTTCTTCAAGATTGTGAAAGACTTAATTTTACATGGCCTTTAGCAATTACTCTACAAATTTATCCAGCTTGCTCCAGCAAGAGTTTTCCTATGAACTGATTATCTCTTTGACCATGACAAAGGGCCTTTTGAATTCATGCTTACATAACATCTTTGATAGAAATTCAAGTTCAAATCTCATCACACATTTTAGTTAGGGATAACAGCACTAACATGACTGCATGGCAGACTTTGACAAAAATTTAAATATGTAGCATATCACTGCAAGTGCTTGGAACATTTTCACCTTTATGACATTTTTGTAAAATACAGTGGTGAACACCCTAGTGTTCCATAAAGATGAAACTGTTCCCATGCAAATTTCATCTAAAAAGATTTTTTTCAAAAAGAACACCTTTTTGAGAAGAGTAGGATATAGCTTACTGTATGAATTATTGTCTTGGATGCTAAGAGTATAGATTTCCATCTTTGCATTAGTATGGAAAAGTTCTGCTGTGTCATAAATACAGCAATGACCTACAGTTAGGAACAATGCACTTCCACCTGAGAAACTGGGTTGCAAAACCTGATGAATGTAAATAGTAGTAAAAGGATATATAATAAAAAAATCTCTAATTTAGATAGATTTTTCATTCTAAAATGCTGTACATTATAATAATTTTGTTTGTTTGTTAATGAAGCATTGTCAAACAAAGACACCAGGTGTAAATGTTTGAGATCTCAGATCCTCAAATATTGTCATGTTTCTACAACAAGAGTTATTGCAAGTAATGAGTGCTAAAAACACACCTAAAATTCAGCTGCTTTGTCATCCTTTTCCAATTCAGCTTCACCAAATCTAATAAACCAAAATTACAACTATTCCATGGCTGATTGAGTAAAATGCTCATGTAATAAAAAAGTGCCCAGTGTTGCTCTGACTGAAGTCATTGAAGGGTTTTAAGTCAAGACTATAAACTAAATGGAGGATGTCTCTCAAAGTACAGACTTATTGAAAAGTTCAGATTAACATGGTGTCTCTGAAGTATGTAACTCATACAACCCCAAAATGCATTTAAAAAAATGTGTTGTCTTTTTAAAATATTTTTCCAGGCTATTTGATATGGAAAGACAGAAGATACAGTCCCTTCTGAAGAGAATTTTTGATTAAGTAGAGCAAATAGACAAAGTGTTGTAGCAGTGAAAGAAAAGGCTCAAGGGTCCTGATTCATTCCACCTATCTCCAGGCATTCCACTTAAAAGCATAGCTAATGGATGCTCCCTGCTCCCTCTGCAAGAAGAGAGAAGAATTTCCAGAGGGAGATTCAGATCATAGACAAGGTATTTTCCTCTAGAGCTGCCTCTTTCTTGTCAGTATCATAGGTAAAGAACCTATGGCAGCCAAGAGCCTAATTCAGGAATGTCTGCAGGTGCCTAAAGTCAGAAGATGAAGTTGATTCAAGATAGGAGGTATTCACTTTGACAAAAGTGCTGTACAGATGGAAATAAAGATATTTATTTATAATACATCTTTTTCATGTTGCAAGGTAGCATGTGACATGTTTTATAAATACTATGAACTGTCAAATATTACAAGCCCAGCCAATTTTAAAGAGGGCATGACCAGTATGGAAACATATGCAAATATAGGAAATATGGGTCCTACTTGGGAACAACTTGCAATCTTAATGCTGGATGTACAGTGTATTCACATCTCATAGGCTGAAAGGATTTTAACTTGATTTTAATTTACTCCACATTAAGCGCTACAGTCTTTTATAGTGGAGTGACTGCAACAGCTGATAAGGGAAGACTGTCTGATGCACTCTACCTAGGATTCTGTAAGGTGTTCAACACAGTTCTACATGACATCGTTATCTCCAGATTGATGAATCTGAAGGGTGAACTGTAAGGTGGATAAGGAATTGACTGGATGGACACAGCCAGGCCATTGTGATCGATGGCTCTATGTCCAGGTGGAGGTGTGATGAGCGGCATCCCTAGGGCTCTGTCTTTGGTGCTCTTTAACATCACTATCAATGACACAGACAATGAGATCAAGTACATCCTCAACAAGTTTGTAGACTATATGAAGCTGCTACAAGTTGATACAACAGAGAGAAGGGATGCTGGAAAAGTTTGAGTTAGATTGATGAGAAACTAATGAGTTCAACAAGTTTTAAGTGCAAGATGCTACTTCTGGAGCAGGAGAATTCCGGACATGAGTACAGTGTGGGAGAAGAACTCATTGAGAGCAGCCCTGTGGAGCAGAACTTGAGAATTCTGGTGGATGAAAAGCTGGACATAAGCCAACAGTGTGCACTCACACCCAAGAAAAGAAAGTGTTCTGGGCTGCCTCAAATGCAGACTGCTCAGCAGGATGAGGGAGGTGATTCAGATCCTCTGCTCCACTCTCTCCCACCTGGAGAACTGTGTCCTGGTCAGGAGCCCTTAGTATAAAAAGGACTTTGACCTGTTAGAGTGGGTCTACGAGAGGGTCATGAAGAGACAAGAGGACTAGAGCACCTCTCCTAGGAAGATGAGAGAGCTGGGGTTCTTCAGACTGGAAAAGAGAAGAGTCTAGAGAGACTTCATTGCAGCCTTCCAGTACTTGAAGGGAGCTTATAAAAAAAGAGTGAGAGCAATTTTGTACAAGGATATGTAGTGATAGGGCAAAGAGAATGAGAGATTTAAAGCAGATAATTGGAAGAAATTCATTACTCAAAGGCTAGCGAGGCAGTAGAAAGAAGCTGCCCAGAGGAGCTGAGGATATTCTATCCTTGGAAGTTTTCAAGGTCAGGGTTGGATGGGGCTTTGAGAAACCTGGTCTAGTGGAAGCTGTCCCTGCCCATAGCCCATGTTACAACTAGATGATCTTTAAGGTCCCTTCCAACACAAATAATTCTGTAATTTTATTATATTACTTGGAGATATGAAAAATTATAATCTTTGCATTAGAGAAGCTTCTGTAGTATTGTTTCATTAAAAGTCTTGGTCCTAGTGTATAATAATATGAATCCATGTGAAGGAAAGGGAAGAATTATGACTGTTGCTGCCCTTTCCCTCCCCTCAAAACTCAGGGTTCTACCGTCCAGTGATTAATTGGATATATGTGGTTGTTATGCTTTTTCCAAATTCTTTATCTTTTCTCTTGCTTCTTTCTCTCTGTTCCACATGATTTATTGTGTCACTGGCTTCCCAGTATTGCTAATGCCACCAGAAACATCCTAATTAAAGGGTTGAGTCATGAACAGAGAAGCAAAGTGGAAAATGAAGGAGATTTTCTAGGCCCACATCTATAAACACTGTGGACAGACAATTTCTCTACAAATATTTACACCATCACTCCCTGAACTTTCAAGAAGTAATTATTTCTCCTACTTTTGAATAATTGTCCTTTCTTAGGAACCAGATTATCCCCAGGTATTAATTAATGAGATAACACCAAAGATGGATTTTTTTTTCCTCTAGGTTTTTAAAATATATTTGACTAGAAAGAGGTTTGAGATGTTTCTTCTTTTAAAGCATGTATTAGGAAAGCCCTAATGTTCTACTGATTCATTATTTGCATTAACCTTTAAATGAAATAAAGACTCTACATGCATTTCTCCTTTAACTTGTGTGAACACACACACACATATATATGAATATCACACTAATAGGTAGATATCGGATATAATATTCATACAATAAAGTAAATCATGGTTATATTGTTACCTTAGAAACAGCATTTTATGGAAAATACTCTTTTGATGCTTTTTAGTGGCTTAATTTTATGAACATCTCTTGCCTTCACCTGTGTTACAGTGTGTTCTTACTGAGAAACACATTTGGACCAACATACCACTTAAAGAAGAATATGTAGATAATGGATTTTATGTTGCCATTCTAGCTGCAGAAACACATTCATTTTAACACCACTAATGCTAAATACATTTAGCTAAAACTTGCAGCTGCCTCTTGTTGCTTAAACAGCACAGAAAGATTATGGTAGACTATGCAGTTTTCTACTTTCAGGTAGTATAACCTTAATGCTGAATACAAACAACTAATCAAAGAGCTGAATAATATGAGAATAAATCTGCATTGGATTAGAAAATAGATTTTAGTTTTCTTTATTGCTCTCCATTTTTATTGTCGGCCAATTGCATACGTTCATGTTTTGTGTATGGATGACACTCTTGGGGAAAAAAAAGAGGTATAATCTACCCATAAATAAAGGTTTTGGTATACTTCCAGGTGTCACCTCTTTGGAATTTCTCTTCCCACACAAAATGGAAGAAAATTGATAAGTCTGCAGAGAAAGTCTTGGAGGAAAGTAAGAACTAGATGGGGAAAACACAAGAAAGAAAGAGGAGGATTACTGCAAGACAATAAAAGGTTCTGAAAAACACAGGTGAAGTTTGAGAAATATAAATCATGCAATGACACAATAGTAGGTCTTGTCCATATTTGGGAAGATTTATCAAAAACAAATGATAAAAATGAGAGAAGCACTTTCTAAAACTTTGTCTCCACACTAAAATTCTTCTAAGAAAGGGATAGAAGTTTCTGCTTACAATAATCTCCTGCATAAAATGAGAGCACTGCGACCATTTCCTTTTTTCATATGTAAGAAAGAAGATTCCCAGCATCCTGTAACAGTTTTTTCTGGTTTTTGCATTTTGGTTCTATACATTTACTAAGGAAGGATAATGATGTGTTGAGATGATATTAAAGCTTCTCCTTATCCTGCTGCATTCCACTGAAAAGCCAGAATAATCACATTTGAGGGAATACTTGATAGAAATTTAGTAGAATAAGACTGAGCCTATTTGTCTGACCTGGATTAAAAACTCAATATGGGAAATATAACATTTATCCCTTAAAACTGTGTTTTACTTGTCAGCTTTTGAATATAATCCATACCTGAAGATTTGTTGTCTGCCTGTCTTCATTTAACAGACTACACTCTCTGCTTCTGGCTTTACGGAATGTAGGAGCTTGTTGAGTGAATTTATATGTGAGATAAATTTTGAAAAATTGATCCGGAATACTTAGCTGATTTAGTTTTAGTTGCTAAAAATGCTACAATAATTTAATACTTTGGCACTGTAATTATTTTTAGCTCAAAGAACAGTTTCCTCATAGAGAAATAGGATTTCCATGAGATCGGTGCTGCATAAGCTCTAGATTCTTCTCCTGGAGTGATCTTGCAGAACATTATGAAGATGGGAATCAGCTGGTTCTTTGCTTCCATAGGTGTGCAGAATTTGGCTGCAAGCAACTCTGCCTGTGAGACAAAAATAGATAGATAGACAGACAGACAGAAAGACAGAATTGTAGAGTCATAGAATAGATGTAGATAGCTAGGGTCTGGTTGACAAAATCCCTTGGGAAGTAGTCCTGAAGGGCTGGAAGCTCAGCAGAACTGCTCTTTTGGAATTCTGAGACAGGAGGCTTTGGCCTGTTTAGGTTGAGAGAGTGCCTTGGGAGGAAGTGCTGAAGGTCAAAGGAATCCAGGAAACTGTGAAAATGTTCAAGAGGAAAATCTAAAAGGTACAGGAGCAGGCCGTACCTGTGTGCAACAAGATGATGGGGCAGAGACGAGGAGAAGTCTGGATGAACAAAGAGATTTGGCTCAAACTCAGGGGAAAAAAGGAGTGTATCACCTTTAGAAGAAGAGGCAGGCAACTCAGGAGTACTAGCAGGATGTTGTGTGATTATGCAGGGAGAAAAATCAAAAATGTACCAAAAAACAACTCGAACTTAATTCTGGTTACTGTCATAAAAGACAAAAATAGTAATATTAATATTCTAGCAAAAAAATGAGGGCAAAGGAGGATCTCTGTCGCTATAGAACACGAAAGAACACAGACACACAATGCAGCTCAGGTGATCAGGAGAAGAGAAGGGGAACTTTTTAATTCGTGACCTTGTCTTTTTTAGTTTTCCAAAAGTGACAGTGGATTGGATGGTGGCAGTGCCACCTCTCCAGAGACACTGGACAGACCAACAGTCCGTCAAATTTCTCCTCCTCTATGAAGGAATGCAAAAACAGTGAGTTATTTACAGAAAGTGTGTCAGAAAGTTCTTCACAAATATGTAAATATCAGAAGGCTTAGGAAGTCTTAAAAAAATCAGGGTAACAGATCTCTATCCTTTATTGAATGTGTGGGTAAATATAGTGACAAAGAGTGAGGGAAAGGCTAAGGTACGTAATGCCTTCTTTGTCTCAGTCTTTAACAGTAAGACCAGCTAACTGAGGTGGAAGATGGGGATCAGAATGAAAAACCTCCGTAACCTAAGGCGAAAAGGCCAGTGGCACAATAGGCTACTTAGACATGCACAGGTCTATCAGGCCACATAGGATCCACTCAAGGATTCGAGAAGAGTGGCTGAAAAACAGGTGGACAAGCACCTGGGGGTGCTGGTCAACAGCCAGAGGAACATGAGCCAGCGTGTGCCCAGGTGGCCAAGAGGGCTGATGGCATCCTGGCCTGGATCAGCAAAAGTGTTGGCCAGTGATTGCATCCCTGTATTCCAGACTTGTGAAATCACACTCCAAATCCTATGCTCAGTTTTGAGCCCCTCATGACAAGAAAGACGTTGAGATGCTGGAGCACATCCAGAGAAGGGCAATAGAGCTGGGGAAGGAGCACAAGTCCTATGAGGATCAGCTGAGGGAGCTGCAGGTATTTAGCCTGAAGAAAAGGAGGCTCAGGAGGTGTTGCAAATAGAAACAAAACTTAGGATATTTTTAGTGGTAGTAGTAGTAGTTAGGCTAAGGCTTGGGTTAGTCACACAGGCCTGGTCGGAAAGACGGGTCATGGGAATTAATTAAAGAATGTGCTGGGAAAGTAACCAGTCCTCAAAAGGATTGGCCAAGCATGTAGAACATGTAGCAACCCAGCAGAATGTCGTCAGAGATAAGAATGAAATATAGCATACACCTGGGGTCTAATGGTGGGAGCCGGTTGAACATTAGTTTTAGGTTAAGACAAGCATGAAAATTTATAGCTTTAAGAAATGATTAGCTATTGTTATTTACATGATGAATGAAATCACTATGTATCTGAAGAATGTATACCCTTGTGCGTAATCCAAATTGTAAAAGTATAAAACCTGGACTAGAGATGAGGGGCTTCGGGATTCTGACTTGGGACGTTAGTCCTCAGATCCCCGGGCCCCGAATAAAGCACCGCATAAACTGACACTCTGTTGGTTTGTGTTCTTGATCTACGGGCAACAGAGGGAACTTATTGTTCTCTACAACTGCCTGAAAAGAGACTGAAGCCAGGTAGAGGTTGGTCTCTTCTGCCAAGTAGCAGGAGATGGACAAGTGGAAATGGCTTCAAGTTCTGACAGAGAACATTTAGGCTGGATATTAGGAAAAATTTCTTCACTGAATGGATTGTTAAGCATTGGAAGAGGCTGCCCAGGGAAGTGGTTATGTCATGATTCTTGAAGATAATTAAAAGATATGTGGATGTGGTACTTAAGGATAGAGTTTAGTGGTGTACTTGGCAGTGCCATGTTAATGGTTTGTCTTGAAAATCTTAAAGGTCTTTTCTAATCTAAATGATTCCATGGTTCTATGGTTCAATAGATAGATAGATATAAAAAGGCACATTGACATTTCAGCAAAAATGTGTCTTAAAGCACATAATATAATCTGTGACTGAAAGAAGTAGCATGACTGAAGTGAAATACATTTCAAACCAATTTCTTTTCTCTCCATGCACAGACATTGACTGAAATGTGTATAGCCACTTGTTCTGAAGGCATAGGAGAAACACCTGCTCCCAGTGAAGTTGTGGCATAAATTTCTACCACTAATAGAGTAGGAAATTAATAAGAAATCAACTGAACACTCCACATACATGAATGCATGTCCTCATGTTGGTGCCTCAGGGTCTGCTGTCACATTCTTTCAGTCAGCTGTTCACCTGCAAAGTGCTCTGAGCAGAGTCCAAACTTTTTCAGATATTAATATTTTTAGAAACTGAACAAACAACACTGGGTGTAAGACACAGATTATACACAGTAAAATCACATGATTAAAAGAATTCATAACTTGCAGCCATATAACTAATGATTATCCAGCAGTAAAATATTTGCTATATAGACAGAACTCCTACTGACCCTGCTATGTGAATATAATATGTCTTATTCTGACATGATATTGCAGGGATGTGTTAGCATTTTAACAACACTGTGAAATGCCACCATAACATGGAAGCTATGCAATTATTCTACAGCAAAATGATTTAAGAGAATAGTAACAAAAATAAAAATAGAGGATAGTCACAATGCTTGGCAAAGCTGCAATCTCCAAAGACCAGCCTCCAGCAGTTCTGCAGTGTTCTAAACAATACCATAAATAAAGGTAATTATCCAAATGATGTTATAAAGCTAAGTCAAGGATGGTCTTGTGGAGAAGTTCCATGCAATTAAATTGGGGGAAAACCTGTAGAATCAAGTAGGAAAAAAATAACAGTTTTTCCTCCATTTTTTAGATTATTATTCTATATTAAAATCTCTACTACAGTGCATGAATTATGTTCAAAACTGACAATTTGCTTTCAAAAACCAAACTTTTTTTAAGAGCATGAGATTTTTATGTTGCTGTCTAATCAAAAAACACCCAGCAGTACTTTTGAATGATGCTAACCAATCAAGGTAGAACCATAGCAGAGATAAAGCCATTAACAAAAGCTCATAGATTAACTACAGTTTCTGACTTCTGTGAAAATAACAGACTACCCTATATGACTGGTATTTTATGCTAAATAAGAGGAGCTGAGTCATATACCATTTCTTCTCATGGTGAGAGCATGCTCTGTAAGGTTTTTAATTTAGTTTTGTCCTTTGTCTATTGCTTGAGAATAGTCAAGATAGTAAAAAAATAACAAGAAATAATTCCTTTGCTGGTGGGATTTCTTGATTTCTTTGCTAGAACAGTTTCCATCACTTATTCTTAAAACCAAATTGTATTTATCTTGGTTTAGGTTGATAGCCTTTGTCCTTTATTCATTTTTAACTCCAGACAACATTGAACCCCAGTGTACATAATCTATCCCTTGTCTTTGTAGCGCTTTAGACCTTGAATTTAACTGAATGGAATAAATAAATCACTTGCAGGCATGATTCCCTTGGATACAATGGAGTTACAGAAATTATGAACTTGATGAGAAATAATGATGCACATGTGAGCATTGTTTTCCTAAGCACCTGCAATGCTGGGATAGTTAGAGAACAACATAACATCCCTAAAGAGCAAAGCTCAGATTTATGTGATCACAGACAAAAGGGATACCAGCAGCATAACTGCTTCATATCTGCCTCCAACTGCACTGCCTCCAACAGTCTGATCTTCCTGTAGGATGACCGGTTGGATGGCCCATGAAACAAATCCTCATCACCCCTCACTTCAGCCAGCCTGAAATGAACCATCTCAAATCTTTTTACCCTGGTATTACACATTGAACAATTTGAAGTTCCAGGAGCTGACACCTGAAATGTTTAGCAAACCATGATATGGAAACTGACTCCATTAGAAAGGTAAGATGAATGGCTGTCCTGTTTAAATTTACTGTTAAATATGTATATAAAGTTTAGGTGTTCTCTGTGAATGCCAACACTTCTTTATAATATACTTTTCTGCCAGATGCAGACCTATAGCATCTGTTAAGGAGACACATTCTGTGTGGCATGGGACATCACATTTAGACAGAGAGGTCAATAATTGGATGCCATGTTTCCTATGATGGTTTTTCTTTCTTGTTTATTTTGAAACTAATGAAATTAGTTGACTTTATATGGAGTTACTTTGGATTGCATAACTACTTTGATTTTGGCTTCTTTTCCCTGCCAGCAGGGTTATCAATTGCGATAGCAGCCTAAGTAATAATTATTGGGATTTTTAACAGCTATTAAACTGTTAGTGTCTGCCAAAAGTTACCACACAGTGGTATCTTAGATACCAGAGTCATTTGACTGCACTTAGCATAGTATATCTCTCTGGAATTTTTATGATGTGGTAACAGTTGGCAATTTGTGACTTACTGATAGTGATAATTGGATGTATGAAACCATAAGTCCATTTAGCAACAGCATGTCTCTTACACATTATTCCAGCAACATGAAATGAACACTGCTGTGCACTGGCAAACAACACTTAAAAACAATTTAAAATGTGGAAGGTGACTTTTAAGAAAAAATGTAACCGTCAGTAAAAAATAATGACAGGGTTATATTTTGTGCAGCTTGAAAACTATTGTTTTCAAGAATATTTTAGACTATGTACCAGTTAAGATCTTCATTATAAGCATGATTAAATAGATTTTAATTAATAATTCACGTCCCAAAAAATTCAACTTTCTTCATCCAGAAACTCATCAGAAGTCTCAGAGAAATTCTGCAAAACATTTTGTCTCAGAAAAAAATATATGATTTTTGAAATACTAGAGTAGTCTGGACATTTTGAAAATTACAGTTATTACATATTATGTATATATTTCATAGGTGTATGTTGACCTTTATTATAAAGATTAATTAGATTTACACTTCCATTTTGGTATTATAAATAAAACTATACTGTTATGGTAGTTACAGAATGTGCTTCAAGGACAGTAAAAATTCACCTTCAGAAGTCATATAGAACAGAACAGAACAGACTTGATAGAATAAAATTATTTCATTTGGAAGGTACCTACAGCAATTAGACCAACTGCCTTACCACTTCAGGGATGACTAAAGGTTCTTAGCAATAATTAATTAATTAGTAGTAGTGATTAATTAGTAATTTATAATATTAAAGCATTTTATTGAGGGCATTGTTCAAATGCCTCAAACATTGAATTAATTTGCTAAATTTACTTTACCAATATAAAGAGGAATCTTTTTCTTTCTATACACTGTACTTGGTCCAACTGCCCTTACAGTGCAGTGCTTTGCAGTGGTAGCTGGAAAAGTGTTGGTAATACACCTCTGTTTCAGCTACAGCCAAGCAGAGCTGTCCCCTTGACATTTCTTCCCCCATCAAGGGGAGTGGGCAAGATCCTGGGAGGGGACACAACCAGGCCAACTGACCCAAAATTCACCAAAGGGGTATTCTATACCGTGTGATGTCAGCTCAGGTATAAAAGCTAAGGGGAGAGGAGGAAGGGAGGGCATTCATGATTCATCAATATTTGCCTTATGGAGAAACAGGTGCTGAGGCCCTGCTTCCCAGGAAGTGTCTGGACATAACTTGCTGATGGGACGTAGAGATTGACTTTTCCTTTGCTTATGCATGCACAAAACTCTCTGTTGTTTCTTTCTCTCACTGTAATAAACTGCCTTATCTCACCCTCTATTTTTTCTCCACCTTATTCTCTCCTCTGTCCCACTGGGAAAGGGAGTAATAGAACAGCTTAGTGGGAAGGTTTCACCCAGTAAAGCTCAATCCACTACAATAATTTTGGTGCCCAGACAGGGACAGGCAGCAACATTTTGAGGAGTAGAAAGAGACCTGCACCTGCCAGAAAAAGACAACGATGCTGAGATGTCATTCTTCTGTGAGAGACTCCTTTCCACAGGTGACAGCTCTCCACAAAACTCTCCAGCGTGGTTCCAATCTCATGAGCAGCAATCCTCCCAAAACTGCTGCAACGTGAGTCTTCCCCACTGGCACACAGCCTTCCCAAAACTGTGGCGAGGGTCTCTCTTTCCATGGGGTGTGGTGCTCCAAAGACAGGCTGTTCCAGCCTGGAAGCACAGGCCCCCTCTCTCTACCAGGATTCTCAGTGGACCACAGCCTCCTCCAAGCATTCACCCAGTCCAGTATGGGCACCACCCCCATGGGCTGAGGGTGGATGTCTGCATCCCCCATGGATCCCCAGGGACTGTGGGTGGATCTCTGCATCCCCTGTGGATCCCCACAGGCTGCGGGTGGATCTCTCCATTCCCTGTGGATCCCCACGGGTTGCAGGGGCACAGCTGTTTCACTGTGGTCTCACCACAGCTTGCAGAGGAACCTTGGCTCTGGCACCTGGAGCACCTCTTGCCCCTCCCTCTCCACCGACCTTGGTGTGTCCATGTTGTTCTGCTCATATGTTCTCACCTCTTCCTCTTCCTTGGCTGGAATTAAAACTGCACCAGCACCTTTGTTTTGATTTGCTCTTAAATCTGTAACTACAAAGGTGTTACCAGCCTCTCTAATTGGCCCAGCCTTGCCCAGCAGCCTGTCCATCTCCAGAGCCATCAGGGATTGGCGCTGCCGGACATGGTGGAATATTCCAGCTGCTTCTCACACAAGCCACGTCTGTGGCCCTCTTGCTACCAAAAACCAGGCTGTGCAAAACTTAATGCTACATTATATAATCAGATTTAGTTTGAACAAATAGGAATCGGAATCTTTTCTTTAAAGCATCAAAGAGCAATAGCATGCCAGCAGTGCAGTCCCTTTACCTTCTGGAAGGCTTCAAGAGTTGGATTTATTATGGAGTCAAGGAGAAATCAGGGATTTCATCTGAGTATCTGGATTTTAAAGATCAGTTATTTTGTCATCCTAGAGTTATAAATATTGCATCAATATACATATAAATAATGATCTTAACACATATAAAAATATATAATCTATAATATAATGTAATTATATTTACACAGACATTTCTATTCTGCCTGCTCCTGCTCAGTCCCCTCTGGCTGGTACCTTACAGTACTCTTTGCGAGATTTCTAAATGTGAAAAGTACAAGAGGGGACATAGTAAGAGACTGATGCTGGTGAGAACCAGGGAGGTAACATTAAACCATTAAGAACATAATCATCTCAGCCAAGTTCCATCTTTTAATCATATAAGCAGGATTGTATTAAATATTAAAGCAAAGATTTCAGCAAAATCAGAAGGGGGAGAATCGGCCAGCTGCACAGATAAACATATGGGCTGTCACAGCTTTTGCAATAAACCCAAATTACTACAAGTCAAATTTATGCAGGGATTACATTAAGATTAGTATTGATATGTTTATGAAATAATATTAATTGCCTATTTTTTTAAATCAATATCAGCAGATGAATCTGAGGATTTTGTTTTGGGATTTAAAACAAGAAGCAGTCCTTCATGTAATTTCTTGCAATATTTAAACACATTAAGTAAGACTATAATGTCAAAGTTCAGGCAGTATGAAGCAGCAGGGAAGACAAAACACAAGTAGATTAACTCATCTTTGTATTCTCCTGCATTTTTTTAACCAGTTGTAAATGACAGGGTGTATTCTAGCCTATGTTAGATTTTCTAGGGTGCCAGAATCCATTGCCCTGCAGAATCCCAAATTCATCAGTAATGACCAGAACGTTCAAAGAGTTATTATTGCAAATATTATCATGCAAACAAACATTCTAGGGAATCTGAGAAAAGCAACTGCTTTCCCCTTCATTTCCTTATAGGACTGTTCCCCCAGAGATAAAACAGATTTTCCAGGGATTCACTTCTACCAATCCAGAAATTAAACAGGAACCCACCTTGTCAGTGAATGTTCCAAATCACATGTGAAAATCATGTCAGTTCAGTATGAAGATTTTTGAAAGTCTGTTATGGCAGCATACTGCATTTTATTTCCATCTAGTTATTCTTCTGCTTTGGATTACTTATATAAAAATCTATTCAAGGTCACATATATTTGGTGAGCTCAGCGAACAGTTCATTAAATTCACCCATTACAGAGTACAACATAAAATTGGGATTATTTTGCACTACTAAGTAGCTTTTTTAGGAAAATGACTTATAGTATTTTAGGTCAAGGTTGAACATATCAGCAAATGATGGTGAATAGACTTATTAGGCTTATTAGACTTATTCTGGTAACATGTACTCTTCCATTTTTGATAACCTCAAAAAGCTTGCATCGTTTACCTAAACACATTCTGTGAAGGAAAATATTCATGCTGCATTAGTGAATATTGTGTTCTCCTTAGGCCAAGCAGACCATATATATATATATATATATATATTCTACTAAAATTCATTTTTAGAAATCATGTTATAAACCACTCAAAATCATATTTTATTCTTATGAAAATACCAATATATGTCTAAAAATGTGGAACTGAATCAAGCTTACACAGTGGAAACTTACATGAAATATGTACATCTGAAAGAAAAGGCACAGACAGAGAGAAAATAATAATAAGGGAGGAGTGCTTTAAGTTAGGATTTTGTGTAACTTCTAAAGAGGGAGGTAAGTATCATAATATCAAGGATTCAAATGCCTACTGTTTCCATATAAGGTGTCTGGCATGCAGAGCCCTGGGTTGTGTTGCTATCTGTAGGGTCTCCAAGCCTGAGATCACTCACAGCAGGACATTGGGTGGTGGTTTGAGTTTGTTTTTCCCTTTTTCTCAGCTCAAGCAGCGAAGAAGATGCAGAAGCCGTTCTCTGAGGTTTTCAAGGTTGTTTATTCTTTCTTATCTAAGGAATTTTCTCTCTGAGGTACAGAGGTCTATCTAGCAAGTTTGTCAGAGGCACACTGCCTGCCTAGAAGGCAGGTCTTATCTTTTATACCATAAATTACGTATTTTGATGTTTACAGTTAATTTCCAATGTGTGACCCTTACATTGCACTGTCCAGTTTTCTCTCAAACCAATCCAGAAATGCCATCCTAACTCAACGATGGGTGACAAGAAGAAGAAATTACATACCGTGCCTAAAAATCCTCCATCTTAACTCTAAGCTTCTTACTATAACTATTTTACAGACTCACCTTTCTACCTTCTAACAATCTAATTTACACTCTACTTATCTTTTGTGACTTGTAATTTTTTCCTGCAATGATAGTAATTCTTTCCAGGGAAGCCAGGGGAATACCCTGGACTCTAACAGGTTGGAATCACAGGATCCATGCACAATACCCAGAAAAGTTTATAGGTGACAGAACTGTCCCCAGAGAAATGAGGCTGCTGAATAGGGTTCTGCTTACAGCCATGCAGCAGGGACATGGGGATGACAGGATAGGGTCTTAACTGTTGTCCGCCTTTATATAGGCTTACTTGTCTAATGGTTGCATCTCCTTCTGATCCCTCTTTCAAAGGAATGCAGCTGAGTTTTTTCCTTTTTTTCTGAAACCTCAGATGGACCTACCCATCTAAAACACAGCAGGTAGTGAGTGGCACTGATAGCTTTGCAAAGCTTGTACATTATACTTTACCAGTTGAAACACTATCCCAAAATAGGTAAGATCTAAGTTCATTTCCCCCTTCTGTTTGAAAGAATTGAACCCAACATTGCTCAGTGCCCTCCCCAGCAGGCTGCCCACAACCCCAGCATAGTGAGTGAGCAGCTTTCTTTAGAGCCATTGAGCTCTGCAGAGAAGTACACGACTTTCCCAGTAAAAGAGGAAAACAGAAAATTATAGAAGGCACCCAGATCTGGAGGATCCAGAATCTAGATGCTGCTGTTGGGTGCGTTTGGTCCACATTTTACCCAATGATTATCTCAAATTACTTTAATGAGTCACTGAATCAATATTAGATTGAGTGCTAATCCTGTTGCTCGATGCTGAGGGAAGAAAATTTTGGTTTTAATGAGTGCTGTTATAAATGTCAACAAATAAATTATTAAAAACTTCTATGAGAAATGAAACAAATAGCTTTGTTCCTTTTTTTTCTAGAGGGATCTCCACAGCTGTAACTAGACTCAGTGTGTCTTTCTGACACAATGCACTACTGCTTCTTTGATGATACTTTGAAAAGTTTATGACATTCTGTCATTACAGAACTTGCTTAAAGAGGCAAGTACAGTACGTTGGTGATATTGTAACACATAGCATAGGCAAAGTAAAGGATAAATCAATATAGTATACTTCTTTTAAAAAGACTTTATTCTTCTCCAATCCATTCACAAAATCCAGTAGCACTGCAGATATTTATATAGTGTAGGAAGAACAGAAATCTCAAATTATAAATAAGTTATTTATATTTTATGGGCAAAAAGATTTCTTTCCGCAAGCACATTGTTTTCTTTTATCAGCGGGCTTCCTTTAATCCTGTCAATAACCCAGTATGCAGCTGGTTTCTGCTCATAGATTTTTTAGAAGATAATAGAAATAAGCATGCACAGTAGATAGAACTATTCATGGGTAACATAAAAATGCCTGCTGTTCATCAAGATTTCTGCTTGCTAATTAACTGGAAAAATTTGGCATAACATTTTCTAGTATTTTTAACTGAAATATTGGAATATATTAGGATGAAAAATAAAAATAACTTCTTAGTTAAAGATATAATAAAATGCTAGATTTGCATTAATATTCGAAGGTGCACAAAATGTGTACTTATTATTCACGCCTTGAAGGAGTATTTTAATATCTATATAATTTAAGTATTAAATTGTTCAGCAAGTTGCAATATCTATCATGATGCTAGCAAAATTAAAATGTTTTGGGGCAGGGAAAAATCACATTAATTTATATAGGTAATAAATGAGGAAGAAGCTGAACCGATTTGATGCACTTCAATTTCCATACATGTTACATGGTAGTTTGTAAAAAATGTCTCCTTTCTTCCTTGAAAGTTAAGAATCTCATTATGGGGTGAGCAACTCAGTAACACTTAACAGGAAGTTTATAAGTAGGTTTCTTCATCAATAAGTTAATTCATCAGCTGTAAGAAAAACTGTGAATATTTTTTCACTCTACTGGTCAAGACAGAATAATTTGCCAATGTCATTTCCCTACTTTCCTGCTTTCCTGTGCTATTTTTGGACAATTGTATCTCCTTGTGTATTTAGCTCCCTTTCCTTAAAGAATACCAGAAGAAGGATCACATCACAAATGGGAAGGAGATAAATCTGCTTAAATATATGTCTGGCTGCATTCCATCCATACAGCTTTTCAGTGTCTGAAGTAGTAAATACCAGGCTGCGATGCATACTAAGCTATCTAATGATCCAGTTTTATAGCAGCTATATATACTGAAATCCCACTCAGATGAGTGTGTCTGGCTAGGGCCTCCACAGATGGCCCTTTTGGGATTCAAAGAGGGCTCTCTCTTGCCTCTTTTATTTTAATTTTTTTTTCCAGAATTGTACACTCGAAAATCTGGGACATTTTGCTTGAGGAAGGCTTTTCCATATAAATTAGAATCCTTCTCAAAGTCACAATACCCTCCAGTTCATGGTTCCTGACAAATATTCTCTTATTGCAGACACTGCAAAGCTTTACAGTGAGCAATTCCTTTTAATTAAAATTTCTAATAATCAAACTAATAAGTTTCAGAGTAACATACTGACAGTGTCTCAAGAGCAAACATACTAATATCTTATAACATGAAATCAACTATGCTTATGAAAAACATTCTATGGATCATAGAAAAATATCTTGGAAGCCAGAAGCCCCTAACAGCTCCGTGCTCCATCATGTGAGTCTGAAGAGAGGACTAACCTTTGTCATGGTGAATATGAAGTGGGTGACCAGAAGCTGACCTTGAAAATAGACAGCATAATGATTTCTTGTTCTCTGAAAGTTTATCCACTCAAATAATGTTTGTTTACTGTGTTTATAAATGAGCCATTACCAGTAAGTGAAGTGGGCTTTCCCTAAGTTATAGGGCTGTAAATATGCCAATTTAATGTAATTCAATAAAATTTAACTGTGCCATGTGTGTCTATTGTTTTGAAAACAACAATATATTTTAGATAGAGTGAAGCTTAGAGAAGAAATCAATGAAACTACCTGCATTGGCTCTTTGATATTTGGAGAAAAAAGAATTGCAAGATCATGACATTAAACACAGAGGAGGTTGACAATTTGAAGTCAAAATTTAGGCAAATAGAACAGAATGGAACTGATTAAGCAAAATCCAAATTCAACACTGAAGTTTGCAATCATATTTCAATAGTATGACCATGACCAGGTGAATATGTGGTCATCTGTTCCTAAATGTGAAGATTCTTTGGATCCCTTAGGTTTCAAAAGCATAGTACTGTAAATATTAAACTTTAAAAACATTAAGTACACATGGTAGCGACAACACTGAATGATTTATTGGTATATAAATTTCAGCCTGAACTGCTGTACACTTTTACTTAGAAATACATTCTGATTTGATGTACAGCAGTAATTTTTTTTTGTGTGGAATCAGTCATTTGCCAGACAACTTTCCTTTTGAGTCCCAAGTGGATTTTCATGAATTTGATACATTTGCTTATAGGAAGCATTGGTCCAATAGTGCCAACTATTACAACAGATTGGTTTGTCTAGATCCCAACTGCACTCAAATTTTGAAAAATATAACCTTATTTGTCAACCCTTTTCTATTGAAAGCTCTTAATATCTGCTTGCTACTTTTTATTTATTATCATATAAAATCACTGGTTTCACTTAAAAACAGAAAGATTTTCTTACATTTTTTCTAAAATAATTTCAAATCTGTAATTTGAATAATTATTTTTTCCCTGAATAATCAACTCTGGGTTTGAATTTGTATAACTGGTTTGAAGATATTGAACCTCAGAGTTTGATGAACATATTTTTCCTTAAATTACTACTGTAGAAAAAAATTATGTTTTTAGTAACATTTTTCTTATTTGTATTTTATTACCAACTATTTAATTTGAAAGATCAGTAATTTTAATCACAGAAAGCTGTGTGTATTGATATGGTTACGTTCTCTAGTTTCTCTGAATATGGGAACTCTTTCCTTTATATTTCACTGTAGACACATAGGAAATCAGTTTAACAATAGTTTCTTAATAACAAGGTAGAATGATCAATTCAGAAAGAAAAAAAAAAGAAAAAAGACAGTTTGGTAAATATGTCATGTTAAAATAAAGAAATAAATAAATAATTTTTTTTTTAAAATTTTGAAGATTCCAGATATAAGCAAAAAAAAAGTTTCTCTTTTTTAAGATTACCAAATAAGAAAAATGTCACAGAATTTGGCATTAAGTTTAAGACAGGTGTAAGAAACAGGGGGAGAAAAAGCTTGTGTAATATACCATATGTGACATAAGCACGTAGGGAAAAAAAAACAAACCAAAATATTGGAAAAATCCTAAAAGTAATTTAATTTGAATCATGGGCAAAGATATCACCTCCTACATTTGTGATTACACTTGCCAGCTAAATGAACTTCCATTTGCTTTTCGTAGATAAGGAAATATTATCAGTAAAAATCAAAAATGTTTGTTAACTGCTCAGATCAAGAGAACAAATTATGTAAATCCAGGTAATGTCTAAATTCCCAAATAACAGACATTAAGACCAAAACCAAGAAATTGACTCTGCCACTATAGACTGTATTTATAACCTACACCATACATCAAGGCCAGATCCTGTACATACACAATTACAGGTAGCATTTTATTCAATCATTCCTCCAGCAGTGAGGGCTATTAATTGTGTTAAGAAAAAGCTTTTCTATTAAAGGCTGACAGACCAGTTCTAATAAGTTTTTCTTTGTTTTGCTTTCCTTAATTCAGTTTGAGCTACATATTTCAAGAAAAGCAGAAACAGAGGTTTTATGACTGGTTTATAAACTTCTGAAATTATAGAGTTTTATAGAAGAAAGAGCAATACAACACATATTTCAGTACCATGAGCAGAGCTATTACAGTAAATATTTGAAAATTTGCAACTATTATTTCTACGGCTTGGAAATGTACTTTCATGGTTTCATAAATTACAGTATCACTTTTGCATATTAATTGTTATAAAATGGGTTACAATGCATGTTCTAATAACAAAACACTTCTGAAGAATGAAATTGCATTTTAACAAAACCCAATTCCTTTTATGCTGTCATAAATGCATAAATTTTAACATTTTCACAGATTCATAAAATGGGCTTGCAATAATAAAATGACCACACACATCATAACAAAAATTTCCTAAGCTAAATATAGTTTCAGTTTTTTCAAGTATCATTCTGAAAAACTGGAATTTCTAATATACATGGGAAATACACTCCAAATACAGTTCCTAGAATACAATGTGTTTATGTGTTTTAAAGAATGCTTTTCATATGTTACTCATACATCTTAACAAAGCTGTCCAATCCTGGCAGCAGCTTTGAGTTAGAATGATCCTTAAATCCAAAGTCTGACATCTCAGTCACCCTCAGAGGCAGCCTGAATTTCTTCTCTGTTTAATACGCAATCTATATTTCAGTTAATTGTACAACTTTTCTTTAGAGCACATGATACTGCATTCCCCTGGGATGCCTTTCTACCCATCCTCTGTGTGCGACCTCCTCTCCCAAGGTGCTGGCAAAGATCAGTGGGTGGGTGGGGCAGAAATGTTTCACTGAGGCAGCCAAGGTCACCTTAGTGTGGTTCGGAGTGCATGGAATGCCAGAGCCTACCTTCTCAGAGGCCTCACGAGGAACAGGCTGCTGGTGTGCACTTGGAACCGCCTGTGCATAGCAGGGGAGATTTGACAAGACTGCCTACTTCTGGGGGAAAAAAAAAAACAAACATTCAGAGCTCCCTTTTCGTAAGTTTGCATGTAATGAAGTTTTACTAAATTGCATTGGACACTGCAGTCTAAATTTGTCTAATGCTAAGAAAGAGAAGTCTAATAACTCACAATACCAAAGCACTTTTTTTTATTATTATTTCGATATTTATTTTAATGTTATGAAGCCAGAAATCGGGTAGCCTTCTGAGAACTAAAACCAGTTGAATTTAACAAGGCCCATGACCCTTTCACAGTACAGAGAACATTATTTTCAAACTATTTTCATATTTCTAAATTTTCAGTTTGTAGTAAAATCCAAACTTTCACAGATTTTCGGGGGTTTTTTTAAGAACAGTGGAATCCCCAGGTTATCTATTTGACAGGATACTCCAGAGAAGTGAGAATGGGAAACTGTGCTAAGCATTACATTGTGCCTCTTGGGAAAGTAAGAGCTACTTTTTTAGCAGTGAGGTGGCCTTCCTTCTTCTCTCACATGATAGAAAGAAAGCACTGTCTGATCAAGGATAGGGAAAGTTTCAGGTCTTCCTAACTCTAGCATTTACTTCTCACTCTTAATTTGTGCATGTGTAAGCACCACTGTATGCGCAAAGCAGAGAACAGCTAACAATAACAGTTACATTTTAAAATATTTCCAGCAGATATGATTTCAGAACAATCTGATAGAGTGTTGTTTTATGTACTAATGCAAATTTATCCTAATGATAGGGTACTTAGATGAAACAGTAATTGTTAAGTTTTCTTCCTCTCCTCCATAATCTGTAATGGTTACTGTGTAAAAAACAATATCAAGGGTTCAGATCACAATGTCAATACTATGTAGATGTTAATATGCTTACTCTTAAGAACCCTATACTTCCCAACACCTAAAATCACTCTATTATTGTGATCATAAATCTATTTTCTCATCTAGGACATTTTTAATAAGTTCATTGTACTAATGTTATCAAGAAGTACAGAACAAACAGCAGCTAAAAATGTGAATTCACACTCCAGAACCAGCTAATTTGCTTTTTATTTTCACCTCCACTTGTTTTGATGTCTAACTTTTAACGATTTGAGCCAATTTGGTTTACAGCCAAATAAAAACCTACTTAGCTATAGACTAAAATTCCATTTGACATAATTTTATGTCTAGTCAACCAATTTGAACTCAATTAAAGGCATCTTACAGTGCTTTCTCATTTTCTTAAAAAAAAAGCTGAAGTACCATTAGTTTACATGTATGTAATATATAAAAGCAATCAGTGGATCATTTATGGATATATTAAAAACAGAGGCTCTAAAATGCTCTAATATCTCTTTTATATGCAGTGATTTAAGTTTCTATATTGATCAATGTATTTTAAATAACTTGACAAATAGCATGTTGATTCATTAACAATCTTACATCTAGTGTAAATACTTAATTTTTCAGGTCCATTGAATGAAAATAATGAAATACATGATGATTCAAAGATCAAGACTTTTTCTATTTGTCATATTGACAGTATTCTTCATGGATACTAATTTAATATGTCTTTTACTGCCAAGACACGATAGGACCAATACCTCAGTTTGTAATTTATTATATCATTCCCAAGGAGAAGATTTTCCAGGAACAATTAAGTAACAGAAAGCTCCCCCCTCTGAGACCTATTTGGTCACAACAGAAGAGATTAAATAATGTGAAGACATAAGAAATTGAAGATTAATGTCCTATAACTTCAGGGATGTAATCATAGATAAGCTAGATTTTGCTCAGAATGTGCATAAATTGAGGACCTTTGAAATTATTGTCTTGATAAAAGAATAGTTTAATTTTTAAAGTGGGGTATCTTTTTTCTTCTCATTCAGTGTTGGGTATGTAATAGAATTACTAGTTGGAAGGGCTGAGGGCCATCAGCAAAGAGGGATAACAGAACAATACAGAAACAGCTCCTTTCTGATACCAAACTGTATTTTACTGGGGTTGTGAGCAAGATAAGTGGACCAGAGGTTCCCCAAGATTTCCTTGTAGATAATAAGATAATCTCTTGAATTCCAAAATTTAAACATACCCAAGACCTAAAAAATATCATAACTTGCATCTCACCAAACCCTGAGAATAATTAAATGTATGTTTACCATGAAGACCTACTGACATGGGACACTACTGAATAGTTTGGTACTCAATCTCACATTCTGTCACTCCTGCTGCAGTTGGCTTTGTAAAGACTCCTGGAGCAAGCTCTCTCACAAAGGGCACAAGGGGAAAGTCAAGGTGCATGATGGGAAAGCAAAATCATCACGATTATTTTTAAGATTTTTGTCAATTACATGGATTACTTTCATAATATTCTGAATGTTGTTCAGTTAAGGTTTTAGAGAAAATAGAGACACTGTGTTAGAAACAGAGATCAGAATCCAACTCTCATCTTCCTTACAGTAATGCCTGTGTTTGCTTGCTTTCTATATCTGTTATCAGAAATATTATAAATACTACTGCAATGACACACTTTAAGGTGTAGATATCATTTCTTCACTTTTTTTTGGTGAGTTTATTGCTAAAAAAATTAGTTACAGAAATAGATAAGATATGAAATAGGAAACTCTGACAGCAAACACTATCGAGCTTACCAAGTGAAACACTATCACCAAGAGCAGAAGCTAGATGCTAGCCTGCCTGGAATATTTGTAAGATTATTTTTGAATAATCTGCTGAAGGAGGTAGCAGTTAAACTCCTTTAGAGCTTCCAAGAACCTCTCTACATTTACCAATACTATGAGCTGCAGTCTTACTTGAAGTTGGCAGCTTAAAAAACAGTCTTACAACAGTATTGTTTGTTAGCACAGTTGGTCACGTGATAGAACAGCTGGGAGGTTTAGCAGTACTTAACAGTATGAGAAATAACAACAACAAAAGTCAAAAATACTCACTAGGAGCAAAAGATACACTTCAGGCACTATAGCTTCCCTATGAGCTTTTGCCAGCTGCAGTATTTTGTCAGCACCCTATTCTCCCAATATAGAACTTCATAGCAAAATGTGTCTTTGTGTTACATTTCCATCGAGTGTTTTGTGCTTTTTTAAATCCATCCTTCTTTGAAGACTAACTGTGCAGTGGAGGTTAATAATCAACTGGGTTTTGCTGCTGAAACATGGCTCTAGAGATCTCTAACTCACATGTCAGAAGATAGATTGAAGAGATAACAAGACTAGTATCCATAGATTTCTGGTTCCCTCAGAGGAGAGGAGAAAAATCTCTTCTACTGCACTCTGATGTTTAGGGCCACTTCATGTGGGGACTAAAAAGAAAAAAAAAACAACCCAGCAATAACAAAATAATAAAAAAAAATTCAGAAAACCGAACCAAACTCAAACAAATCAAACTGACAAGTTTTGATAGCTCTGCAGTTATGTCTTCATCCTGACTGCCTGGAATAAAGAAGAAGTAGAATGTATGCCTTTTTCCGTTTTTGATCTTCTTGCCAACACAGTCATAAACTGGACTGAAAATGGCAGTATTTTTTTTTTTTCAGAAAGATATGATAAAACATAGTTTCACCTTGTTGAAGAATTTTTGCCTTCATGTAGCACAAAAGATTAACATTCTGCAAACCACCATTATTACCTCACCATTTAATATTTTTGGTACAGTGCTCATAGACATACATGGCAAAACTGTATACAGTTTTTATGCAAGAGATTTCAACCAGTCAAACTCACAGCATAAATCCCTTCAAGCATTTTCTTGTTTAGAAAGAAACACCATTTTGGCACTGAAAAAGTCTTCAGGTAAGACCACTGGTGAATTCTTAAAAAAATAATTACACTAAAGGAAAAAAAGAAAAATCAAAGTACCAGGGCAGTATGAAAAGGTAATGTCAGAAATTTTGCAAGGCATGAAAATAGAAGGAGTCACATGTTGATATTTCCAAAATATACCTAACACTGATCTCTGGATCTTTCTTTTTTGATTTTTTCCTCTACTTTGAGAAAACTTGTTCTTCTGTTCTAAGGACACCACTGAATATTTTATTCTCTTTGATTTGTCACAATTTCAAATTCACATTCAGGACAACTGTATCACATATTCAAGTACTGATTATCTATGTGATGAAATTAAGGGACAATTTGGGGTGGAAAGATAGAAAAAGACAATATTAATGTCATATGAGGTAAAGAATCATTCTTTTAATCTTAAAAACATTCTTGAAACAAGTCTGATGACTGTTATTCAACAAGTCATCACTATTTTAACTGTTACTTCTTAAAATTTAATATTATTAGAATTTTAAAAAGGTATCAGAAGGCATAAACTATCCATTTGCCTAATTTTTGAACTGTTTCAATTTTTGTCATATGTTTTCCATGTCACAGTAGTAATTTTGATCTTCAGCCTTCAAGAAGAAAATACACCTCTCAGAAGTCTTCAGTCATATCAGCCAGTCTCATGTAGATACTTCAGTATTTTACATCTCAAATTACACTAAACACCTTTAGTTTATTGAGCTGAATTAATTTTTCTGTGATGTCATAATGCACAGGACAATAGAAGAAAGGAATAATACATTTTGGAAAAGTGATAGCACGATTTTCCTTTAAAGAAAATTATAAAAGTATCTTCATAACTCAGTACAATAACTAGTGTAATCCAACTTTTTAATAGGTTGCATTAAAACTTCTGAAAAAATAATATACTTGAAGACAAATATTCTATTTATTATTTGTGGTAGTTAAGTGCAGGTTTTTATGCCTGAAATTTTGCCAGTAATACTTTATATTGAAAAGGCAGGGTTCCATGCCCTCAATTGTATATGAAGTTTCCAGCAAAGAGAGAACACTGAAAGAAGTGAGCAGTTGGCTAAATGCCTTGGGTATTACAGTTCATAATAACCAAAAGCCAGAGAAAAGAGAAGTCATTTGAAACTCTCTGTAGGTCTAGACATGGTCATAGGTGAGTACGTTCCAGTTTCAAGTGAGTTCCAGAGAGTGCCTAGCTTTTCCATCTCTGATGATTTTTTCCTGTGGGATAACCACCTCCAATGTGATAGGAAGTCAAGGGTAGAATTTGGTTTTTTTAGGATAACTTCAGCTTTTAGAGTGTGGTTAGCATTTTGAACTTTATAATGCATGTCTTAGTACACTGCAGACATTGCGTAGCCCAGGTGGAACATTGCCTCTCTCCCCAAACTCATGCAGGAGGAATCGGATAAATCAGATGAAAAAAAGGAGCTCTCTGGACAGATCCTCATCCAGTCCTCACAGGAGTTGAATCAGGCCACCAACAGAAGGAAGTCAAGCATTAGAAAGAAGGATTGAATGGATCACAGGGTCAAAGCAGTAATCTGGAAGATGTAGTCGTTCAGTAAGGCCTCCCACATAGCACTGGGACTCTTTGACACTGATTGGACATGAACCCTGATTGAGAAGTTCAGTACAATGCCAGAAAAACAGGCAGTGTTTCCCTCCACTACTTGTTGCAATAGGGGCTTTAATTGGATTGAATTTCAGCCAACTGGGTAGCATCCAGGCCTCAACTCCGCCAGACTGAAAAGAGCCTGAATAAAAACCACTGTATGGGTCAAACAAAAATATGTCAAACCTCAGAATTTCCTCAGATCTCCAGCTGTGGAGAAAAAGACTTTGTAACAGAATAAGTTATGGGATTGAACCCGGTGGGAGCCTCCCGTCCAATTTGCTTGAGGTAGAAGGGGGTTGACTAACAGTGTCCTACAGTTTAGACTTGAGATAAAAGAAACATATTAATTTGTGAGTGGCATTTTTCCAGGTCTCACAATGGTATCAACAGAACTTTATATCTAAATTATATCAAAGATCAAGTTCCATTGCCAAGACACACAAGCTTTAATATAGCTGTCTGGTAAAAGACCAATGGTCATCTGGGTTGTTTTCATTACTTTTGCCAGGATTTGCTCTCAAACATCTGAGGGTCATCCAAGAATCCTAAGGTTTCCCCATGTTGTATTCTCATTATTTTTCATCAACATTTCTCAAAAAAGGCAGACTGAGCTCCAGGTACTGTCTGGAAAAGACTAAGGCCATAAGGAATTTCAATCATTGTAAAAAGTCTTCTGAAGGGATGCTTGTTGCTGGGTACCAAAACGTATATGAACAAGTTTTACACATATCTTTCAGTTTGTAAATCTTTTGGATGCAGTTTACCTATGAAATTAGATTTACAAATGCTTATACTCTATGATTTCAGTGGCTGTTGCAAGCTTCATTGATGATGGGATGCGAAATGCAGACGAAAGCAGAATGGATGCCAAGGCACCTCTGCCAGATATGACAGGAGGACTTGCTTTGCAGTGTAACGCTACATATTTTAGCTTGTCACTTTGTTAGTGTAATTTTCTCCTAGAATTTTTGCATTTTAATAGAAATAATGAATTTCAAAATGACATGCCTACCTGCTTATAGTTGCATTTTAAAAACAAAGAGAATAAAGATATGTGGGGTTTTATTTAATATGGGGAGAGATTTTGCTGTGAGACTCCCACTTTCATATTCTGCATAGAAGACAAAGGTAACTGCCTTGAATTGAATGGTTATAAAAATATACACTGGAAAATGCATTAAATAAACATTGTAAAACATCACTTTTCCTCAGAAATTATGCTTTTCCGAATTCAAGGTTGTGAAAAAATTGAGAGATATTTTATTGCAGACTGCAATGATTGCTACAGGTCTATTAGTGCTAGAGAATTTTATTGATGGCTGTCTGTTGAAAAATCAGCTTGCATGTCCATGATGCTACTGAAGCACACCATCAGCTAACCAATTCAATAACAGCAACAATTATCAAAAATACCCCAACACCAAAACTCCCCCCAAACTCACTCAAAATTCTCTGTGTCATATTTAACAGCGTTGTTTTAGTCCAGAGAGGATTAATGCATGAAAGACAGTGATATAAGAGCATATGCCCTAAACACAAGAGCGAAAGAGAATCCCTTTCCTATTACATCTCTTTCAATATAAATTATTACATTCCCCTCCGTAGCTAACCTAATATAAAATATTAAGGGAAAACAGGATTGCTGCAGGGATTTAAATTCTGTTTGCTATACAGCTTTACACAAATAAATTATATACTTATGAGAGGGAATGATAAGAAAATCTGATACTAAATATTTTTGTGGAGTTTATGTTGTTTTTTAGAAGTATTAGAAGTTTCCAGAAGTCATTTCACATACACAGAACATGCATTGAAGGCCTCAAAAGAGTAAGATTATTAACAATCATGAAATCATATAATGCTCTGTATCATATACCATGTATGTGATATGTATCATAAATCATATAATGTTCATATCACTGGGCATTTGGGTTGAAAAGCAGTTTCTCAAGAATGCCTTTTAGTCAATATCCCAGCTGAATTACTAATATAAAATAAATAAATATTTATTTCCAGCAGGTAGGGGGAAAACTAAAACAAAAAAACCCATCAAAACATGGACATTTTTACTACATTGACAGACAAAGACTTTATGGTGGTTTATTTAAAGCTAATGAATATCAAGGTATATATGAAGACCTATAGATTGAATTAAATAGCAAAGATCCTCCAAATTTCAATCTACTTTCTAGCTTCCATGGGCACCCTACTGAGAAAAAAAAAAAACCAAACAACTCATTCCCTGAAAATGCATGTGAGTAATTGAAATTGTATACATATCTTGGAGTCAGACAATGGCTTTATTTAGTGTTGGCCTAATTTCCTTTTTCTCCTTTCACAGATTCACAGAATATTCTGAGTTGGAAGGGACCCACAAGGATCATCAGTAAATATTCTGAATGGAGCTCTTGCATTTTTCAGCTCTTGAGTCATCCACCTCAGTTTTGGCACTTCCACTTCCCAGCAATTACCATCCCCAATGACTTTTTCTCTCATGTATGTTTTATCAGTCATTTACCACATCCCTTATCATGGACTACATCAAGTACTGGGATTTTTTTGTTATGTTTTGTTTCCTTGCATTCTTTTCCCCTCTCTTTTTCCTCATATCAAAGCATGGTTTGAGGCAGTATCACAATGGGGCTCTAACAATTTTGCCTGGTGAGGATTTTACCCAGAAGACTCAGTGCACTTCTGCTTCCAGTGTACCAATCCAGGTCAGCTGGAAACTAGGCACGAGACAGTCAGCTTGGGTCTGACATGTGCGCCATCCATGCTCCTTGCAGCCAGGAAGAACCCGAAATCAGAATCTCCAGGCAGATTCCTAAGTATGTTAATTGAGCATTTGAGCATTGCATTGCAATGCATTGCAACCCCACATGTTGAACACAGGGATGAGGCCATACTATTTTTTCAATCCCCCCCTATTGCTTTCTTCCTGATGTTTGGTAGATACTCACAGCCTTCGAATCGGGGATATAACTTGTAACAGATACACAGTTGTTTACTCTAGACTTCTTTGTCTCCTTGTCTTGTTTCAGTTAAATCTTTGAGATTATTTTTGTTTTCCTTAATTTTGCTGACATCAAAACCTTGTGGTCAAAGGCATTTATTGCAATTCTAGTGTTACAATTAAGAATCTATTTAAACGCAGTGTTAAATCACATAAGTCCCTAAGGGAATGGTTAGTGCGGCGGGGTGCCAGGGGGCATCAACCCCCTGCTGCCGCAGATAGCCCGGACAGCAAGGTCCCGGTCCCGGGAACAGCTCTTGTCCTGGAGACCTCCGGCAGACCCCCTAGCCGCAGGGCTAACCCTGGCAAGCTCAGCCTGAGGCAGTTCAGGCACTTCAGCTCTTAGTGATATTCAGCTTGTGATTTCAGCTCTCAGCCTGCCAGGTTTGCCATTGCTAGCCCAGGGGATGAAGAGATGAGAAGAGCTGTGTAGAAGTTCCACGAAGTAGTTTAATGGGGGTTCTGTGAAGGGTGTCCGGGGACGGCAACTTCTCCTGAACTGGGCAGAGGTAGGGGTTTTTATAGGGTTAGGTAGGATTGGGTGAACTAGCCAATTAGTTTGGGGTCTGGGTGAGCTAACCTATAGTCTTAGGACTTCTGGAATTTAGCCAGTAGTGTTATAGGGAGATAACAGAGGGTCTTAGTAAGCATGACTATGCATTTTCTCTCCACAGAAGCCTTGCTAAGGGCTCTGTGACTGCAACAAATGGCTATGGATTAATTTTTAAATGTACATGTAAGACAAACATCTTGGAAATTTGAATGTGTTTTTACTTTATTTTCATACAGCATTTATTTATCTGCCTGCTCAACAGTGCCTCTTATAAATTCACAGGTGCACAGCAGAAAACTAACAGTGAAAGATTAGAAGGGTCTCTAGACTGAAAACAAAACCAAAATAGCTTCTTAGATTATCTTGCATTATTTTCACTGTTACTAGAAGATAATGATACTTGTGTATTTACTGGTCTCATCACCTAAATAAATAAATAAATAAATAATATTTCATTATCACTTGCAACTTGCTCAGATTTCTACGATAAGAAAATGCTTACGAAATCTACATCCAAATAGATATTTTTTTACAATAATTTAGTTAAATTCTTTATGGTTGTATTCTGAAATAGCCAATGATGTCTCTTAAAAAATAACCTATATTTGAAATATTTGCTCATATGAATGGTATTTTCGTCTATATTTTTTCACATACTCCAGGAAGGTGAGTCTGCCTGTGCTGTTCAGTTGAAGTTTTCTTTGCACCAAATGTATAAAGACTTATTTTGCATGTTTTACTTTAAAAAGCACGTACATATGTTATAGTACAAATTTGCTTTGGGTTTTGGTTAGTATTGTGTCTGGCTGTTTTTTGCATTGTGAGTTTTTAATTGTTGTTTTTTAAAATTATCCCATGGGCTACATGTAGTAAAGCTTCAGGGGACTGTTTTTCAGCAGTTTTTGTCAAAAGTGTCAAGCTCTTAAAACATATATAATTTCATGTAAAGTATCACATTTACTTGTATAGAGAATTGGTTTTTTTCAAACACTTGAAACTTTGGTTATAAATTTTCTCCTTTAGTTCCTAAAAATAAATCAAAATTTTGCTGCAAAAGAAACCCCATTAATGCAAGAAAACAGATGTTTCATCAATTCTAATTGATAGCAAAATCATTCTGGAAACTTTCATGTAGTTCCTATTGGCAAGAATAATAATTTTATACCATCAAACATAATTCCTGCTGCGCAGGAGGTCTGGCTTTCAGAACTGGCTGGCAATACCTTTGTGATATTATTAGCAGTGAAAGGCTGTTTTAAACAGCTGCAAAAGTATAGGATTCTTTTGAGTGGTTCAGGTAAATAGTTACCACAAGTTTAAAATAAAAAAATTTTTAGTATTATTTGAAGGAGACAGAGGAGACAGTAGACGAATGTGCCATTTTGAAAACATCCCATTGGAAATAATAGCAATGAATATAATGTGCATTTGAAACATGCCAATTCAAGTACTCCTGATATGCAGAAAAACACATACCCAATGTAACAGTGTAATTATTGCTGTCTCAGGAACAGTAGCAGATTTGATCTGTCCTAATGTTGTGGGGTTTTTTTAATTTTTATTTTAATTTTTCTGGGAGGGCTCTGAAGTCAGTAATTTTAAACCTGGTGTACAAATCTGAGGCCTTGGAGCAGTTTCATATTAAGATACCAGGCTTTCTGTTTTGGAGCTAAAATCTGTTATAAGTGCATATTATGTTGTTGGCTTTTCACAAGTAGCGNCAACATGTCTATGCATTTAAAGAAGTGTTTTCTGAGTTAGCGTGTGGTCCTTGGTACGAACCCAAGGCACCCGGCCGTATGCAACCTTTGCTTTATTTCTGTCTCCTACTGTCTTTTTATTAAATCTTTTAAAATTTTACCAGGACAGAGAACTCTGTTTTTCAAAATCCATAGTGTAACATGCTTGTTTTTTCAGTCACACAGAACTATGAATGCATATGAGACTGGAGGTTTTAAAGTATCTTATTAGACACAGAAGAAACACTTGTTTCACAGAATATAACACACAATATATATTTAATAAGTTTTTATTATATGTTTAGATAATAGGCCATGATTAAGATGAAGGTTAATCATGGTGTAATATCTCCTGTATCTTCCATTATTACTAATTCTGCTTTTTTACAGTCTCTAAAACTCTGCTTTCAGATAGCACTTAGTACTTCTTTCACAGAAATCAATGAAAATTGTGCCACTCTCTATCATAGGATTTAATTATAAATAGCCACATGAAAAACCCTCCTTATGATGTTAGTCTACAAATAATGAACCTAAATAACCTGCAAATGGCAAAGACATTTGCTTTGGAGAAGCTGAGTACTCTCATAACTTGTACTTGAAGTTCCACTTTGAAGTTAGAGTCATTATGACTTTGTACCACCAAAGCTGAAATCAAGGAAATCTTCACATCTGCATTTAAAGCTAATGATATGTTATCAATGTAAAATGAAGAATCATAATTCTGGAATTGCATCTGTTAAACACTTCAAAAAGCTGTTAAGTAACTAAGATTTCTCATGAAACTTCTGCAGAAAGTGCTTTAGCATTGAAACATCAAATGCTGTCTTCTGTTTCTTTAACACATACAGACTTCTAAATGTGTGTTTTGGTGAATTTTACCTTAATAATACAAGTATATATTGCTATACATGTAATATATGCTTATTCATGTGGCTTTGATGCTATCTCCCATATGTTGTATATATGGAGCCCTCCTTGCTTCTACTGCAACTTTGAGACAGGATAGTAAAAGAGTGGACCATCATGGTCATTAGAATGTTTTTATGTGATTTGCATCATCACATTTTATGCACCTGTCTCTGGAAGAGTCAGCTTCAGGATAAAACATAATAGAGTTCTGCCATTAAAAGCAGCTAATTCATCAAGAAATTTACTTAAAAAAAAAAAGTTTTGTTGTGTTAGCTTGGATAAGATACGGCCATTTTTTATATGGTTAATATAAAGTCAGGAAGGGGACTTTTTCCCATGAAAAGATCATGTTCTTCTCTTGCCATAATTATGCCTTTGTATTTCATCTTTTTTCTTAATAGCATTCTAAGATTCTGGGTATTCTCATGGATTTTAAGTTCTGATATTTTCTGTTATTTCAAGGAGTAAACTAAAAGCTGAAGTATTCTGGTAAGCAATTTAATCTTTGTTTTGTGCATTTAAATGGTAGCTGGAGAGCTTTTGAACTGATAATATAAATTTAGATTTGAATTTTAGGAAGATGAATGCAAGCTAAATTCCTTACCAAGCTCTAAATATACTTAAAATACACTTTTCCTTCAATGTCATGTCCCATGGCCTTTTAACAATGCGTCTCTGTAGCCTCTGATATTAAATTACTTTGGTCTTTATATATCCTGTTAGTGCAACAGCATGTCTTTTATCCAGTAAAATAGCCAAAATCTCCTGCAATACCTCATAAAACACAAAACAGAAAACTAAAAGCTTGCATCTTTGTAATATTTGAGCTGCAAATATTTCTGCCTCCTTCCAATACCAAAGAGAGCAGAAGTCTCTGAAAGACGCTTCAGAAACAAGTGTGTTACAGAATCAGAGAACCATGGAAGAGGCCTCTGAGTGCAGTGTATGTATGAACAGCACCTTTTCAACTGGATCACTGGGTGCCACGTCCAGTCTTTTCTTCAACACCACCAGGGACAGTGACTCTGCCACCTCCCCAGGCAGCCCGTTTCTGTGAAGAACAGCTTAAATCTCCCCTGGCACACTTAAACCTGTGTCTTCTTGTCTTACTGCTAGTTGCCTGGAGAAGAGACCTACCCTCACCTGGCTACAGACTCCTTTCAGGAAATTAAAGGGAGTGATAAGGTCTTCCCTGAACCTACTCTTCTCCAGACTAAACAGCTCCAGCTCCCTCAGCTACTCCCTCGGCTGTTGCTGTTCTCTGGACACACTCTATCATCTCAACATCCTTCCTAAATTGAGGGGACCAGAACTGGGCACAGCATTTCAAGGTGTGGCTGGACAAATGTCAGGTACAGGGGAAGAATCACTTCCCTGGTCGTGCTGCCCAGACTATTCCTGATAGAGGCCAGGATGCCATTGGCTTTCTTGGCCACATGGGCGGGGCACTCACATGGCCATATGTTGCCAGTGTTTTAAAGGCAAGGGGTAGAAAAACCAAGTGTAAAAGTAATGTTTAAAATCTTGAAGCTTCAGAAAAATATTTGTTCACATTCATCATAGTTTTTTTCAGCGATAAATTCACATCCCTCAGTCCCAACCACAATGTATTTTTCAGACATCATTAAAAATAACTTTGTCTTTTAGATTTTTTTTTAAATAAAAATGAAGATATTTATATACCTTTTATTTTTACACAGGAAAAAAATGCATTCAAGTAGAAAATGCTTGACAAGGAAATTATTATTTGCACATGCTGAATACAAGAGAGGAGATGTCTATGTGTGGGATGCAAGTGAAGACAGTTATAGAAGGAGTGATAGAAATAGAAATAAAAGCAGTGTCGTAACACAGAAGTAAAAGGTCTCTTAATGGTGTGAAGAAACTGGGATGACTAAGAAAATGAGAGCTTATAGGCAAAAGGAGAGAATGAAGGACAAGGGCAAAGCAAATACACTGAGCTGTGAGACAGTTAGCCCAAAGGAAAGGTGTATACTGGTTCCTGTCCTGTCCACCTGCTGGATGCCCCAGAAGAAACAAAGAACAGTACAGAGAGGTACTGTCTGAGGACGGGAAATACTATATTAGTGTGAGTGACTTGTGTGACATTATGAAAAGATAAGACATGGTATCGTAAATCTGTGACAAGTCCTGCAATCCTGTTCAACTGTTCAGAGACTGTGACTCCTTATTCTATTTCCTCACAAGTAGCCGTAGCTGTCTGCTGTTGGGTAACTTCTTCTGGGGAAGGGAGGTACAGGGGCCTGTCTGCCCCAGAGGATGCCAGTACCAATGAAAATGCCTTGGCATACATATCACACACTCAGCATGGTGTGAGAAGCTGCAAAGACTGGTCTCTGGAGACATTTTGGGGTGCATGCATGTGGGTGAAGGGAGAGGTCTGGCCTTGACCTGGCAAGGCAGTGCAATGCCCCACTCATGCCAGGTTCCCAGAGCCACTATTCCTGCCTTCAGTGGCTGCCAAACATGGACATACCAGAGGTCCACACCTGCCCCTGGAGCCTCTCATTCAGCTCCTAATTGGCCAAATGACCGGAAGTTCCACCTGAGAGAAAAGGCCAGGAAGTATTTAAAGCTGAATACAACTCAAATACACGTCTTAATCCTACCTTCATTTGGACTTTCTATCAGCTGAACACTGCGGGATCCTGGGAGTTTGTACCTATATCTGTTCTTTTCTATATCTTTTCTGTCTTTCTTGATTTCTCTTTCTTCTCAGAATTTTTGAGTAGCTTAACATGAAAAGGGCGTAGAGTTTGCTAAATTGAATGGATTAAGTTAATGCTTTTGTGGAAGTGTTTCATGTTGATTGAATGCTACTCTAAACTTTTTTCCAAAGTTCTCTGATTTACTAAAGTTGCCAGTAAAGTCTTTTTTGTTGTTTTGACCTCTTAAGAAGACCTTGTTGGTATCTCTCCTGTGTGTCTAACTCAGAGTACATGAACAGCCACAAACCCTTTTAGAAGCCTTGTTGAGCGAGTTGTTTGGAGTCTAACTCATGGGAAGAGCTTACACATTTCCACAAAATGTGCTACAAAATTCGAACAAGAAAAGCAAGTGAATGACAGCTGCAGTAAATGCCACACAATGCAAACTGCACTATTCTTGAACAGAAACTGTGGAAAATGCGTAATGCTGAAAGCTAGGAAATTCAAAGTTAACATGTTCAGCCTATCTTTAAGTTACTTGCCGCTTAAATAATCACAGTATCATTACCACTAAGAGTGCCATGGGCAAATTCAATCAATCAAAGTCACAGGAAAGCTTTGAAACAATCTAATCAGTCCAAGGCTTCCACTGTAACATTTTCACTACAGACTTCAAATGTAAATTATTTCCTTTCTAAAAAATAATATTCACTCTTACTTTCATCTTATAAAGCCTAAGGGTCAGGACAAAGAAAAAAAACTGTATTATTTGAAATACAGACTAATAAAGTATGTGGCTCTAACATCTTGACAGCCTAAGTCACAATATAGGCAGAGAGGAGAGTGAGAAAAAAAGAGATGAAGATGTATAGCAGACCTGTCTGGGACATGTACATTGGAATAACTGGAGTAAAGTTAAAAATAGAAATTCAGTTTCTGTTAGAAGTGGCTGGTGAATTGAAATAATATTTCTCTAAAGAGGAATTTTAATTTTTTTTTATTTTGCCATATATGGATCCATGTTTCTTAGCTGAAATTCAGTTTCTAAGAAATACCTATAAAAATTGGAGTGCTATGAGAAAAGCAGAATTTAGGTATTTTTACTCAAAAACATATTTAAATGCATCAGTGTGTTTCCTCATAAAAACGTAAGTCTTGTCGAGAAATTTGACTGATAACATAAAATGAAAAAAAAAAAGCTTTTGGGAGATGTGGATTTGAGCCCAGCAGGTAGGTCTGATGAATATGAAGGACAGAATCACCATTTTATTTGTAACCATGACAATTTAAAGCTTTGTTGAGGATTTAATTATCACTATACTTGATCTTCTCCCTGAAGGAAAAAACAGATGAACCTTATCTGAGTCAAATAAATTGTCCCTGAAGACAACAGGCAGAATATAGAGGGTTGGTTAATCTACAGAGTGGTTTACTTTGCTTTCTGTCTCCAAGATCATTCTTCCCTGGAAACACTGACCTCTTAACTTGGTCTTCTCAAAAGTTTTCCTTCAAATTTAATTTTTGTTATGTCAAAAACTAGCTTTTTACTAGACTGGTAGCAGTATGACTGCATTAACCGTCTTTCCTGCTCTTGAAGTGTTTTTCTCCAGTAGCCATTAACACACCTATTTGTAATTAAAATAATGACAACCAATTCTCCACCAAATAACATTTCATAGTGTTTAAAGTTGAAATGAAGTCTAGGAATTGAGGGACAGAACACAATGCGAGTGAGAAAAGCAAGATTATAGCTATGTGAAACAGAAGTAAACAAATGTCTATGTTTCAAACAGTTGGAGATTTTTTTCCCACTGTGTGAGGAAAAATGACATAACCAAGAAAGACGGATGACAAAATATAAATATTTATGAGTTCTGTTTCCTTTTTTAATGTGAATATTGCCAGATAGGTACTAGAATTACGAATTAAAAATTCATTGACAGAGGAAAATGTGTTTTACATTGGCCAGAAGTCACATCCAGAACTGCTGCATATCAGATGTTGCATCACAATGAAATGTACGTGTCAATAGCCGCAATAAGCTATTTTCTATTGCATGTGAGTGTGAGCTTGTATTCACATCCAAATCAGAACTGCCAAACTTAAATCAAGCCTGAGTCCAGGCAACCTTGAGACAAGGTTCAGGTCTCAGAGGGAAAGGACTCAGTTCTGCATGTCAGTTTAGGCCACTATGATATGGACCTAGATGTAGTGTATTTTTCCAGTTGCTGGGAAACCCTACTATAGCTTTTGAAATTCACTTTTCCTTGGATAAGGCAATTCAGACAGGTGTTCTTCGTCACAGTGGCCACTTTCTTTGTACCAGTGGTCCACAGGCTGATGTTCTTGAAGACCACTTAGGTGGCAAGCCCACCACGACCAGGCTTGGATATGCAGGTGGGTCTCAAAGCACTGTGAGATTATTGCCACTGGGCATTTGAGGAGAGGAGCTTCTCAACAACTCAATATGTCTTTGGTAAGAGCAAAATTTATTAGGTGCTGCAGTGCTGGATGTATCAAAGTTACACTGCCAGTGACAAGGGGAATTTTTAAGGCAGCTCTGGCAGCTTGCAGGGAGATGTACCTTCAGTGGAATTGTGAAGAAACTAACTGGTTTGGTTTATGCTTTTAGAATAGAATGAAACTGAAGTAACATCTTGAACAGTTTTGGACATGTTGTCCAATCTGCCACCACCTATTCCTCATGCCTTCACAGGAATGTCCCCACGACACTTGACAGCCAAGTCAGAAATGGAGTCCCATGCAGAAAGACCCCACTCCAAAGCCAGGAAGGGGCTGTTACAGAGCTTATTAAAGGATGGAATACACTGAATAAGGCATAATATACAGTTTATGCTGTTTATGAGTGCACAGATCCGGGATGAAAAGTATAGACAGACTTTTGTTTTATCAATTTAATGGATAAATTTAAGTAAACATCTTTTCTCTCTGGGTTAAATTTTATTATTTTCTCAGGTAGAAACTGTATGATGGGACAATGGGAAGAACACTGCTCAGGTATATTCTTTCTTCCATCTTGCTACACAGAAAACTGTTTAAAATTATTTTATTAGAGGTTTGATCTTATTTTCCTTAATATGTTCTACCTTTTATCTTGAATTTTTATCTTTACAATTTATATTGAACACATGTATTGTTATACACTTGCTAGAGTACTGCTAGAAAGCATTTTTTTTATGCTTTGGATGCTTGTGGTGGTGGTACATTTGCATGGTCAAGATAAATTTCAGTCTGGCTATGCACCAGCAAAAAGAGAAAATTACAGAGAGAAAAATAGGCAATGCAAGTGCTCTGAAATAGGTCTATTAGAAAGCTTTAGCTGCAGATATTCTAGTTAGAAAATACTGGCAAACACACCAAAAAAATCGAAGTTTAAGGAAATATAATTTTTTTTCAAACAATACATTATTATTCTGTGGAATACAGGATACCTGCCAGGACAGTAATGGTAAATGAAGAGGACAAATATAAAAAAAAAAAGAAAATACTATTATCAAGATATAGAATTGTCAGGCATAGCTAGCAAGGTAAGAACTCTTTCCTCTCTTCTGGCTTTCCTTCTTCCAGTGAGGTTTCCAGTGCTGGTCAGTTCCAGAATTTGTGAATCAAGAGTCAGATGGAAGATAATTTCTATGTGTGTTGTGATTTGCTCTGTCTTTACGACTCTGAGTATGGACTCTATTTTTTGTTTTTCTGATTGTCCTTGCTTTTGAGATCTTACTACAGTTTTACTGACTCAGCTTTAAGTCTGTAGCCACTACTTTCCTTTCTTTCTTGTGTTTTTTTTTTTTTTTTTTTTTTTTTGGAAGGGATTACTTTCCATTACTCTGAGCCTATTTTAATTCTTCCTCTATGTATTCTGCATTGCTTGTCTCCTTTCTCTATTTGTTTGGTTGCAGGTCCTACTGATCTGAGGCTCCAAGCATGAAGTGGAGCAGGTGAAAGATTAATATTACGGTCTTTTCTTTATCTCTATTACTTTACTAACTGCTAGATTATGAACTGCTATAATTAGGCAATACACAGACAAGTCCATGTGTAAAGTACATCAAATACTTTCTTGATAAAGGAAATCATCAAGTCCTATTCTAATTCCTACAAATTTCTTGTCTGACTTCACCAGAGCTGTCACATTTTATAGATTATATCTGTGTCCCAGCCAGAACAAGATTTTCATCTATTTTACATATATTTTACATAATTTTACATAAAAATTCAGTTTTACATATAATTTGCTATATCAGGTGGAATCTCCTATGCCTTTAATTCTGTGCCCAAAGGCTTAATAAGTGAAAAAGACACTCGTTATGCCATTCATTATTCAGAATACCATTATGACACCCACTATTTGTAGCAATACTCCATTGTGTGATAGCTAAAATCAGCAAAGATGCTTTCCTTTGTCAGTAGTGCTTGACTGCTGGGCTAGAGTTTCCTTAAAAGAGAACTCAGTGGAATTCACTTGCATTGCAGGTCAGGATAAAAGAGAGATTTACGACTGCGCTGCAAATGTTATTCTTATGCATAGTTAATTTCTTTTAATTTTATTTTATTGTTCATGTTTTATTTGAATAAAGCCTGTGTTCCGGGAAGAGAATGAGTGCCCTGATGCCTGAGTAGCTAGGAGAAGTGTCACTGAAATCAATGAGGTTTATGCCACCCAACTCTTGGCCAGACAGGTTAGAATGTAATGAGATTTCAGGTTTTTGTTGTCCTCCTCTGCCCCATCTCCCTCAGAAGATGAAAGTGCATAGATGTATACTAAGAATTAAGAGATATAAATTATATCAGCCAGTGACTTTTGATCCACCTAGGTGACAATAAAGCTGCAAGGGGTTTAGATCAATAAAAACAATCAATTAAATGACTAAGATATCACAGATGGCCAGATAAATTAAGTGCAAACAATTAAATATCTAAGGGAACACAGGGGGGATGTATAAATTAATAGTGCAAATAAATCAAATATTCAAGATGCTCCAGAGGAATACATCCTGAGAACATAATCATGGGGTAGGTGTCCGTGGGTGCAATGTTTGGAGTGATGACTGTGTGAAATTTGGTGCATTTGTGGGAGTGTGTTATGCTCCCTGCTCTACTCCATGGAGTTATTACTTCTACTTTTTTTGCCATTCAGCTCTCCTGCCAGTCTTAGATATGTTGCTTTTGATTTTTGCCCTTGGTGAGGTTTTAACTTTGGAAACCTGTAGATATGGAGAACTTCAATATCAGTTTGCAGAGATATGTGATTTTATAACAAATTGTAGAATGAACATTTAGGAAACATAAGTTTATTTTGTTTTAGGTTCCCTCTCATGTGAGTCTATTTAATCATGAAGAATTGTCTTCTTACACTGTAAATCTACATGCTGCCTTTGTTTGTGTGTAGGGGTGTGTTTATATACAAAAAAATCTAATAAGCCAGAACTTTGTCAGGATTATGTGAGAGGTGATGCCCCTCAGAAGTCATTCTTAACACATAATTCAGCTCATAATTCATCATACTGGTACATGTTGGAGTCCAGGGTGTTCCTCTGGCTTCCCTGGACACCTCGGAACCTGGGCAGTGGGCTCGGAGGCCTTGGCACAATGCCCAAGACCCTTGTGGGTTTGATTTGAGTCCCTGGAAAAAACTACCATCATTTCAGGAAGAATTACAAGTCACAAAAGATAAGTAGAGTGTAAATTAGATTGTTAGAAAGTAGAAAAGTGGATCTGTAAAATAGTTATGATAAGAAGCTTAGAGTTAAGATGGAGGATTTTTAGGCATGGTATGTCATTTCTTCCTCTTCTTCTTGCCATCCATCTTTGAGTTAGGATGGCATTTCTGGATTGGTTTGAGAGGAAACTGGACAGTGCAATGTAAGGGTCACACATTGGAAATTAGCTGTAAACATTAAATTACGTAACTTATAGTATAAAAGATAAGACCTGCCTCTAGGCCAACTTGCTAGACAGACCTCTGTACCTCAGAGAGAAAATTCCTTAGATAGGAAAGAATAAACAACCTTGAAAACCTCAGAGAACGGCTTCTGCGTCTTCTTCGCTGCTCAAGCTGAGAAAAAAGGGAAAACACGAACTCAAACCACCACCTAATGTCCTGCTGTGAGTGATCTCAGGCTAGAAGACCCCACAGACAGCGACAGGTACAGAGGTCACAGCTCTGCACAACCAACAATTATAAATGGAAAATCATGGCTTGATTTTTATTTTTGAAGAGCTTGTACTCTTTCACAAATCTTATGTTGCCTTCTCAAACAAAATCCTATCAGCAGCACAGTAAATGCAACTTTAGCAATAACCTTGGTTTCTAATTTGAGTTTCACCCTGTTTTTCTTTAAATATCTGCAGCATTATAACTTTACATGGTAATGTTCGGTCTTGGACAAAAGTGCTTGTACATTGAAATCCAGATAAACACATCAAATGTAAGATCCATCTGTCTCCATCTGGTTTGTATGATCCTCCTGATGCAGGGTAAAATTACTTGAAAGCCCCAATAAAGTGACTGGTGTATTTCAAAATACAAGAATATTAAGAAGTGGGCAATAGGCACTGGCAAAAAAGAGCAGCTTTTAAATGACTAGTGATCCTGCACCAGCAAATTCTAATAATATGATATTTGCAAAGATGGACAGTGGGAACTGAAAAATAAGAACAGCATGACTTCTGGTGGTAAAATAATGGAAAATTTAAGGGATTTTTTTGTGAGAGTCAATGAGAATATTTAGGAAATTTTGTGCACTACTTGGGATGGAATGGGGGAGGAAGCTGGCTCTTCTTGTGCAGTTTCTAAGTAATCACCCCACTATGAATAAAATTTATCACATTAAAACCGTCATCATGGGACACTGATTACTGCAGTTTTCTCAGAAAAATTCAGGACTTACAACGATGATGTTCTTCATTGTACAAAGTAGAATGGAAGCACATTAACTACATTCAGCCCTGTGGCCTCTGACATTCTCTTTCAGAGGGATATTTTTTATTATTTTTTATTTTCCATCTGAGTGGAGAGTACCTTTCCAGATGTATTATACAGTAGTATTTGAATACTACCTCAGTAAAAGATGAACCAATTGAGATAGACGCTGACATATTGCCCGTCTGAATTTAAAAGTTCAGAAAAGTTAAAATTTGTGCTTGCTTTCTCATTTCCTTTTACATTCTCTGAAGAAATACTGCTCTAAATCAGCTCCATACTTTTCTTGTAACTACCTATGTCTACTATAAGAAGCCCTTTCTGTATAGTGTTAAAGATGATTTCTAAGATACAGTGATAAACTCTTGCAGTCCTGCTCTATACTTGTCCAATCTGACTTTTTGCCATTTATTTAACAGTAGTTATATAGCCTTGACATTTTCAAAGCTCTATACGAGCACAAACTAATTAATCTTTAGTTTGCCTTTGAGGTAGGTGAGTCAGTATTCCCTTTTTTCTCACAGATATTACAGTCAGAGCAGAGGAAGTACATGAATAGCCTGAAGTCTTACAGAAAATTGGTGTCAAACTCAACATTTTAACTTGGGCCCTTTTGGAAGAGAGGGTGCTTAACCCTGGAAGGTTTCCTCTTTCTCTAGGCAGCTTTCTGTGTGCTTGGTTATATTTACATTATTGACTGAAATAACTAATCTGATCATAGAGCGAAATTCTGCAGCTGTTTTTCTACAGTATCTGTCATGCACTTTTGAAGGGGCACCAAAGACAATAATTGCATGAAAGTCCTCTTCTGACACTCTGTTTCTACATTGGATGCTATCACTTGCTTGTGTACAGAATCCAACCCAACATCTGCATTTTCCTCATTCCCTCTCATACTGGGAGACAAAGGAAGGCTCAATTCAGCAGCTGCTGCTTCTCTTGTCATTATGTTGCAAACAATACAGAAATTATGCTCATACTGGTTACTTTAATTCTACATATTCTTCTCTGCAGACAAAGAAGCATATCCTTCATTGTTAGAATGATGCATACACATTCCATGCAATATTTAAGAATACATACCCATAAAATAACATCTGCTCTGTCTCATACTGTCTCTGTTTAAAATGAGGAGATGCTTTCTGACTTTCTGACTCTGCCACTGTCCAGTCTGTTTTCATAATGACAGTATTGAAGAGAAGTCTCAGAGTATCTTTAAATACACTAGTCAATAAAAGAATACTTCTAGTATCTCACATCTTCATTGAATAATAATTAATAGATTGTGCACTGCTGCAAAATTATCTTAGTATTTTCATTTGAAAACAACAAAACTCAATTTGTTATTCAGAGGTTGTGTCTCTGCACATTTAGGATAAGGCTGAATAGAAGAGCTTCAGTCCTATATTAAGTATTCTCACTTTATTTTTGGCAAGAAATGCATCTATATATGTATCTGTATCTATCTATATCTATATCTATCTATATAGATAGATATAGATATAGATAGATAGATATAGACGATATAGATATAGATAGATAGATATAGACGATATAGATATAGATAGATAGATATAGACGATATAGATATAGATAGATATATCCCAGTTTGAAAACAGGTGAGGACTACTCCATCACTTCTCTAGTGCTATTATGCCAATAGTTTTAAAAAGACTTTTTAGAAATTTGGCAACAGTGGTCAAGCTCTGGCACTCTATGTTGTGCTAATTTATCTAGATACCAACACAATATTAAATTTTATTTCCGTATCTTTTCCTCTCTTATATGTATCTATAACTTTTATACAGCCTGATATAGGCTTTTCAAACAAAGTCTTTTAAAATTCTGTCCTGTATTAGTCATCATAGAGAGCTCTTTGAAATAATGTATTTAGACTATAAAAGTATGCTACGTCTTAAAATCCTATGATCCAAAATTATTTTAAAAATGTGAATAGTGTTTTCTTATAAGGGAATTACATTTAGCGACACATTCTGATTCCAGAATTTCTTGTGTATAGTAGTACATAGCCCAGAAGTATTCTTATTAAAGTGTCCTCAAGTCTTCTTATTAAAATCATTTGGACTACCAACTGAAATAGGTTTTTTAACTTAACAGTGGAAACTTACCTATTTAACCAGAAAAGTTAGGTGATAAACCAGTTTCCGACAGATGAGCAGAATCTTCCCTTTGCTTTAAAATCTCTGGTTGATTCTTTTCACTTCAATTTTCTTTGAAATCTCCTGCCAAAATGCACAGGGAATAAAAAAATCATACATGTAATTCTTCATCTGAATTATCTTTTGAGTGTAAACAAGCTTCCATGGAAACTCAGTTTCATTCTTACAGAAGTTAATGTTTTTGATAATGAACTGTGAAATAACAAGGGATTGGATACAATACATCAAGGAATAAAGACACCGTGCCTGTACTGCTCTCCAGCTCCCTAGGAGAAATATCTCTGAAGTCTAAGATAAGAAATGCTTTCAGCAGTTCTGAAATAAATAGTCTTCCTAGTCTGTACTCAAGGTCAAAATTCCTCTAGTTTTCTTTGCTAATTCTCATTTTTTAAGTAAGATTTAAATGTTTTATCAACAAATTCTCTTGATACCTTTAAGGTAAATGAAATCTGATTTTCAGTGTTCAGTGATTTTCTTTCCTCTTTCGAGATGATTAGTGAAGTGCACTATAGTTAGACCTGAACTTTGTCCAGTCACCAAGAATCTGATCATTTTTTGTAAGCCAAGGAGTATTTTATGTTGCCTAATTTTTGGACTGAAAATCATTCCTTTTTCCATTTTGGAAATATCATCTGGCCCTGAGGGTGGGACTACAGAGCCATGAGTAAGAGAGACACTTCTGGGTTAATGAATAAACCATCCAAGAAGAAGAATCATCTAAGAGAGAAGTGTCGGAGAGAGAAGCTTGCTGAAGGGCATTGTGGAATGTCTCAGAATTGGTTCAGGATACTTCTGAGTTGGGTTTGATTAATTTTTTTTTTTTGGTGGTGTTTGGGTTTTTTGTTTGGTTGTTGTGGTTTTTTTTCTGTTTGTTTGTTTGTTTTCTTTTTGCAGCTGTCTCTACATACTGACCTGCTGGTACATCCCTACTTGCAAAACCATTTTTTTATTAGTCAGTTATTTGGCCCAGCAGTCTTCCCCATCCCCTCTCCAGCTTGGATCTGCAGCAAGATTGACTGAGAGGGAGGAACTTCTTCTCAACACCTGTACTCAATACTGTGTGAAGAGGAAACTGAAGTAGTGTTTGCCATATGAGTAACCTAGAAAGAAGAGGTTTTTTCAGACTTTATCACAAGACATGAACCAGAAAACATCAAATGTAATTACTAGAATGTCTCTACCCAAGGATAAAAAAATTGAGTGTGTTTTCATCAAGAACAAAATATAACTATGTAACTCATTGTCAGGAATGCTGTAAAATATGCCAGATTCAAAACAATTTCTTAAGATTAGTCAATCTAAAGACACAACTTTATCTCAGGAAATCAATCTGAAGACTAATATGTTGTCAAGGGATTATCAGTGTTCGTTTTGCTTTGATAATTCTGCATTCATTTCTTTCTGAAGTAGCCACTTTTGTCTCATCAGAGACAGCATGTGGCATAGCAGCCTCTATCTAACTGCTTCCTATATACCTATTCTAGTCCCTACCACTGTGACTAATTAAGTGGAAAAACGTGACTCAAGGAAGCAACAGAGCTATATCTAAATATACACATCTTATAAAGTTTGTGAGATAAAATTTGCAGTCTGTCATACTGACTTTTATCCTTAAATTCTCATTGTGTACTTCCTGTCATGAGTCATCCTGTTCTAAAGTTGGGAAGTCCAGTTCCTTTTGTCTGACAGTCACTGATTTGCAGAATAAAAACCAAGCAGGGCTTCTAACAATCTTTGTAGTCAAATGTAAACTGTCTTTTGTTGACAAGCTCTTTTTAAAATAGAAATTCACTGCTGATGAGAACAAGATTTTTCTTTTGAAATGAGTTCTACTCCAAAATGCCTTGAGAGAATGAGTCCACACAGAAAAGGTTAATATCTCAGCTGCTCATAGCATTGAAGATTGCTGTATTTCACAGGTGCTTGGCTCATCTTTAGCCAGAAAAATTTTGTCTATTGCATCTGTATCTCATTGCCTCTTTCTGCTACTTTTTCTTTCCTTTGTGGAGAATCCTTCCCAAAAACAGTCTCTGGCAGGCTACAGAGTTGTGTCATGTTGTGGTTTAATCCCAGCCAGCAACTAAGCCACACACATACTCTCTCACTCGCTGCTCCAGTGGGATGTGAGAGAGAATCAGAAAAGTAAAAGTGAGCAAACTTGTTGGTTGAGAGAAATATAGTTTAAAAGGTAAAGCAAAAGCCACTTGCATAAGCATAACAAACAGAGGAATTAACTCACCACGTCCCACAGACAGACAAGGCTCCATTGGATGTAATGGTGACCTGGGAAGGCAAATGCCATCACTCTGAGCATCCCCCCCTTTCTTCTTCTTCCTCCAGCTTTATATGCTGAGCATGACACCGTATGGTATGGAATATCCCCTGGCTGAGTTAGAGTCAGCTGTACCAGTGTCACCTCCCAAATTCTTGTACATCCCCAACCTACTCACTGGTGAGGTGATGTGAGAATCAGAAAGAGCCTTGACTCTGTGTAAACACTGCTCAGCAATATTGAAAATATCTCAGCATTATCAATATTTTTTTGAGCACAAATCCAAACCATAACCCACACCAGCTACTGTGAAGGATATTAACTTTACACCAGTAAAACCAGCACAGCTCTTTTGCTCCTCACTCAGATGTCCATGCTCTAATACAATTATTTTAAAGGACTGGAGGTTAACAACATAGCCAGTCATGAAAAGAAATAATTGTGAAAGCAAAGGTATAGTATCAATCTCCACAATACTTCTGCTATCCTAAGACCTCATATATTGCTTCCAAATAAAATCCAGAAAAGTAGAACTGTTACTTAACATATTAACAAAGGAGGAGTAGGTTTTCATTGTTTTCCCAAAGATTAGAAATATTTTTTGGTTCATGTACTTGTTTTTATTCAGTTTAGGAACATCCTACTTTCTGGCCAATAAAAGTGAGAACCCCTCCAGCCTCTTGTTATCTGGGATTATGCAAAACAGGTGTAATATTGGGAATCTGTTTAGAAGTTGTTCATTTGAGACATTTTTTGGGAATTTTTTATGGTAAAGATTTAATTTATTTCAAATTTTAAAATTACAAAACTTTCCAAAGGATGAAGTAGGTTAGTCTGCAGGCTTTCCTGCGGGTGAGGAATGTTGATAAGGTGGATTTGATCCAACACTGTCAGAATACTTATACAAATGCAAGGCTTCTTTCAACAAAATGTTTGTTTGTTGTTCTTAAATAGCTATTTTCCATTTTGAATTTAAAGCCCTCATAGATCTTCATATCTCCTTGTGCTGCTGAGTTTATGGATTTCTATTAAGTATAGTTTTGACATTTTTACCAAAGCTGATATATTGATAATACCCTTTATTTGGATACAGTTATATAAAAGAACAGTTATGCATATTGGAAAAAACATGGGTCTAAGAGTAACAGTGACAAAAGTAGGTGTTTTTTTAGCATTATTTTTAGCATTTATATTTCTGCAAATATTCATAAGTCCTTATATTTACACATTGACTGAACTTGAACTGCATATAGTTTGATAAAATTTTCTCATTTTTTTCTTAAATTTTAATTTTCTGTGTACAGACTATAAATTCCTTGGTCAAGGACAAATCACTTAAAGGACTTTAAATGTCTACTGTAAGACAACTACACTTTATCTTACCCTCTTCATGATGCTCAACACTGTGCTGTTATAACAAGACTGATGGAAAGGCAAGAACTGCAAACCTGCATCCAGACATTCTACTACTGAATTGGAGTTGTAATTTATAGTTTGACCTAAACATTATATTTCTAGCAATTAATGTGCAGTGTTCTCATGTAAATTTGTGGACAAATTCAAAATCTTTGTAAAATCATGTCATGTTACTGTGCTGTGGGAAATTTTTAAAATCATTGTGGATTCACAGTGAGGGTATTTATCCTCTTGGTAATGATATATAACATTATTTATGTATATATATTATATATAATATATATATATTATATATATAATATATATTATATATAT